>CAUDMG010003423.1:0-197500 GCA_958450375.1 Homarus gammarus | reverse complement strand
ACTCTAAGGTGGTGGTTTTCTTGTATAATATGAGTTATATGGTAGACAGTCTGGTGCTGGAGGTGCCGTGTGGTGAGGAGCTGCTCAGTAGAGACGTTCGGTGAGTAGCGTGTTGAAGGAGGTAGATGTGCAGGAGCTTCGTTAGAGGAGATGTTGCCTGTTGCTGGCCTCCTGGTTGAATGAAAGCTGGACAGCGAGGAGCTTGCTGGAGGAGATGTTGCGTGTTCAGGAACCGAGAGCAGAATGAGAGAGCTGGTTGGTGAGGACGCTCAGAGAAGGACAGCTGGTGGGTCGCCATGCTCGCCGGCGGGAGCGAGGACCGCCAGGCAGCGGCGGAGGAGGAGGTGTTGCTTGTTCAGGAAGAATGGCCAGAAAGAATCTCAATGGAGAGACAGAGCTTATATACCCAGCAGCCGTGAGTCATCTATGAGTCACGTTGGGAAAACCCGAGAAGTAATCCGTCTTTGGCTCCGTTGCTAGGATACTGCGGCATCTGGTGGAAGGCATGCTAGTTTGGTTGCTAGGGAAGGCGTCGCAGGTGGCCTGCAGCTACGCAGTTTGTAGGGGAGACGTCCACTACACTATAATCAAAATACTGTACATAAATTTAATAATAAAAACCAGGTTTCACCGCAGCAATACATCAGTAATAAAGATTTCAAAATAAATTCGTAAAATATTAAGTTTCAGTGATAATAAGAATAGTTGCAGTAGTAGTAGTAATAAAAATAACATTAAGGACAAGAACAAGAACAAGAAAGGGTAGAAAAAAAATTATATAAGCATAATCATCCAGGTTGTAAGGGAAACATAAGTATTACTATTTATAACAGTCTATCGAGCAATGCGAGTGACAAAGTGCTGTCCAACCATCTTTTGTTTTGTTGTTTTTTCGCGTGAAGAAGTTACATTTGTTTTTATTTTCTTTATCTGCTTTTTTATCTTATTCACCTTTTAAGTTTTGTTGATTTATTGTGCCATTTATGTATTTATTAATCTATGTTGTAGTGGACGTCTCCCCTACAAGCTGCCACGCCACCACCTGTTACCGCCTTCCCTAGCAACCAAGCGTATCCGCATTCCATTGCCCGCCGTATCTTAGCAACGGAACTAGTCACCGGCTACTTCTCGGGTTTTTCCACCATGACTCATAGCCGCTGCTGGGTGTATATAAGCTCTGTCTCTCCATTGAGATGCATTCTGACCAATCTTCTTGAACAAGCAACATCTCCTCCAGCAAGCTCCACACTGTTAACATTTCATTCAACCAGGAGGCCAGCAACAGGCAACATCTTCTCTAACGGAGCTCCTGCACACATACCTCCTTCGACAAGCTACTCACCGCACGTCTCTACCAAGCAGCCCCTCACCACACAGCACCTCCAGCACCAGACTGTCTATCATATAACTTATATATTATACAAGAAAACCACATTAGAGTTTCCTTCCATCCTGAGTGCTAGACAACTTTAATATCTCGATACCCCTACAATGGTGACTCCCGGAGATAAGCACTCACACAGGATGGAGGACGGACGGATCTCTCTGCCGATTTTCAACCACAACGTCGAGGACTGGCTTGACCATGTGGAAGCAGCCCTCGCCGGCTCACGAGCGACCGACGAACAAAAGTATTGCGCCCTGCTTTGTGCCTTACCCACGGAAGTGGCCACGCGGGTCTCACAAACCATTTCCAACCCTCCAGATCACAACAAATTCGCTACCCTGCGGGCTGCCTTGAAGACGTGTTATCAACAGACCAGCCCCAATCTCCTGCAAGATCTATCCTCTACCTCCCTCGGGAACTCAACCCCGGGACGTCTCTGGGAGGAGATGTGTCGGCTGAACTCCCGTCACACAGACAGACTCCCCGACTCTATCCTGCGCCAGCTTCACGCACAAAAGCTACCCACAGAAGTACGCAACATCCTGTCCGCAGTAGATTACTCTACGACACCGGAACTATATGCAACCGCGGCAGATAGAATTTTTAACGAATGCGCTGCTGCACCCCTTGCCGCCACGGTCACACCAGTACCTACCATCGAACTTGTAAGCCGGGTCAACGCCCCTCAGCCGAGCAATTCCTCACAAGACATCAAGGACCTGTTGCAAATTTTGAACCGCAGGATGGACACTGTTGAGCAGTTCTGCTCCTCCATACCCGCTGCTGCGCCGGTTCCTGACTCACATACTACGCCCTACAAGTTCCGACACACAGCAGCCAACCCCCAGCACAACAAATTTACCCTCTGCTGGTATCACCAGACTTTCGGCCGCTATGCTCGAAACTGTGAGCCCTATTGCACCTATTCGGGAAACGGCAACACCGGAGGCTGGTAGACGCCTCAGCCTCCGTCCCTCCAGGCGTCTCATTACTGCGCGTCACCGACCGCACCTCCGGCAAGAAGTTTCTCATCGACACCGGTTCATCGGTCAGCCTCATCCCTCCCTCACTACGAGACAAGTCAAAGCAACCCTCGTATGACCTGTTCGCTGCCAACGGTACCTCCATCGCCTCCTACGGCGTACGCACCCTCGCCTTAGACCTCGGTCTGCCCAAGACTCTGCGTTGGTTATTCGTGATAGCAGACGTGTCTCAACCCATCCTTGGTTTCGACTTCCTCACCTTCCACAAGCTCGGCGTCAAACCAAGTCATCTATGCCTCATTCATGAGCCTACAGCACGCAAGATCCAGGGTTCTCGTGCCAGACACACGGACGCTATCACCTGTCTTGCGCCTTCCAACGAGTTCTCCTCCCTGCTCGACGAATTCAAGGAGCTTTTCTCACCCCGAGTCTCCCTACCCCCACCACCTACGTCGGGAATTTTCCACCACATCGAAACCAAAGGACCACCAGTCTTTTCACGCCCTCGCCGCCTGCGCCCTGAGCTCCTGTACACAGCCAAAGCAGAATTCAACAAACTACTGCAAGACGGCATCATTCGCCCTTCAAGGAGTCCCTGGGCATCGCCTCTTCACATGGTTCCTAAGCAAACACCCGGCGAGTGGAGGGTGTGTGGCGACTACAGAGCCCTGAATCTCGTCACCAAACCTGACAGGTACCCTATTCCGCATGTCCAGGACTTTCACCACAAACTTCATGGCAAGACTATCTTCTCGAAGATCGACTTGGAGCGTGCCTTCCACCAGATCCCAGTAGCACCGGCAGATACCCAGAAGACAGCCATCACCACTCCGTTCGGACTCTTCGAGTACACTTTCATGAGTTTTGGCTTACGCAATGCAGCACAGACTTTCCAGAGGTTCATGGACCATATGCTTCGCGACCTCGATTTTGTCACCGTCTACATTGACGACATCCTCGTCGCATCTTCGACGCCTGCCGAGCACCACCACCACCTACAACTCCTTCTCCAACGCCTGCAGAACAACAACATGAAAGTTCATCCTGCTAAGTGCGTCTTTGGAACCTCGGCCATCGATTTCCTCGGTCACAGAGTCTCGCCCAGTGGCATACAACCCCTACCACAGAAGATAACCGCGATTAGGGAGTTCCCCAAACCTGAAACGGCGAAGAAACTCCGGGAGTTCCTGGGTTTAGTCAACTACTACCACCGCTTCATTGACAAAGCTGCCACCGTCCTAGCCCCCCTACACGACCTTCTCAAGGGACGCCCAAAGAAGTCTCACAAGTCTCTCATGTGGACTCAAGAGGCTACTACGGCATTCACCACTATCAAACAGCACATCACACGCCTCACCCTCCTGGCCCACCCCGCACCTAACGCCCGGACCACTCTCACAACAGACGCTTCTTCTACTGCAGTGGGCGCCGTCTTACAGCAGGAGATCAACGGAACTTTCATGCCCGTTGCTTTCTTCTCACAACGGCTTCAACCACCACACCTCAAGTACAGCGCTTTTGATCGAGAACTCCTGGCCATATACTTGGCTGTCAGACATTTCCAACACTTCCTCGAGGCCCGTCAGTTCACCATCTTCACTGATCACAAGCCCCTCGTCCACGCTTTCGCTTCAGCTTCCCAGTCACATACACCTCGTGTCCTGCGCCACTTGGCTTACATCTCGGAGTTCTCCAGCGACGTCCAACACATTAAAGGCAGCCACAACGAGATCGCCGACGCCCTCTCTCGTTGTATATCCACCATTCTTCCCTCATCTCCACCCATTGATTATGGGCAGCTAGCCGCGGCTCAAGAGAAAGACGAAGACCTGGCAGCTTACAAGACATCCCCCTCAGGCCTCATACTCCAAGAACTCCCTGTTCCTGGCACAAAGATAAAATTGTGGTGCGACGTATCCTGTGGACAGCCTAGACCGTTCGTGCCTCACGTCCACCGCCGCGCTGTTTTCGACCGCATCCATGGTCTCAGCCACCCGGGTGTGCGGGCCTCCCAGCGCCTCCTCACGCAACGTGTCGTCTGGCCCGGCATCAAGTCTGATACTAAGAAATGGGCTGCCCAGTGCCTAGCCTGCCAGTCCTCCAAAATACATCGTCACATACGGGCCCCCTTACAAGCCTTTCCTATTCCCAAAGGACGTTTTCAAGTAGTACACCTCGACATCGTGGGACCTCTTCCATCATCCTACGGTAGCACCTACATCTTCACCTGCATCGACCGTTTCACCAGGTGGACAGAAGCAATTCCCATGCCCAACGCTACAGCAGAGACTACTGTCCGCGCCTTCATGTCCGGTTGGGTTTCCCGTTTTGGCCCCCCCGCTACCGTAATCACTGACCGAGGAGTACAGTTTGAGTCACAACTCTGGCAGCACCTCCTACAGTTCCTCGGCACGTCTAGACAACGCACTACAGCATACCACCCTCAAGCCAACGGCATGGTAGAACGTTTTCACCGGCAGCTGAAGGACGCACTCAAGGCACAGCACGACCCTTACAGCTGGACTGATGCGCTTCCCTTAGTGCTCCTCGGCATCCGTGCGTCACACAAGGAGGATATGGACTGTAGCCCAGCAGATCTGACACTAGGCGAGCCCCTTCGGCTACCCGGGGATTTCTCACTCCCTCCTGATCCCAATCAAGCCACTCCAGCCGTTCGTCACGACTTACTCCAAAAGCTACGACAAGCAGTTTCTGCATTCAGAGCTACTGCTCCACGCCAGCCTACTCGGCGCCCTGAACACATCCCTCCTGCACTACTCACAGCCGAGTATGTTTTCGTCAGGCATGATGCTCACCGCAACCCATTACAACGCCCCTACGATGGACCCTTCCAGGTGGTTACCCGTTCTGCAAAGTTCCTGACAATTATCCGGAATGGCAGACATGACACCGTCAGCATAGACAGAGTCAAACCGGCCGCCTTACCCGTCGGGCCCCCAGCCCAGCAGCACCATCAACAAACTACGCCTGCACCAGTCCACCCGCAGTTACCACCGGCAGCAACACCACGCCCACGACATTTCTGGGCACCCTCTTTTCACCCTCATGTACAACCTGCTCCTGTCATAGAACCTGAACCTGTAGTAAGCCTCCCTCCTATCATAGAACCTGCTCCTGTCATAGACCCTCCTCCTGTCATAGAACCTGAACCTGCTCCTGCCATGGACCCTCCTCCTGACGCAGCCCCTGCAGCAGCAGGAGCACAACAACCATTGCTTGTACAACCTCCTCTAATCCCAAACCCTCTTTCTCCTCCTAATTCTCCCACAGGTTTTGTGTCACTGGACGGAGTTGTTACACGTAGCGGTCGAGTCGTACATACACCTGCCCGGTATGTGTTATGTGTGGGACACAACCCGGACAACATCCAGCCTCCCGCCGCGCCGGGAGGGGAGGGGGAGTATTGTAGTGGACGTCTCCCCTACAAGCTGCCACGCCACCACCTGTTACCGCCTTCCCTAGCAACCAAGCGTATCCGCATTCCATTGCCCGCCGTATCTTAGCAACGGAACTAGTCACCGGCTACTTCTCGGGTTTTTCCACCATGACTCATAGCCGCTGCTGGGTGTATATAAGCTCTGTCTCTCCATTGAGATGCATTCTGACCAATCTTCTTGAACAAGCAACATCTCCTCCAGCAAGCTCCACACTGTTAACATTTCATTCAACCAGGAGGCCAGCAACAGGCAACATCTTCTCTAACGGAGCTCCTGCACACATACCTCCTTCGACAAGCTACTCACCGCACGTCTCTACCAAGCAGCCCCTCACCACACAGCACCTCCAGCACCAGACTGTCTATCATATAACTTATATATTATACAAGAAAACCACATTAGAGTTTCCTTCCATCCTGAGTGCTAGACAACTTTAATATCTCGATACCCCTACAATGTATTTAACTATATCCTTATTAACTTACTTAAATTAAATCAAGAGCAGTGTTTTATTCCCAGGGGTAACAAGACAGTCTTTTTATCTTAATTTTATTCCCAGTAGTTCGGTAATACAAAGACCTCGGTCACCCTCCCACAGCCTTGAGGAACGACTTCTCTGGCTCTCACCTTCGTCAGCTACGCCAAAGGTACCGACTTGGTCACCCACAACCTAATTGTCAACAAAGTCATTAGCATCAGCCTTCTCTCTCTCTCCCCCGTCCTTCCTTTACTCTCTCCTTCTCCCCCCCCCCCCTCCCTTCCTCCTTCTCTCTCACACTTCCCTAGTCCCTCCTTACTCCTGCCTCCTTCCTTCCTCTCTCTCTCTCTCTCTCTTTCCTTCCCTACGTCCCTCTCACTCCATCTCTCACCCTCCCTCTTCACCATTACCCCTTTCCTCTCTCTCTTCTCTTCCTTCTCTCCACCTCTTTCTCTCTTCCTCTCTTCCTCCCCTATTTCAGTCTTGCCTGCAGGCTGTGAGGAAGTTAAGAGGCCAGTTGTAAGTGGTTTGCCCCCCCCCTCTCTCTCTCTCTCTCTCTCTCTCTCTCTCTCTCTCTCTCTCTCTCTCTCTCTCTCTCTCTCTCTCTCTCGAGGAAAGAAGCCCTAGCGCAGGAATGTGTTGAAGGACGAGGTGGTCACACTCCAAGTCTTGTCTGTACCATACTGTCTGTACCATACTGTCTGTAACCATACTGTCTGTAACCATACTGTCTGTACTGTATTGATGAACGGAAGTAAACTCATAGAAAAAAGATCACATTTTAACCTAAATACCTCTGACAAGGAAATATTAAAACCATTGTTATTTTAAGACTTTTGTTTTTTGACAGTACTTAACGTCCACAGATTAACAACACAGTATACCATAACATTATTGGTTATATTTATACAAGAAATATTATAGTTTGTAGTCATACGGCCTTGACAGCTACCACTGGATCTTTTTTTTTTTTCACATTTCCACCACGACTTGGTTTTGTGAGTGACTTGCTTGGTATGCATGAAGTAACTGTAGGTGATATGTTTGAAACGCGAGGATTATAGTCAATAGTCTCCATGGCAGTAGGTGTAAATAGTGTTGTGACTTTTTTTTTCCTAGGCGGCTTTTTTCATGTTTTTTTTCTTTGAACTTCTTTTTTTCCTGTGATTTTATTCTGAATTTTTCCGTGATTTTTCCTATGATTTTTTTCTTTGAAGTTTTCCTGTGATTTTTTCAGATTTTTCGTCCTTTTTTCCTGTGATTTTTCTGGCTTTTTTTTTCCTATGATTTTTTCTTTGAACTTTTCCTGTGAGTTTTTCTGTGAGTTTTTTCCTGTGAGTTTTTCTGTGAGTTTTTTCCTGTGAGTTTTTCTCCTATACTCCACGACACATGCACGTACCACGCCTACAGGCACACTACAGAGGGCCCTAGGCTGTGGATGGAGCCCTGGGTAGGTGACATGGTGATTACTACAGTGTGCTTCAGTGTATCATATTACCTCATACTAACTATTATTGCTTCACTTGTAGGTCTCGGTCTCAGATGACAGGACTTGGGGTCTAGGACAGTCAGAACTCGGTCTATATCTCGAATCTTATCGGTCTCGGTTTTAGATGGCAGGGCTTGGGGTCTAGGACAGTCAGAACTCGGTCTAGATCTCGAATCTTATGGGTCTCGGTTTCAGATGTCAGGGCTTGGGGTCTAGGACAGTGAGAACTCGGTCTATATCTCGAATCTTATCGGTCTCGGTCTCAGATGGCAGGACTTGGGGTCTAGTACAGTCAGAACTCGGTCTAGATCTCGAATCTTATGGGTCTCGGTCTCAGATGTCAGGGCTCGGGGTCTAGGACAGTCAAAACTCGGTCTATATCTCGAATCTTATCGGTCTCGGTCTCAGATGCCAGGGCTCGGGGTCTAGGACAGTCAGAACTCGGTCTAGATCTAGCTTGTCTCAACTACATCATTAACCAAAAACCCATTCATATCATCACAGGTCAGAGGTTAACACAGTCAGTCATCGTTCCACCTCAAATCACCTTTTATAACAGCCTGACTACGTACATTCACTAACTGACCTTAATACTGAGGAGGTATTTTTTTTCTGTAGATCCAACACTAATGAAGAGCTTTAATTAATTTTCATATCAAAAGAACATTTGTTTTGAGAGAATGGAGGGTGGGGTGACGATGGTGTGTACAGGTAGAGTGCGGTGGTGTAGAGTGTGTGTGGTGGGTGAAGGTAGGGTGGAGTGTGGTGGTGTAGAGTGTGTGTGGTGGGTGGAATGTGGGGTGGGGTAGTGTGTGTGGGGTGGGTGAAGGTAGGGTGGAGTGTGGTGGTGTAGAGTGTGTTGGTGGAGAGTGTGTATTGAGGGTGGTAGAGGGAATCAGTGAGGGAGGGAGTCGTTTCCCTAACCTAACCACACACACACACACACACACACACTCCTAATACATTCACACACCTGACCCACACTCACGCACCTGACACACACTCGCACATCTGACACACACTTACACATTCGACATATTCACACACTTGACACGGCCACACACTTGATACACACTCACACACCTGACACGGCCACACACTTGACACACACACTCACACACCTGACACGGCCACACACTTGACACACACACACACACACACACCTGACACTCCCTGGTGATTAAATCTCCACCATCTCTTAATCGCCCTAAGAGAATGTCTCACGTTAAAAAAATCTCTTTATCTCCCCAACTCTTACAAGAAGCGTGTAAGTTTTGCTCCGTCCGCGTGAAGTAAAAGTTCCGAGAGACAATTGGTACAGTGTGAGGGTACTAGGGTCTCTCTCTCTCTCTCTCTCTCCTCTCTCTCTCTGGTCCAGATTCTTAAGATCTTGTGAGAATTATAAACTTAATGAGAATTATTTTTATTTTGTTCTGGTTCAATTTTTCTTTTTTTATTGTATTTATTTATTTATTTATTTATTATTTGTTTATTGTTATTTTTTATTCATTTTCTATTTATTTTATTTATTTATTTATTTATTTGTTCAGTATTTGTTAATTTTTATTTATTTATTCATTTTCTATATATTTTATTTATTATTTATTTATTTATTTATTTATTTTTATTTATTAATTTTCTATTTATTCTATTTATTTATTTTATTTATTTCTATTTTTTTGTGGGGGTGAGGAGAATTTTTTAATTTTGTTGGGTCACTTTTAGGGAAGGGTTTAGTGACGGTATAGTAGGGTTGGGGTTAGTGATTGTTAATATTACTGGACTTTGGGTCTTAAAGTTTAGGTAACAAAGAAGTCATGGGATTTTAGGTCAGGTAAAGGATTTTTTCTCGGATTTGGGGTTTTTTAATTAGAGATTGTGTAGAAAGGGGATTCAGTTTCTAAGGGACATACCGAGGCGATAACTGGGATTTTATGATTTAAAGTTAGAGATTTTTCTTATGGAAGTTAGGGATTTTTAAGGTTCGATATAATGCTTTTGTCATAGAATTTTAGGATTTTAGATTAGTTACACCGTCGGGATTTTAAGTTGGTGTGTGTGTGTGTGTGTGTGTGTGTGTGTGTGGGTGTGGTGCACACAGGGTGGTGTAATACGTCTAGTATGGCAGCATTATGCAGTGTTAAGATGCAAGCACTGCTTCCTCCTCTCGCCATCAGCCGCCGCTGGCTAGCACTCGTGGCAAACAGGGAAGCAGCTTGCATAAGTTTTCCCCTGCAAGTAGGCAGCCTCTTCACCATCAAGACTCCTGCTGTGCCTCCTCGTGGCAACACACGGTAACTGGGTGCCTCGTGGGCCCAGGCTAGATCAACAGGGGATCTCGGAGAGTCCTGCACAATGGCACCCAGTCGGAGTTCTTCCCCATCCAAACGGTGGTTAAAAAGGGATGTGTACTGGCACCAACTCTCTTTTCCATTTTCTTGGCAGCCTTCCTTACTCGTGCCAATTTAGTCGGCGGGGTGGACATCGAGTTCCGGATGAAGGATCTTTTTAACATAAGACGACTCTAGGCAGGAACATAGGTGTCGGCATCTTCCAATACTAAACCTCACTCTTGTCGTTCACACTGAACGCGACCTACAGGAGATCCAGAACACCTACGCAGATGCGTATGCACACTTCGGCCTTGAGGTGAATGTACGTTAGACTTAGATTGTCTTTCAGCCTGCCCCTGGTTCAACCACACCTGGAGCAGATGGGTTTACCTAGTTCCGGGGAGAACTCCTTTTAGAGTTTCATTGGTAAGTCAATGGAGGTGGTGGGGCGCTTGAACTTCAGTTTGTCCAAACGTTTTGCTACTTGAAATTCTTCTACTAAGTCAGTGGGAAGGGGGGCTGGTAGGTAAGCAGGGAGAGTGATTGTGTCAAGCCGGGGGAGCGTCTTGCATATAGTAGCGAAATGGTTGTTTGATTGCGCAGCTGCGTCAACATTAGTGAGATGGCTAAGGAAGGGGAGGCGGTGTGTCTTATTGTTTAGTCCACAGAGTTTTTTAAGCTTACCTTACCACTGACTGTTGTTGGTCTGCTTCAGGTGTTGCAACTTGGTTGGGTAGTGAAACTTCTTTGCAGTGCGTATTTCATGGATAACTTGGTTGCGAAGGGACCTGTAGCGGTTGTGGTCATTGAGATAAAAGGCTCTGTCTCTCTGTTGGATAAGTCTTTTGATTCAGGGCAAATCAGCTGGGTGTGATCTGGCGGACTTCTCGGGGAAGAAGTGGTGGTGAGCTTCCGTGGTGGCGCTGGTATAATTTATCCATGTGGTGTCCACGTCATCCACACTAAGTACAGTACCTCAGTCCAGAGATGGTGAACTATCCACTGCCCAAAGAGACTTACTACAGTCAGTAATCGGCCTGTAAGTCTTAATGTAGGGTCTCTGTTCTTGGCTGGTAGTGGCAGCTGGGGACCAGAGCACTGATAGGTGTGTGCTACACCCGTTAGGAGGCAATAGTTGAAGTGGTTGGTACTGGTCCGCTAAGTCAGTTAAGATAAGGTCAAGGGTATTTTGACCGTGTGTGGGGAAGGTCACAACTTGTGATAGTGATAGCTGGTCCTGGATATCAGTGGTGTCAATTTTGTTATAATCCCCACATAATACTAGCTTGGCATATGGGTACCTAACTCTGAGGTGGTCTGAGGTGGTAATGAGGTGATTGATAAGAGTGCCTCTGGTGGGTGAGCGAGGCGGATGGTAAGCCACACAGTATATGATAGAAGCAGCGGGGCGCGGGTGGACACGTGGCACAACACGTACCCATAATGCCTCCACATCAGCTGGGACTAAAACATCCAGGCGTGACGGGCGTAGTTCATCTTGACAGAAGAAGGCAACACCCCCTCCACGTCCATGTGAACAAAGGTGATGAAAGAGTTGACATCCCTCAATATGGCACGCTTCGTGTGTGTGTGTTCTGTCATTTTAAACAAACTGTGAACGTATCTAAATTAAAGTCTTAGTGTAATTGTACCGCCATTTTGTACCTTAAGTTAACCTATTGGATGAGTTCTTACATCTCCAGTTACGAGGAAAATTCAAAATAATTATCTTTGAGAATCTGGGAACATGAAAGATCACAATTCTCCAAAAAAAAATCGTAATTTATCTTTTCCTCGTCTAGTTGTCTTATTTATTTACCTTAATTACCTATAATGGCCGCCCAAACTAGAGGTGGCCACCGTATAAGAAAATCCCAGAACAAAAATAGTCTCAATTTTGTCAACCATCCTATTTTTGTTAGTAGCTTTAATAGGCCAATTATAGAGTTGTCTCACGTTCTCGGCTACAGGGTAAAATTACAGAGAATCCCAAGGAATCTGAGGCCAACTGTTGTGCTTATCGACGAAGTTTTGTTCAAGTTTTTGTTACAATGTCGCTGTTTTGTTGGGTGTGTTGGGCTCCACTTGTGTTAAGGAGTCACCAGAGGGAGATAGAGGTGGCACGAGGGAGGTCTGTGTTTTGTACCCTGTGTGTGTGTGTGTGTGTGTGTATACTGTGGTTATATGTGTACAGTCCCGTTTATACCCAACCCCTATTGCTCATATAAGCATCCAACCTATGTTTGAAGCCATCCAGCGTATTCGAGTTAATGATGATGTTTGGTAACTTGTTCCATTCATCCACCACTCTGTTTCGAAACCAGTGTTTACCTATTTTGCGCCAAAATCTAAATTTGTCTAATTTAAAACCATTGTTACGAGTTCGCTCCTGGTTGGATAGTTTGGGTACCTTTGTAATGTCCCCTTTGTTTAGCCCTGACTTCCACTTATACACCTCTATCAGGTCGCCCCTCGCTCTGCGACTCTCGAGGGAGTGCAAATTAAGATACTTTAACCTGTCTCTATACTCAAGGTTCCTAATGCCCGGGATTAGTCTTCACATTCTCCTCTGGATTCTTTCCAAGGATTCTATATCCATTCTGTAATACGGTGACCATAACTGAACTGCGTAATCCAGGTGAGGTCTCCCAAGCGCAAGATATAATCTTAAGATGACCTCGCTCGTCTTGTAACTAACACTCCTTTGTATGAACCCAAGTACTTTATTAGCCTTGTTACGAGCAAAAACACATTGTTTACTTGGCTTAAGATTCCTACTTATCATTACTCCTAAATCTCTCTCGCAGTCTGATTTCACAATGACATCGTTGTTCATCTGGTATCTGGTTTCCCTGTTTATATCTCCTATACTGAGTACTTTACATTTGTCCACATTGAATTTCTTCTGCCATTTTTTAGACCATTCGAAGAATTTGTTTAGATCTTCCTGTGGTTTTGCTGAGTCCTCGTCAGATTTAATTACACGTCCTATTTTAGTGTCATCGGCAAATTTACTTATGTGGCTGTCTATGCCGATATCTATGTCGTTTATGTATATAATAAATAATAATGATCCAAGTACCGAGCCTTGGGAAACTTCACTAGTGACGTTGCTCCAATGGGATTTAGTGCCGTTAATGCTCACTCGCTGTTTCCTGTCCTGTAACCACGCCCTAATCCATTTTAGAATATTACCTTTAATGCCATCCGCTTCTACCTTTCTTATTAGTCTTTCATGGGGGACCCTGTCGAAGGCTTTGCTAAAGTCGAGATATACCACATCATAATTGTGCCCCTCGTCCACCGATTCGAAAACTGATGAAAAGAATGTTAAACCACCAGAGGTCACCTGGCTGGCGTCCAAACCATCGTGCCGTGTTCTGATAGGAGGAATTTACAGGTTGATATTTCACTGAGGCCTTGAAAGGTGTGAGGTGGGAGAGGGGATGAGGGAAGGGGAAACGGAATGGGATAGGGGGAAGTGGTGAGGGGAGGGGAAGGGGAGAGGGAGACTGTCTCATGGGGGGGGGGGGGGTGCCCTGGGCTCATGAAGGTTGTGGAGTCCATGAAAACATTGATTCTATGACAGATAATCAAAATTCTTCCCAGGACGACGCATGTAAACTTTATATTCACGACTAGTTAACGCCAGGGGAGGTTAGAAATCATTTATATAAACAAAAAAACGCGCGAATGTAAAGTATCAAAGTCACGGTGAAGACGATAAATAGTGTCTATATCCTCAATGGCGCCATGAAATCCTCCAGATCTTGAGTTTCATGAATATTTTCGGTGTAAGCAAATTCTGAAATCAGTGTATAAATATTATTGTTATCGGGAGTGAGTGTCATGAGAGCCTTGGTAGGTAAAGTCCCCCCAACCCCACTGAGAACGAAGAAATAACTATGAACAAACAGCACGTGAGAGTTGAGAAATGTGTTGGATGTGACGGTGTAGTGGTACTTGATAGAAGAGACTATAGTGTAATATACTGGGTGTATGAAACTGTGTATATATACGTTCACGCCTCATACACTGATTAATACAGATAGAAGTATTATTTTCTTTGTTGATATTGAAGGAGGCAAAGTTCACGAGAAATATGATTAAATTATGAGGGTACTACGACACATCTTTTGAGCATGACGTCATAATATCAATAGATTGCAGATCAGCTGATGGCCGTGACGTCAGATGTAAACAAAGTACAAATCAGCTGATGGCCGTGACGTCAGATGTAAACAAAGTACAAATCAGCTGATGGGCGTGGCGTCAGCAAGAACCTTCCTATTCCGTGTTTCATTAGCAAAACACACACACACACACACACAAAACCTTCCCTCGTACCGATTCATTTCCGCTACTGACTGCTTCACACCTGACGTAATCACACTCAGACAGGTGGAGAGTTTAACGTAGTCTCATACAAGCTCCTACAAAATCATAAGTTAATGTGAAGTGAAGTAGAGGAACTAAATGAGTGAACAGTGCCAAGTGCCAGGTAACAAGTGCCAGGTATCAAGTGCCAGGTATCAAGTGCCAGCCATTAATGACCCGCTGGATGTTTTTGCTCGGTGCTTGAGTAATGGTTTTCACTTCCACTTCAATTAGGAATTTGTCGTTTTAAATGAGCGAATGAAAAGTTGGGTCGTGAGGGTGACTGACACTACTGACAGGTGAGGTATATGTTGCTTCTCTTGATTATTGCCGGAGTTTAGTGTGTGTGTGTGTGTGTGTATGTGTGTGTGTGTGTTTGTGTGTGTGTGTGTGTGTGTGTATGTGTGAATTCTGATCCAAATTTTTAATAAATTACAAACATTAAAAAAGGTCGTATAGAAAATTTCTCGACTATAGACCTTAAGACAGACAGACAGAGAGGTAAACAGAAAGACCGTTTGACAAAAAAGAGACAGAGGCAAACAAATAGAAAGAATAGACAGACAGCCAGACAGAAAACAGAGAGAGACAGACAGAGAGGCAAACAGAGACAAAAAGATAAACAGACAGAGAGAGAGAGAGAGAGAGAGAGAGAGAGAGAGAGACCACCACACCACGGTTCCGGGTCACCAGCAACATAACATCATCCTCTTTCCTCCTCCTTCCCTCCCTCCTTCCAACACACTCCCTCCCTCCCTCCATTTCCTCCCCCCTCCACTCCCTCCCTCTCTACCTTCCCTCCTCATCCACAAAGTCACCAGGTAATACAGTAGGTCTGGGATCATTCTCCTGGGCAGACACAACATCAAGGAGAATCCCAGAATGAGGAACAATGGGTCAATTCATTTAAGTTGTCGTGGTGGGGGAGGGGGGAAAGGTGAGGAAGGAAGGGGGGGTAGGGAGAGGGAAAGGAAGGGAGGGGAGGAAGAGGGGAGGGTAAGGGAAGGTTGATCTGGCAGTAACGTTACCTTAGAGACTCCTTGTTTATGTCTATCGTCAATTTAGGACTCATAGTTTTAGATATTCGTAAGGTCGGGAAGATCTCAGGTGTGTGTGTGTGTGTGTGTATCTGTCTATCCGTGTGCGTGTGTGTATCTGTGTGTGTGTGTGTATCTGTCTATCCGTGTGTGTGTGTGTGTGCATCTGTCTATCCGTGTATTCTCAAAAGCTCTCTTGTAAGTGGATGTGTGAGTATCTTATTGAGTAACACACATACATACTCAAAACACACATACACACACACACACACACACATACATACACAAACAAGAGACAGTAGTACACGCACACATACAAACAGGAGACAAACTCATCCACAAACAAGACACACACACACACACACACATAAGAGATAAACCCACATACATGAGACAAACAAACACACAAACAAAAACAAACACACACAAACAAGAGACCCACAAAAGACGAACACACACACACACACAAACAAGATACAAACACACACAAACAAGAGACCCACAAAAGACGAGCACACACACACACACACAAACAAGATACAAACACACACAAACAAGAGACAAGAAAATATAAACAAGATACAAACACACACACAAACAAGAGACAACAGTAGCGTCTATATTCAGTCGTGGTCTTGCTTAACCTAATACTCGGCCAATGTTCTTTGTTAACTCACCCAAATGTCCCCAGGAAAAGTTTTAACCACAGGTGGAGTGGAGTGGAGTGGAGTGGGATGGGTAGGAGTGGGATGTGATGGGGCAGAGTGGGATGAGGTGGGGATAGGATGGGTGAGGTTGAGTGGAGTGGTGTTAGGTGGAGTGGTGTTAGGTGGAGTGGAGTGGAGTGGGGATAGGTGGAGTGGTGATAGGGTGGGTGGGGTAGAGTGAGGAGTAGGCGCTTCCATTCTACCGGGTGGTGAGTAATCGCTTCTCGGACTGTGATGATGATGATGATGACAGTGAAGGCAATATATCAGTCTCCCCTTCATCTGGTTCATAATTCTTCGTTTTCTTTAATTATTTTTTGTGTTTTTAGAAATTACATAGATGAGTTTTGTTAATTATCACGCCTGAATACGGGTTTAAGTAACCTAACCTAGACCTAACTTAAATTTAGCCTTCCCCTAATCTAACCTAACTCAAGAAAACAGATTTAATCTAACCTTAACCTTCCATTAGCCTAACTTGACTTAACCTAAAATAGTCTTACTCTAATCTAACCTAACTTAACTTCAACCTAAACTTAACCTACCTTAACGTAACTTAATTCAGCCTAACTTTTAACTTCAGGTATTGTAGTTAAATAGCGCTTAACACAGCAGTCACCCCCTGATTGGCTAGTACTGTTTTTCGTCATAAGTACAGTCATCTGCTATAATCACCCAATCAGAGCAAAGTACGTCACACTATGCTGATGGCTGCCACATACGTTATGTGGACGGTGATTGGTCGAACACAGCGCCCTCGTTGACGTCATGACTATTGCATACTTTGTTTTGATTGGTTGGTTATTCGTGACGATCACGTTTATTTACGGCTGAGGTTATGACGTTCTTTGCTGCGATCGGCTGACAGACCAGTGCACGAATTCACAAAGGTTCACACGTTAAATAATCCCCGTAAGTGATATTATTTAGAACGTTGTTATGAGTCTTACACACCTTAACACACATCACTAACCTCTAGGTCACATTAACTCGTTACATTCACTAACATAAGGTAAGAGACGATACGTATTGAAACCCTGGAGAAGATTATTTTGTATCAGGTGTTAAGGTAGCGTCTCAATGCAGTGTCTTGACCCCTAACTGATACTAAGTGAACGTAACTAGTTAAGGCAGATTCTCGTATAATATTGTTATTAATTTTTAACTTTATATTTTTTTTTAGGATTACTTGATGATTACTGTAGGTGGCCGGTAATAAAGTCACAGGAAAAAAGTCACAATTTTGGCTAGGAAAAAAAGTCACAATTAATTTATGGTGACCGGTAAGGTTAGGTTAGGTTTGGTTCTGCATATTCCTTTACTGAAACTGATTGACATATTAACCTTAAAAAATTGTGAGAATTCGATAGTTAACTTTTCTTTTTTCCTGTGACTTTTTTTCCTGTGACTTTTTTCTGTGACTTTTTTTCTGTGACTTTTTTCCCTCTGACTTTTTTACCTGGATTCGATGATTACACCAACCCCTCCCCTCCTCCAGCTTGTTTTCACCTGATGACCAAACACCTAAACGCTACCTAGAAGGATTAGGTCAGGCTACTACTATACGTTACGTTAATCTACAAGTAAAGTAACCTGGGAGTCTAACATTCAGATAATCTCATTTTTTTGGTACTATTACATATTTGGTTACGAGAAAAATTCCTTGTACGAACCTTTGTGAAACTAGACTGTAGGAGGGAGGGATAACACGAAATAAGCTTACACGAAGTTCATTGATCGACTTCATATCAGGATGTGAATCAAGTTTAAAGAGACAAGGAGTTCGATCCCCTTGACACAGTGGAATGTGAACTTTCTTGTGGCTAAAAATTTTGTTAGAAGTGATGGAAGTAACAAGAGCTGTAGGGTGAACTAGTGAATTATAATAACAATAATAATAATAGTAATGGTAATCGATTGTAAATGGTTTATCGTATTTATCTACGTTGTTTTAAGTTCTGCATCACCTTCAATGTCAATAAGCTTGCACCTAGCACGCATTATTGCACCTGAAGTATGTGTCTTAACGAGTTCAACGAAAGTTTGTGTCAATTCTGCAAGACAAGACAATTTTCAGCAATGTTTACGTAAGGCAGCCATTTATTTCTCAAAGGATACGACCCTATGTCTAACCTAACCTAACTAGAACTAGCCTAGGATCGTTAGGTTAGGCTAGGTTAAATAAGGCTTGGCTATCCTCACTTCATACTCTGTCACATAAAATGGTTACCGCTACGATATCGGAAAGTTATGCCGAAATACCGATATAACTAACAACAGTAACAGTGTCTCTTAGTGGCTGGGCCTTAATGATCCCGATAACGTAACGCAATTCTGAGTCATTTCGATTAACACTTGTCATTCTCTCTCTCTCTCTCACCTTCATTAATTAATACATAAAGACTTCTTGTGTTGTCACTTCACGGAGCTATAATGACTACATACATACATACATACATACATTCATACATACATACTCATACGTACAAAATAAAATACGCACACAGAAACATACATTCGCAGTCATCCATCTACAAACACACACACACACACACACACATATGTAAGCATCATACGTGCTAGTAGAAACGTTGTCATACATGAAACCAATTAGTAAGTTCATGCATAAATGTATACACTACGTCACTGTATATCTCACACACCGATGAGAATGTATAGATCTATGTATATCTATGTATCTATGTATATATATATAAGGCAAAGATTAACACCTCATCTCGTTTCTCTTCATTATATATTACTTTATATTACTTTAATCATCATAAGAATAAAATACAAAGGAAAAAACAAGATAAAACATATATATACAGACAAACACAACACCAAACACACTAGATATATATATATAATGTTTTATTCCCGTTATATAAAACTCTGGCTAGTGTTTAGTAACGAAAATAAATCCTTGTTACAGTGTTGATAAGTTACGGCTTATGAACTGATATATACAAGATCAGGGCTAGAAATGTGTGTGTGTGTGTGTGTGTGTGAATTTTAGAACAAACAGTAAATATTTGTTTTTTTGCAATCACTTGTTCATTTGGGAATTTTAACTGACTGTATAACTGTATGATTAACTGTATAACTAATTATAACTAACTATATAACTGTATAACTGACTATAATTATATTACTGTAAAACTGACTATAACTAATTTCTGTATAACGTATAACCGACTCTATAAACTGTATATTTAACTGTATAATTTTAACTAACTGTAGACTGGTGTACAGGTGATCTGCAGGTGATATGAGTGAAATGAGGATGGGAATTAATATGCTCTCTCTCTCTCTCTCTCTCTCTCTCTCTCTCTCTCTCTCTCTCTCTCTCTCTCATTCATTAGTTCCCATACGTCAGCAGCTCTCGTCTGAATTGAACCTCCATTTGGAATGAACAGATTGTATCAAAGTTCAAAAAAGTGGAAACTGTTCAACCACGGGGGTAGGAGGGGGGGGGGGGAGGGTGAACTCTGGTGAACGCTAAAACTCCTAAAGTGAATGACGCCACTGATCTCTCCGGTTGAACGCTGTTACCTCGGGAATGAACGCTTTCTCTTACCTCTCGGATTGAACGCTTGAACAACGGAAGGGACATACCACTGAACTCTACATTGAAAGTTCATTTATAATCTCAAACATCAAGTAAACGCTGATGAATTTCCAAAGTGAACGCGCTGTTGATTTTCATAGTGATTGTTCTATTGAAATTCTTAATGAACGCTTAACTGAACTCACCCCCCCCCCCCTAAAACAAAACCACCCATTAAACTAACAGAACTCACCAACACAAGGAGAACGCTTAACCTAACTCAACACTCAAACGCAAAAATGAACTCTCAACTCTCTAAATCATTCTCACAAAACCCTCGAGGTGAACGTTATAACTGAACGCACCATCTTTGAAGTGAATGTACAGTGTAAAACTAATATAAAACACACACACACAAAAAAAAAAACGCGGGAAAAAACTCCAGCCAGCAGGTAAACGCCCACCAACTATCGTACTCACCGCGATCAGTAATTGGATGGGAAAAAAATATCTTGAATCATTGGGAAAAAAGTTAGATTTTCATGTCCTCTCTCTCTCTCTCTCTCAGTATACATGTGTGTGTGTGTGTGTGTGTGTACAGTATATATATGTTATCGACACAACTATCTAAACATTCAGCCAATAAAAAGTAATCACTCAGAATAAATGATGAAAATGTGGACAGATATGGTAATAATAATAATAATAATAATGATATTTATTATTATTATTATTATTATTGTTATTATTATTATTATTATAGTTATTGTTATTATTATTATTATTATGACAAACAGTAACTAATGATTAAGTTATATTTTATTTATTGTTGTTGTTATTCATTTATTATATCCAGCTCACAACATCCTGATATAACTCACTAATGGAGGACTTTAACCTATCATTATCACATAACTCTTCATTCACCAGTAAAAGTTAATTGCTTGATAGATGTTTGAAAGTTTATTAACGAAGTAATTAGCGTATATTAATATGTGTGTGTGTGTGTGGTCCTCTCGGTCAGACCAAGGAGTGTCTCAAGAAGGTCGGTTCTTAGATATTTTAAGTATAAATGACTAGAGAGAGAGAGAGAGAGAGTTAAGTTGTGAGTTAAAGTCATCAGTTGCCCCCCCCCCCACCACACACACACACACACACCACCCTGGGTGAACTATGACCCCTCATCCTTCAGCCGAGACCCTCTGTTGTGCCCCTGGTCATGTGAGGTGAGTGAGTGATTCCCCTTCTCCCTCATCTCTTCCTCCTCCTTCATCATCTTCTTCTCTCCTCCATCCATCCTATAACCCCCTCCCCCTCTCTTCTTCCTCCTCCTCTATTTCTACGTCTTCCTCTCCCTCCTTCCTTCATCCTCCTCCTCTTCTCCTTCCTCCATTCTACAGTACATCCTTCTCTCTCTCTCTCTCTTCCTCTCCCTCCTCCACCCACCCCCACTGGTGTTCAACTCTTCACTCCTCCTTCTATTCAACTTTTTCTCTTTCTCCGCCCTTCCATGCATCCTCCTTCTCTCCTTCCCCTCCCCACCTTCCCTCAGCGGACACTGAGAAGAATGAGACGAATTAGTAAGGGGTTAAACAAGGGAGAGAGAGAGAGAGAGAGTCGAATTTAATGTCAGTTGCAAAGAAAATTCCACTTAAGTCCCAGATTTCAGAAGGGCAAACTTTGATAGGTTAAAAAGGCAGCCCAGAGAAAAGATATTACGTTTAGGGGTGAACTACGTGACCTCACACAATGTACCCACAGAGGTGACCTTACTTCATCTGGTAACCTAACAACGATAACCTCACAAAATATGACGGTTGAAGGTGACCTAACCACGAGATCTGAGGCTGACGAGTTCCACAACAATTCTGCACAAAGGCAGAACATACCATACAGAAAACTCAGATCAAACAACAATGACCCTAAATGGATAAATAATTATTTAAGACTATCATTGGACAAAGGAAGGCTATAGGTAGGAGAATAAATCGTGGTGAAGTTTACCTCCGAGGTTATTATAAGGTATTGGCCGGCAGGGTTAAGACCGAGATAAGAAGAGCAAAGAGGAATAATGAACTGAAGGTACCAAGGGAGGCGGAGTCAAACACCAAGGGATTCTATCAAATGTATCAAACTAAAACACGAGACAAGATTGGACCACTACAGTCAGATACCGGCGAGCTAATGGATAACGACGGAGAAATGAGCAATAATCTGGACAGATTTTTTCAACAGTTTTCACCTCCAACAATTTAAACATGATACCCGAGGCACCGACTATACAGGGAGAAAGTGAAGAAAAATAGATTCAGTGAGATAGTAGTGACTAGTAACGATGTACTAAACAAGTAGACAAACTAAAGCCTAATAAGTCACCAGGTCCCGATGAGATATTTGCCAGAGTATGAAAAGAATGTAAAGAAGAGCTTAGTGTGCCCTTAGAAAAAGTGTTTAACATGTCATTAAAAACAGGTGTAGTACCAGAATCCTGGAGGATAGTGAATGTAATACCGAGTTTCAAGAAGGGGGATAGATCACTATCCTCTAACTACCGTCCAATCAGTTTAACATCAATTGTAGGCAAATCGCTGGAAATAGTACTGTAATTTGAAATTCTATTCGAAATCACCCCAAGAAGCATAAGTTTATCAGTGATTCCCAACATGGCTTCACAAGTGGGCGTTCATGTCTGACAAATCTATTAACAATATTTTCAATTGTTTTCGAATCGGTGGATGACGAGCACGATTATGATGTGGTATACCTCGACTTTAACAAAGCCTTCAACAGAGTCCCCCACGAAAGATTAATACGAAAAATGGAGGCTCATGGCATTGGAGGAGATATTCTAAAATGGATTACGAGGATAAGGGCGTAGTTACAAGACAAAGACAGCGAGTGACCATTAACGGCACTAAATCCGATTGGGGGTAACGTCACAAGTGGAGTACCCTGAGGCTCAGTACTTGGACCATTGCTATTTATTATATACACAAACGACGTAGATATCGGCGTAGATAGCAACATAAGTAAATTTGTTGACGACTCTAAAATAGGGCGTGTAATTAAATCTGACGAGGGCTCCGCAAAACTACAGGAAGATCTAAACAAATTTTCGCATGGTCTGAAAAATGGCAGATGAAATTTAATGTGACAAATGTAAAGTACTTAGTATAGGAGATGTATACAGAGAAACCGGATACCAGATGAACAAAGTTTAACCTAGAGAAGTCGACTTGTGAAAGAGACCTAGGGGTACTTGGAAGCCCGGACCTACGGCCTAGAAAACAGTGCGTTAATGTTCGAAATAAGGCAAACAGAGTATTGGGTTTTATATCTAGAAGTGTAAGTAACAAGAGTGCAGAGGTCTTATTGCAACTATATCTTGCGCTAGTTAGGCCGCACCTCGATTATGCGGTTCAGTTCTGGTGCCCCTATTATAGAATGGATATAAATTCACTAGAGTCGGTGCAGCGAAAAATGACAAAAATGATTCCGGGACTTAGAAACCTTCCATATCAGGATAGGTTAAAGAAACTTAACTTGCATTCCCTAGAAAGACGAAGAGTGCGGGGAGATATGATAGAAGTATTTAAGTGGGTGAAAGGAATCAATAAAAGGGATATAGATAAAGTTCTTATAATATCCGAGCAGGATAGGACTCGGAGCAACGGATTCAAGTTGGATAAGTTTAGGTTCAGGAGGGATATAGGAAGAAACTGGTTCACAAATAGGGTGGTGGACGAGTGGAACAAGCTTAGCAACTTTGTAGTAAGTGCGGGAACTCTGGAAAGTTTCAAAAGGAGGCTAGATAGATTCATGGATGATAGAGAGTGGTAGTAACTCTCGACAAAAGCTGCCATGCACAGGCCAACCGGCCTATTGCAGACTCCTTATTTTCTTATGTTCTTTTGTTCTTATGTTACAGATAAATCCGACTGTGAGAAAAATTTAGGAGTTATGATAAATAGGAATTTTGAACCAACATAGCAATGCGTATATACTTGAAACAAGGCCAACGAAGTACTGGGGTTCATACAAAGGAGTGTTACTTACAAGACTAGCGAGGTTATCCTAAACCTATATCTTGTGCGTGTGAGACCTCACTTGGATTATGCGGTTCAGTTCTGGTCACCGTACTACAGAATGAATATAGAATCCCTATAAAGCATTCAGAGGAGGGTGACAAGACTAATCCCAGGCATTAGGAACCTTGAGTAGAGAGACAGATTAAAGCATCTTAATTTACACTCCCTCGAAAGACGTGGAGTGAGGAGCGGTATGATAGAGGTGTATAAATGGAAGTCAGGGCTAAACAAAGGGGTCATTACAAAGGTACTCAAACTGTCCATCCAGGCGCGAACTCGTAGCAATGGTTTTAAATTAGACAAATTTAAATTTTGGCGCGAAATAGGTAAACACTGGTTTGGAAATAGAGTAGTGGATGAATGGAACAAGTTAACAATATCATCATTAACTCGAATTCGCTGGATAGCTTAAAACATAGGTTGGGTGGGTGGATATATGAGCGATAGGGGTTGGGTATTAACGGGGCTGCCTAGTATGGGCCAATAGACCCGCTGCAGTTTCCTCCATTCTTATGTTCTTGTGAGAGAGAGAGAGATATAAATCGTCCTCCATGTTTGAGCTCTCCACTCCACCTTTGAGCTCTCCACTCCACCTCATTCTTCACGTCAAGTTAGTCCATGGCTCCTCATCACCACACGCACACAGTCTTGGTGCTGGCCGATGATGGAAAGTTAACCTAGACTTTGTCCTTCTTGATTGGAAGTCGAAAATCCAAACTTCTCTTTCTATCTAAAGTTGTTGTTTTTTTTCGACAGACTTAGTGTAGTCTTTTATTGATTGGTTGGGTTAGGTTGGGTTAGGTTAGGCTAGGTTAGGTTGGGTTGGGTTAGGTTGGGTTAGGTTAGGCTAGGTTGGGTTAGGTTAGGCTAGGTTAGGTTGGGTTAGGTTAGGCTAGGCTGGGTTGGGTTAGGCTGGGTTAGGTTAGGCTAGACTAGGTTGGGTTAGGTTAGGTTGGGTTAGGTTAGGCTAGGCTAGGTTGGGTTGGGTTAGGTTAGGCTAGGCTGGGTTGGGTTAGGCTGGGTTAGGTTAGGCTAGACTAGGTTGGGTTAGGTTAGGTTGGGTTAGGTTAGGGTGTCATATATTACTTGACACATTCTTCTACTCTTAACAATTTACGGCATCTTTGTACAGTGAACCCTAGATATAACGGACTTCTCTCTCTCCATATAATCCGTTAGATGGGGTGAGGTCACATATAAACGTACCCTCGATATAACGGAATTTCCCCTATATAGCCCATTAGATAGAGGTTTTACATCCAATAGGCCTTCGATATAACGGAAAGTCCTCTCTATATAGTCCGTTAAATAAAAGTTTCACTATAAACAGGACAGACAACGCCAGGTAGGTTATTTTTAAGGGACAATCACCTCAGGGAAGAGAATAACGATCGTTTGTTGTAAATTGGGTATACATACATACATACATACATACATACATACATAAACACATAAAGCACGAGAAGAGAAGACCACGGGCCGGGGGGTGACCTAGCGGAGGGTGTTATAACCTAACGAGACATTGTTCAACAAACTATGGCGAGTTTCTTGTGAGTCACAGAGGCGGCAAACTCCTGACGATGCCCGCAGCGTTTATAGCAGTGGGGGTGGCGGAGCTGATGACTTACATTCTTCACCGAGTTGTAGCGGGAAGGGGAGAGGGAGGAGAGAGGGGGGGGGAGAAGGAAGGGAAGGAGGTGGAGGAAAAGGACTGGGAGAAGGAGAGAGGGGAGGGAGGGAGTAAGAGAAGGAAGGAAGGTAAAGGGGAGGAAAGAGGTGGAAAAGGAAGGGGGGAAGAAGATTGAGGAGAAAGGAATGGAAGGAGAAAGAAGGGGAGGAGGAGGAAGAAGAAGAAGGAGGAGAAAGAGACAGAGAAGGAGGAGGAGGAAGACCAAGTTATATTTCAGGAAAGAGCAACGTTTAGAAATTATTTACCAATATTTAGGAGTTAACAATATGTGAACAATAAAGGATAGACACACACACACACGTATCTCTCTCTCTCTCTCTCTCTCTCTCTCTCTCTCTCTCTCTCTCTCATACTTACACACAAATACACAATCATACAACAAAAACACAAACATAAGAGGATCAATACATACATGCATACATACGTACATACATACATATATACATAGATACGTACATGAACCAGACAAACACATAAACAGACACGTCAATAAACACACATAAACAGACACGTCAATAAACACACATAAACAGACACGTCAATAAACATACGTAATGGTAAATGAGAAGATGCCGATTGTGTTGTCTAAAACAAGCTCCCTCTCTCAACACTGTGTCTTCTTCTTCTTCTTCTTCTTCTTCTTCTTCTTTTTTCCTTCTTTTTTTCTTCTTTTTCTTGTTTTTATTCTTTTTCTTGTTTTTATTCTTTTTCTTCTTTTTTTCTGTTTTTCTTGTTTTCTTTTTTCTCTTTTTCTTCTTTTTCTTCTTTTTTCTTCTTTTTTTTCTTCTTTTTCTTTTTCTTTTTCTTTCTCTTTTTCTCGTTACTCTTCTTCTCTTCTTCCTATTTTATTCCTCGTTCTCTCTCTCTTCTTCGTCCCCTTTCGTTCCTCTCTCTCTCTCTTTCTCTTCTTTTTCCACTTTCTTCTTCTTCTTCCTCGTTCTCTATTCTTCTTCCTCTTCTTCCCATTTAGTTTATATTCTCTTTCATTCTCTCATTTTATTTTTCATTCTTTGTTGTTGTTGTTGGTCTTGGTGTCGGGGTGTGGGAGGGGGCTAGGAAGGAGGGGGTTGGGGGCTGGGAAGGAGGGGGTTGGGGGCTAGGAAGGAGGGGGTTGGGGTAGGGGTGTGGGAGGGGGGTTGGGGTAGGGGTGGTGTGGGAGGAGGGGGGTTGAAGGGAGTGTTGTTTTTAACGCCGTTCAGTAGGTGTTTCAACAGACCAACTCAACCTATTAATAACACAAGCTCTCTCTCTCTCTCTCTCTCTCTCTCTCTCTCTCTCTCACTCTCTCTCTCTCTCTCTCTCTCTCTCTCTCTCTCTCTCTCTCTCTCTCTCTCTCTCTCTCTCTCTCTCTCTCTCTCTCTCTTATAGAAAACGTACTGGAGTTTGACAAGAGAAAATGGAGTTTATAATTCAATAGGGTTGGTGTGAGGGTTGGGATGGGTGGGGGCGGTGATGGCGGCCTGGAGAAGGAAGGAAGGGGAGAAGGAGGGAAGGGGAGAAGGAGGGAAGGAGAGAAGGAGAGAAGGAGGGACAGAAGGAGAGAGATGGAGGAGGGACAGAAGAAGAGAGAAGGAGGGAAGGAGAGGAATGACAAAAGGGGAGGGAAGGAGATGAAGGATAGAAGGGGAGGGAAGGAGAGAAAGAAGGAGGGAAAATTGTCGATAAAAAAAGAAGAGAGAGAGGGAGAGAAGTAGAGGTAAGAAGAATAAGGAACAAACCAACAGTAGAAGGGGAGACAGAGAGGAAAGGAAGGAAGGAAGGAAGGGAGGGAGAGAGGGGCAAAGGCAGAATGACGGGGAAGGATAGAGAACTGGGTGGAGGGAAGGAGGGAGAAGGGAAGGATTGAAGGAGGGAAAGATTGAAGGAGGGAAGGATTGAAGGAGGGAAGGATTGAAGGAGGGAAGGATGGTACAGAGAAGTGAACGAGGCTGCACTCTTAGGACATTCACTCAAATTAACCAAACACGACTCAGGTTGATTGTTTAATTGTCAGCTTATTGTTAATTTATTGTCAGCTTATTGTTATTTTATTGTCAGCTTAATGTTAGGTTATTGTCAGTTTGTTAGCTTATTGTTAATTTATTGTCAGCTTATTTTTATTTTATTTTAGTTTATTGTTAGCTTATTCTTAGCTTATTAATAGCTTATTGTCAGCTTAATGTCAGTTTATTGTCAAATTATTGTCAGTTTATTGTCACTTTAATGTCAACTAAATGTCAATTTATTGTCAGCTTATTGTCCGTTTATTGTTTGCTTATCATTAGCTTAATGTCAGTTTATTATCAGTTTATTGTCAGCATAATGTCAGCTTATTTTCAGCTTATAGTCAGCTTAATGTCAGCTTATTTTCAGCTTAGTATCAGTTAATTATCAGCTTAATGTCAGTTCATTGTCACCGTAAGGTCAGCTTAATGTCAGCTTATTGTCATTTCATTGTCAGCTTAATGTCAGCTTATTGTCAGTTTATTGTCAGCTCATCATCAGTTTACTATCAGCTTATTGTCAGCTTATCATCAGTATACTATCAGCTTATTGTCAGCTTATCATCAGTATACTATCAGCTTATTGTCAGTTTATTGTCAGCTTATCATCAGTATACTATCAGCTTATTGTCAGTTTATTGTCAGCTTATCAGTATACTATCAGCTTATTGTCAGCTTATCATCAGTATACTATCAGCTTATTGTCAGTTTGTCAGCTTATCATCAGTATACTATCAGCTTATTGTCAGTTTATTGTCAGCTTATCATCAGTATACTATCAGCTTATTGTCAGTTTATTGTCAGCTTATCAGTATACTATCAGCTTATTGTCAGCTTATCATCAGTATACTATCAGCTTGTTGCTAGTTTATTGTCAGCTTATCATCAGTATACTATCCGCTTATTGTCAGTTTATTGTCAGCTTATCATCAGTATACTATCCGCTTATTGTCAGTTTATTGTCAGCTTATCATCAGTTTACTATCAGCTTATTGTCAGCTCATACAACAAGGGGTAAAATAGACTATAATATACAATTTCTTCCAGTATTTTTATTATTTTTTCACACGATAATAAATTAAAGAAATGCATTAATATTACATTTATTTTATTGGTTCGGCGGAGACAGACATAGACAGTGAGTCAGGTATAGTCATTTATGTTTAGTGAGTCACTTATGGTCAGTGAGTCACTTATGGTCAGTTATGGTCAGTGAGTCAGTTATGGTCAGTGAGTCAGTTATGGTCAGTGAGTCAGTTATGGTCAGTGAGTCAGTTATGGTCTGTGAGTCAGTTATGGTCAGTGAGTCAGTTATGGTCAGTGAGTCAGTTATGGTCAGTGAGTCAGTTATGGTCAGTGAGGCAGTTATGGTCAGTGAGGCAGTTATGGTCAGTGAGGCAGTTATGGTCAGTGAGTCAGTTATGGTCAGTGAGTCAGTTATGGTCAGTGAGTCAGTTATGGTCAGTGAGTCAGTTATGGTCAGTGAGTCAGTTATGGTCAGTGAGTCAGTTATGGTCAGTGAGTCAGTTATGGTCAGTGAGTCAGTTATGGTCAGTGAGTCAGTTATGGTCAGTGAGGCAGTTATGGTCAGTGAGTCAGTTATGGTCAGTGAGGCAGTTATGGTCAGTGAGTCAGTTATGGTCAGTGAGTCAGTTATGGTCAGTGAGTCCGTTATGGCCAGTTATGGTCAGTGAGTCAGTTATGGTCAGTGAGTCAGTTATGATCAGTGAGTCAGTTATGGTCAGTGAGTCAGTTATGGTCAGTGAGTCAGTTATGGTCAGTGAGTCAGTTATGGTCAGTGAGTCAGTTATGGTCAGTGAGTCAGTTATGGTCAGTGAGTCAGTTATGGTCAGTGAGTCAGTTATGGTCAGTGAGTCAGTTATGGTCAGTGAGTCAGTTATGGTCAGTGAGTCAGTTATGGTCAGTGAGTCAGTTATGGTCAGTGAGTCAGTTATGGTCAGTGAGTCAGTTATGGTCAGTGAGTCAGTTATGGTCAGTGAGTCAGTTATGGTCAGTGAGTCAGTTATGGTCAGTGAGTCAGTTATGGTCAGTGAGTCAGTTATGGTCAGTAATGGTCAGTGAGGCAGTTATGGTCAGTGAGTCAGTTATGGTCAGTGAGTCAGTTACAGTCAGTGAGTCAGTTATGGTCAGTGAGGCAGTTATGGTCAGTAATGGTCAGTGAGGCAGTTATGGTCAGTGAGTCAGTTATGGTCAGTGAGTCAGTTACAGTCAGTGAGTCAGTTATGGTCAGTGAGACAGTTATGGTCAGTAATGGTCAGTGAGGCAGTTATGGTCAGTGAGTCAGTTATGGTCAGTGAGTCAGTTATGGTCAGTGAGTCAGTTATGGTCAGTGAGTCAGTTATAGTCAGTTAGTCGGTTACAGTGAGAGATGTACACCAACAGAGTCAGTGGTTGTGGTGGTGAGCCCTGTGACAGCGCTACAGCTACGCTCTCGAGAGTAAGACCACAACCACATCACACCACACCACAACCACACCACAGCACAACCACACCACAACCACGCCACACCACACTACATCACACCACACCACACCACAACCACACCACATCACACCACATCACATCACAACCACACCACACCACATCACACCACACCACAGCCACACCACAACTACATAACCTAACCTCCCAAGAGCTCTTATATCCATGATCTCTAAAGTTATGGAGAAGGGTCAGGGGTCCGGGTCAGGGGTCAGGGTCCGGGGTCAGGGTCGGGGTCATGGTCCAGGGTCAGAGGTCTGGGTCAGGGCCATGGTCAGGGGTCAGAGGTCATGGTCAGGTGATATGGTCAGTGGTCATGGTTATGTGTCAGGGTCAGGGGTCAGATGTCATGGTCAGGGGTCATGGTCATGTGGCAGGGTCATGGGTCGGGGTCATGGTCAGAATCAGAGGTCATGGTAATGTGTCAAGGTCAGGGGTCAGGGGTCATGTTCAGGTTCATGGTCCAGGGTCAGAGGTCAGGGTCAGTGTAAGGGCTTTTGTCACATACTCAGGGTCATACAGAGAGCCTTTAATAAACGTCTAACATTAGGATCTTTTAGTTAACTACCCGTGTGTGGTCTCAGCCTTCATCTCCTGGTACAGTAACTGGTTTTCTCTCTCTAGTCGTCCAGTCGATGTTTTAGGAATTTAGGTGATGGTGCTCATTGTAATAACCTTCCTGAAATTACTGGTGTACCCCGAGGTGCTGTCATCTCACCTACTCTGTTTCTAATGTATTTTCCGTCGATGACAAATGCGCTACAGCCAACCTCATCCACGCCTCTGCCAGTAATTCGACTCTCCAGCAATAATATCAGTCTGGTTCCTCCCAGTTGCTCACTGCGGACATTAACATTAAACTCTGATTTGGAGCTTAAACAGCGTCATCTCTCTCAGTCAAAGAAAGACTCTGTCTCCTTTCATCTCCTTCAAAAGAAACACAAGATTCTCTCATCTCTGTATCTGGCAGCCAACTGAAGCAATCTTCACCCAGTCCTTGGCACTAAGGTTTCTTATGGCCGCTCGTCTTGGTGTCACCTTGCTACCACTGCCAAGAATTTCTCGCAAGAGTAAGGAAATATTTCACATCTAATCAGCTCCTCACTTTATACTCATACACACCTGAGACAAGACCTATGATCGACTACTGTTCTTGCGTCTGGGGTGGCGCTTATCTTTCTTGAGTAGACAGCCTCGACCGCATCTGTTCCAAAATTACCCGAAATGTTAAAAGCATCTCAATTTTTAACCTTCAAATGGCGACCCATTGGCACACCGTCTTTCCCTCACCCTCTCGTACAGTTGCTCCTCTGTAAAACTGGCAAGTGTTTTTCTCCTACTAGATCAATCACCTGTCCAGTCAACCATATACACCTGTAGCCCTCAGAGACGTGCTCCGTCCTTAGTTCTTGCATAAAGTAAAAACCCTGGGACGTCAAGCCTCCTCATTCTGCCCCCCCCCCCCCCCTTTAGCCAGCCTGCAGCCTTCACTCCCCCAAATATTACGACCTCCATCCCGTTCTCTCCTTTACTCCGACCTGTGTTATCGTCCACTCGTTCGTCTCTGTTAGGAGGTCACGTTGGGGCTATGAGCCACCCCCCTTCTCCCCGTTTGCCTTTCATTAGAATATCTATTCGCTGAGAGGAAACTCCGTATCCACCGAAAATATCATCATTCACTTCTGAAGCAACAACACCGATCCTATGAAAGAAATACAACTCCTAACCACAGAACGTTTGACCAGCTATCCACTGAAAGCAGCAAAACAACCTCTATCCACTGAATGAAAATGTTACCTCGACTCACAGAGGGCAGCACCACCGCGTCTCAGTACTCATCAAAGCCAAGACGAGTTTATTGTCTTGAAAAACGGCCTCAAGAGAGCGAGGATCGTGAGGACGTATATGGGCCATCCTGCATGAGACGAGAGTGGAGACGACGACGACAACGTGAAGGTGGAGGAGGTGGAGCCTGGAGTTAGAGGGGTAAGTGGAGTGGAGGGCTGGAGGTGAGGCTGCATCGCCGCCGGGGTCTCCTCTGTGGAAGAAAGGGTCGCTATCAGAGGCTGGTGTACATGGCTAATCATGTACGTACGTGTCTGGTGCATACAAAGCGAACTTACCACAAGACGTACATGGAAGTATTCAAAGGTGTTCATAACAGATACATGTACTTTTGCACACACACACACACACATAGTCATATGGAACAGTCTGTTACTGTACGCACACACAGACAAGGCCAAAGCTGCATATAATAGACACATGCACAAACAGACAAACACAAACAAACACAATCACTTACAAAAACAAAAATACACACACACACACACACACACTTACCATCGAGGACGTGCACGGTGAGGGAGGCGGGGAGGGCGTGGGCGGGGCTGCAGGTGTAGGTGCCCGCGTCCCGCCAGGTGGCTTGTGTCACGAGGAGCCAGCTGGTGCCCGCCCGACGGTCTGTCACCAGCTGTACACCGCCACGTACCCCGGCATTGACCTCCTCTACCACACTTCTCCTACTGCTGCCTGAGATGTCAAAGATTAGAGGTTAGGTCAATCTGATAAAAGTCTCTCTCTCTCTCTCTCTCTCTCTCTCTCTCTCTCTCTCTCTCTCTCTCTCTCTCTCTTTTTCTCGTGACTCACCTGGGCTGGGAGGTGCGTGGTACCAGGTGACAGGTGAGGCCTGGGTAGCGCCCCCTGTGATGATGCAGGTGATGTTAAGGTCACTACCAGCCCTCATATGTACGGCCTCCCGCCCCACGATGGTCGCTTGAGGAACTGTTGAGAAAGGGAAGGGAAGGGGGGAGGCTTTAGTGGCAAATTCAGTACTTTACTGAGGGGTGTGTGAAAGAGGGGAGGGGAGGGGGTTTTTAATGACGAATTCAGGGAGCGTTCTACGGGCTATGTGAAGGAAGGACCAGTGGAAGGATTTTATATACGAATCCAGGGAGTGTACTGAGAGCTATGTGAAGGAAGGGAGGGGAAGGGGGCTTTAATGGCGAATCCAGCAGTGTTCTTTGGAATTATGTGAGGGAAGGGGGTTTTAATGGCGAATCTAATGGAGAAACATGGCAAGGTTTAATAGCGAATCCAGATACAAACTCGAATAAAACACAAACTCAAAACACACACGATGATGATAACCATAAAAACGGAATAAATGATCACACGGGTTTGCAAAATCATTTAATCGGTATTATTAAAAACAAATTCAGGTGCCATTAGTTTAACGAAAATTGGTAAACTGGCGCTGATGCTCAATATTCCCTAATCGAGTATATCCATCATTACCTAACTAAATGAAAACAAACTAAACTTTCGAGAAGCAGCAACACACAATTAACAAAAGCTCATCAAAAATAAAATAAATAACACGCAATAAACGAAACATTAAAAAAAAAAAAACGAACATCAGTAACAAAAGAAACAAAAGAATATCAACACCAAAAACCAAAATAACATCAACATCAAAAGAAACTAAAGAGCATCACCACCAAAATAAACAAAACATCAACACCAAAATTAAACAAATGAACATCAACACCAAAAAATAAACAAAAGAACATCAAAACACCCAAAGAAACAAAAGATCAACACCAAAAACCAAAATAACATCAACACCAAAAGAAACAAAAGAACATCAAAACACCCAAAGAAACAAAAGATCAACACCAAAAGAACATCAACACCAAGAATATAAACAGAACACAGGAACCAAAAAACATACCAAAAAAAACAAAAGAAACAAACACGAACTGAAAAGAAAAGTAAATTAAAATCGTAACAAAATAGACTTGGAGAACAAAGATAAGAAGACAAAAAAAAAAGACGATAGAATAAAACAGTACGAAAGAAAAAATATGAAAAATATATATACTGTATATAACATGGCGTCGTAAACAAAAAAAGCATCGGAATTCAGTACACAAAGAAGAGAGAAAAATAGTAAAGACTCAAAAGAAAGAGAGAAAGAGAAAGAGAGAGAATGACAAATATGGAGCCATAAATAAGACGTCGGAGGAGAGAAGGAGAGAGTAAAAAGAGAAAACGGGAATAATAGAGGAAGGAAAATAAAAAAAATAGGATAATAAATATGGCAACATTAACAGAGACGCACTGAATGAATTATATAACCTGAAAAAGTTGATAAATAATACAGACAAAAATAAATAATTTAGGAGACGAAGGAAAAAGTATCAACACACCCACAGATGAAGAAAGAAAGAAAGAAAGAAAGAAGCTAATAAATATGTCGCCATAAACAGGGTCTTGCTGGAACCCGAAGGAGAAGACGAAGGGAATTTAACAATAAAGAGGCGAACGAAAGAGGATGAAATAGAAGAGGCAAATAAGCATAGAAATACCAAATGGAACACGTAAAAGACGGTGGATAACAGAGAGGAGAGAAAGAGATAAAGGTAAGAGAGGGTGTGTAGGAAAGAATGAGAGAGAGAGAAAGAGAGCAGAATGGGTCACACAAGACAACCAAGTGCAGAGGAGACTTCATCCTCATACACGCCGGAGTCATCAACGAAGAAGTCAGGGCGAGAGACAGAGAACGAGGTAAATGGAGAGCGATAGCGAGAGAGAAAGGCCAGGTAGAATCGCACTCACCAACCACAGCCAGGGTAAATCTCTTATAGATCTTGGGTAGTGTGGAGACCTGACACTCGTACACGCCAGAGTCGTCGAGGGTGGGATCAGAGACGCTCAGTACAAAGTAGGGGGACGACCTGACGTGGACAGCGCGGAAGCGAGAGTCTGTCGTGTAGGTGAAGGAGTCAGTCGTAAGGACGTGCAGGTCGCGGCGCCTGATCCACGACACCTGGTAGAGAGAGAGAGAGAGAGAGAGAGAGAGGATGAGAGAAGTGCTGGGATCGACAGAAAGAAGAGTGACAGAGAGAGAAAAAACATTACTACTACGACTACTACTACTACTACCTATACTACTAATAATAATACTTTTTTTTTATAACGTGGCCTCCAGCCTCCCCCAATAGCCACACCTTCGCCACCATTTAATTACCTTAATATTAAATATCCTAATACATAAGTAGCTATCCTATCTGTGTTAAATTAGTTGAGCCGCAGATCTATGCGGCATTCAGTGACTGTAGCCTCATATTCAATATCTGCGGCAGTTGTCGGAGTTGGGGCAGAAGCTCTCGTTCCCCTGAGGCAGAGCAAAGCCGACCGAAGGAGAGAGAAAGATAGTCGACATCTCATCCAGGCTGTAACATAACTTCTCGGCTGCTGCTTCTGTTCGGAGATCACCTCCGCGAGTCTGGCGTAGAAACATCTTGCACTTGGTCCCATCCCACCAGAGGTTGTGAACACTAGAGGAGTGAAGCTGCCTTGATCAACGTTTTGGATTCTCTCTCCATATGCCCTTATCTTGTCGTTCTCGTTCCTCCTATGTGCAGCATCGAGAGCTAGGTTACGGTGACATGCGGCCATGGGATAAAAAATCCTGATGTGGAAGAAAGCGCGCTGTCCCCGCGTCCAGAATCCTCGAGCACTGACGTCAACACGGGCTTCGTTAAATGTGTTTGAAGTCCTATGTTGGAAGATCTCACCATCCAATGGAAGGAGGGTCGGTTCTACCATGGCATCCCGACAGATTTCCTTCAGCATATTTGCTGTAAGGTCCCTTACTTCGTCATGCCTCATGCATATGAAGCCCCCTTTCTTGCACACCATGGCGTGATCGCCGTCATAGGAAGAGCCACACACGCATTGGGAGGGCAAACCTTCAACTGGCCGACCGTACCTTAGAGCAATGGCATCTGTAAATTCTTGTTTGTTAAGACTGAAACCATTTGCCCTTATCGGTAACGTAGTTAACCAGTTCGAGGCGCCCACCTCCTGCGCTATAGCTACTTTTTTTTTTCAAATTTTCTGGGACCTGCAGCAACAGTTGCTGCAACTTTTCATTTTGGCAGTGCTGTCGATCTGTCGTAATGGACCTACGAATCTTGTTTACTTCACTGGTCTCGACCTCCCCTGTTGCGTTCTGGGCTATTATGTGGTCCGTGAGGGCTGCCGTGAGCTTAAGTGAATTTTGATGTTCGGTGGTTGCAATCTCCTCTGGATTGGTTAGTCCCATCCCTCCCAGTCTTGATGGAAGTGCAAGAAGTGCTCTTTCTGCTGGGGTTAAGTGAGTGTGTTTCACTAATTTGGGAGTGAACTTGACACTGATAGCTTCTTCCAAAGGGTGGAGGAGGAGTCCGATATCAGGGATAGTACGCATCAGGTAGTTCCAACGATGCTTGACTCCATGGGTGAATGCAGCAAAAGCCGCATGTGGCTCTGTGTTAGCAATCTCAGACAGAGCTTGGATTTCACTAACCCACTCATTCACCTTTCCCGCTACGTACTCGGTCTTGAAGTCCGTAGTGCCAATTACTGCGCCTAGATGTCTTTGGCCGTCCTTAGTTATTTTGACCTCACTTCCGCCAAAAACCTCCTTTGCCCGTTCATAATGTTCTGGCTTCACGATGAGGAAGGACTTGCTGGCGTTTGGGTGGTACCCTATTTGTGGACCTCGCGATGTTACCAAGTCCCACCACTTTTTGATGCCCTCCACTTTTCCTTCTCCTGTAAGGTCGTCAGCATACGCCACTTGTTTGACCCCAGTTGTTTCAAATTTTATTTCTTGTTGGAGCACTGATAGACCTATTGCATACATTGCCATTGCAACAGGGTCCCCCTGTGTTGTTCCCTCGGTTGACTGTAAGATGGTATCACCTCGTAGGGCCTTGTTGTTTACTATATAAAGGTCTGATGGATTCCTATAGGAGTTTTCAACGTACATTGCAAGGCTTGGACACTTGATCTTGATGTTGTGCAGTGCGGCCTTGCGGTTAAGTATGTTGAATGCATTTGAAGCGTCGACCAGGAGAACGGCCTCACAATCACGTTGCTCAAATATCGTTCTCATGGCGTGAATGGCAGCTTCCCCTCTAGCTTGTTGGCCTGCACAAACTTGCAGGTTCCCTGCTGCTGCCCTGACATCATCTTTTGCCACCTCCATTATGCATTTTCCAATGATTCGCCTAAGCACTTCCCCCACTCCTATTGGCCTACATCCTGGATTCTTATCCAGGGGAATGAGGTGGCAGGACGTCAGAGCGTGAAGGTGATGGCAGCATGAGGATGCCAGCTTTCTTGCAAGGACGGCAATGGCCGTGCAGAGATCACTTGCTGCGGGGCCAAACTTGTTAGTGCTGAGGATGACTCTCCATCCGTTTGCATCCAGACCTGAAGAGCCGGCACCTCCCTGAGTCTTCAGTGCCTTTTTCCACACCATCCCTCCTGTTATTTTCTCGAACAGGACAGCGTTTGGTGGGATATAGGCACCCTGAAACCTGATGCCTTCATCTTCACTTGCAGGGGGATGTTTTTCTTTCAGTTGTTTTAATGTCTCTCTCTTTATTGGCAGGACCCCACCGGTGGATTCCTCTGTGAGAGATCTTACCGCCAAAGACACTTTTCCCACACGCATTTTGTTTCCAAACTTTCTTGCAGCATCATCGGTGTTTTGCTTTCCGTCTCCTGTAGATTTTAGTCTCTCCTGCAGTGTTCTTGCTTCACATAGGAGATCATCAAGGGCCCCCTTCTGCCACAGTGTCAATCTTCTCTTCATTGCTTCCGCATTTTCTTTGTGCTTAGTCTTTGTGTGTGTTCTCTGACAGAATAGATGTGGTATTATTGCCAGTATATGAAGAGCAAACGGGGCAAGGAGGCGGTCTTGAGTGTACTCAGTTATGAGACTAATCATCTCCCGAATCATTTCTTTGGTGGCCGCACACTTAGGTGGTTCAAACAGGTTTGCTGGCGACCACCTTACAATTTCTGAGTATGTTTTTTTAACCCATATGTCTGCATTTTCCATCGACATGCCATTCCACTGTGGTGGCTGTCTCTCATTCACCTCGTGGACACCTGCTACTATTGGAGCAGCGTTTATTAGTACTACATTTTTAGGTTGAGTTGACTCACTGCTATCGTTTAGGACATCATCGGGTGGCTGGGTCCCGGCGATATCCCCTGTGGCCTCCTGTGACGGCTCCCTACCATAAGGGTTATAAGGGTTGCGGCAATTGTTTCCCTTTATGGAAGACACACATGGTTGGTTGTTTCTCACACAAACACGGCTGGTGCAATTTTGGTACTGGTTAGAACAGACACAACAATGTCTGTCACCCGGCATAATGATCTGCACCTTGGGCGGCAGTTACGTCCGCCTCCGAACTTATGATTTGGTCCCAGGCACAAGATAATACTGGATCTTATGAGGGAAGGGCGGAGAGGTGACAGGCTGGACTGCTGTGTCCAGGTAGTAAGGGCATACGTGCGCGCGTGGGTGTGTGGGCTACCCCCCCTAATGGCGACCATCCATACATCAGAATGATACACTATGGACAAGAGTTTGTCACACCAAGCACTTGTTTATATATCCTTGGCACAAATAACCACTATTTATATGGACTCACTGGTGTAATATCAGTTATATATACTCACTTGGTTCGTCGTTGCCCTACTGTACATTAAGTGTCCGTTTCTATGGTGTGGGGGGGGGGGGGCGACCGCATGGGCAGCACTCTCGGCCCCATAGGGGCGAAAGTCTCGAGACCACCCCTGTCAAATTAGGCCTATCGACACTGACCTGGGCTCCGAGCCTCCTCATTATCCCACCACCGACCCAGCACCGCCAGGTCACTACGAGCTTGGTGAACGCCGGTGAACACACGGAATATTTACAATTTATGCCGTAAGGGATGAGAAGAAACCTTGGGTGGCATTGCTTAGGGTGACATCCGATATTCACCGACACATTGTTAAATTCCCGCTCCAACACAGCGAGTATGTCCCCACCAATAACCCTTTAGATCAAGGAGGACGTTCCACGACACCCACGCCACGCCGCCGCCACTACTACTACTACTACTACTACTACTACTACTACTACTACTACTACTACTACTACTACTACTACTATACCTCCTTTCTTCACGGGCCCGGAAAATACGTGCGAAACTCTACGGTAACCACAACCCACGTTTCACTTACTATGCAGCCTAACCTACAGTAATATCAACCTCAATCATCATTGACTTCTGTACAATTTAGTAATAGGGTGTGTAAGGGTGAGGCTGCCGAGAAGATAACCCTCTCGGCATCTTGTCCTAAGGCTCGCTGGTTCAACGCCTAGGGCACTCCAAGTTCATCCAGCTGTAAATGCGTCCCTATAACTTTACGGATATAGTGAAAAATTCCCCTGCTCATTCCTGATTTCCATACATGTGTGTAACTGTATAATATGCATTCAAATGACTCTACGAAATCATACATGTGGCTTAGATGTGACTATAGAATTATAATTACATACTTTAGAACACTTAAACATATTTTAAGTAAAGATAAGGTTGTTATAAATTCGCATACTTATATTTTTGTTAGTAGTGATGATTCTGAGGCGAATATTCCCCCACTGATGGAGCTCTCTCTCTCTCTCTCTCTCTCTCTCTCTCTCTCTCTCACTCTCTCAGACACACACAGACACACATTCCCAACCACAAAACTCGTATAAGTAGTGATAACATTAAGTGAAGCTCCACCTACTTAAATTTTTATAAGTAGGACCAACAGAGAGACGGTACTGATGACGTCTTTCCCACTCATATTTAAACTGCCTTTATGAATAACCAAATGGCTTATCTTACACTTATACTATTTAACCTTACACTACCTTACCTCACGCTTATACTATTTAACTTGCCTTACCTTACCTTACCTTAACTTACATTTCCACACCTTACACTTTATTACCTAACACCACCTTACCTTACACTACATAACTTAACTAACCTTACCTTACCTTACCTTACCTTACCTTACCTATATAAACAAAAACCAAGTCACCATTTAGGACACGTGAAACATACCCTCCCTCCCCCCCCCCCCCTTATCTCTATCTCACTCCTGTCGTGTGTATAAATAGGCAGTTGACATTAATAACTACCTTCTTAACGACCATTTCCGGCACCATAATTACCTTCCCCCATTCCTCCCATCTCTCCCCCCCATACCTCTTATCATTCTTCCCATCACCCCCTCCAATGCCCCGCGAAGCGCATGTCCACATATCTTCCCTCACCAAGCTCTTCTTCTTCTTCCTCTTCTTCTTCTTCTTCTTCTTCTTCTTCATTTTCTCCACCCTGCTTCCCCTTCCCCACTCCCCCTTCCTCCCCACCTTCCTTCCCTCCCCTTCTCACTCCCCCTTCCTCCCCACCTTCCTTCCCTCCCCTTCTCACTCCCCCTTCCTCCCCACCTTCCTTTCCTCCCCTTCTCACTCCCCCTTCCTCCCCACCTTCCTTCCCTCCCCTTCCCACTCCCCCTTCCTCCCCACCTTCCTTCCCTCCCCTTCTCACTCCCCTTTCCTCCCCTTCTCACTCCCCCTTCCTCCCCACCTTCCTTCCCTCCCCTTCCCACTCCCCCTTCCTCCCCACCTTCCTTCCCTCCCCTTCCCACTCCCCCTTCCTCCCCACCTTCCTTCCCTCCCCTTCCCACTCCCCCTTCCTCCCCACCTTCCTTCCCTCCCCTTCTCACTCCCCCTTCCTCCCCACCTTCCTTTCCTCCCCTTCTCACTCCCCCTTCCTCCCCACCTTCCTTCCCTCCCCTTCCCACTCCCCCTTCCTCCCCACCTTCCTTCCCTCCCCTTCCCACTCCCCCTTCCTCCCCACCTTCCTTCCCTCCCCTTCTCACTCCCCCTTCCTCCCCACCTTCCTTTCCTCCCCTTCCCACTCCCCCTTCCTCCCCACCTTCCTTCCCTCCCCTTCTCACTCCCCCTTCCTCCCCACCTTCCTTCCCTCTCCTTCTCACTCTCCCTTCCTCCCCACCTTCCCTCCCTCCCCTTCCCACTCCCCCTTCCTCCCCACCTTCCTTCCCTCCCCCTTCCTCCCCACCTTCCTTCCCTCCCCTTCTCACTCCCCCTTCCTCCCCACCTTCCTTCCCTCTCCTTCTCACTCTCCCTTCCTCCCCACCTTCCCTCCCTCCCCTTCCCACTCCCCCTTCCTCCCCACCTTCCTTTCCTCCCCTTCTCACTCCCCCTTCCTCCCCACCTTCCTTCCCTCCCCTTCTCACTCCCCCTTCCTCCCCACCTTCCTTCCCTCCCCTTCCCACTCCCCCTTCCTCCCCACCTTCCTTCCCTCTCCTTCCCACTCCCCCTTCCTCCCCACCTTCCTTCCCTCCCCTTCTCACTCCCCCTCCCTCTTCCAAATTACCTCTTATTTCTGGTTTCTCCGCCATTTTAAATATCTTCTCCTTTCTTTACTTTCTCATTTTCTTATTCCACTCTCACAATTTTTGCTGTTTCCTTACTCCCATATTTCTCAGTTATTCTCTCTTCGTTACCGTCTTTCCTCTCACCAAAAATTCGCCTTTATTTTGTTTGTCTGTGTGTTTCTTTCTTTCTTTATCCATACGTACTGTACACACACACACACACACACACACACACACACACACAGCCCTGTAAATGTATTCAATGCATATTATATCATTATGTCTAAATCAAATGTAAGTCTGTATGTTTTCAGCCACCGGCTGCAACTCTATTAATAAACCGTTTATTATTATTATTATTATACACACACACACACACACACACACACACACACTACTACTACTACTACTTTGCTGTCACTCGGAATCGAATATGACGATCATCCAGCTATGATACAATGATATGAGTTATTAGGGATGTCACCTAGGTTGGTGAGTTCTGAGGTGACTAAAGAGACCGATACAGGACCGGCAGGGTCGTTCACATTCGTCTCACGTGTTGGGTCCATCTACTGCGGGAGGGGCGGTGGCAGCGTCTTTCCGTCGTTGGCTCTTGTCTGCCTCTGTTTGCTGTCGGGCTAACTCGAAAGCATTGACACCTTCTCGTGCGGTGCTCCTCCAAGCCTTCGGGCTACACAACTTTTTCAGAACTTTTTCAATAAACCGTTAATTAGTATTATTATTTATTATTATTACACACACATATATATATATATATATATATATATATATATATATATATATATATATATATATATATATATATATATATATATATATATATATATATACACAACCACATACATATACATACACACAACCACATACATATATGCACGCATATATACATATACGCACATATATACTACACACACACATATGCACGTACATATATACTCATAAACATACATACTCAATTGTAAACACACGCCACTGTAAACACATATTACTGTGAACAAACACAATCATAAACACACCATTATAAACGGACTCCATAATAAACAGACGCCATTTTAAAAAGGTTACACAAACCAGTAATTAGTTTACCTGTCTGCCTCCTAACATTCTGACGCCGCAGGTGAGGTTGACGGCAGCACCCACGGCCGTAGTGATGTGGGTGGGCGTGGGCAGGAAGTAGGGACATCCGCGGCACTGGGCGTCGGTCGAGGTGGGCGTGGTAGGTGGGTGAGCAACGCCTGTGGGGGATAGACAAGAGCAAGGTAGTTAGTGGTGTGGGGAGCTAGTGGTGTGGGGAGTTAGTGGTGTGGGGAGCTAGTGGTGTGGGGAGTTAGTGGTGTGGGGAGTTAGTGGCGTGGGGAGTTAGTGGTGTGGGGAGTTAGTGGTGTGGGGAGTTAGTGGTGTGGGGAGCTAGTGGCGTGGGGAGTTAGTGGTGTGGGGAGTTAGTGGTGTGGGGAGCTAGTGGTGTTGGGGAGCTAGTGGTGTTGGGGAGCTAGTGGCGTGGGGAGTTAGTGGTGTGGGGAGTTAGTGGCGTTGGGAGTTAGTGGCGTGGGGAGTTAGTGGCGTGGGGAGTTAGTGGTGTGGGGAGCTAGTGGTGTGGGGAGTTAGTGGTGTGGGGAGTTAGTGGCGTGGGGAGCTAGTGGCGTGGGGAGTTAGTGGTGTGGAGAGTTAGTGGTGTGGGGAGCTAGTGGTGTGGGGAGTTAGTGGTGTGGGGAGTTAGTGGTGTGGGGAGTTAGTGGTGTGGAGAGTTAGTGGTGTGGAGAGTTAGTGGTGTGGGGAGCTAGTGGTGTGGGGAGTTAGTGGTGTGGGGAGTTAGTGGTGTGGGGAGTTAGTGGTGTGGGGAGTTAGTGGTGTGGGGAGTTAGTGGCGTGGGGAGTTAGTGGTGTGGGGAGTTAGTGGTGTGGAGAGTTAGTGGTGTGGAGAGTTAGTGGTGTGGGGAGTTAGTGGTGTGGGGAGTTGGTGGTGTGGGGAGTTAGCGGTGTGGGGAGTTAGCGGTGTGAGGAGTTAGCGGTGTGGGGAGTTATTGGTGTGGGGAGTTAGTGGTGTGGGGAGTTAGTGGTGTGGGGAGCTAGTGGCGTGGGGAGTTAGTGGTGTGGGGAGTTAGTGGTGTGGGGAGTTAGCGGTGTGGGGAGTTAGTGGTGCGGGGAGTTAGTGGTGTGGGGAGTTAGTGGTGTGGGGAGTTAGTGGTGTGGGGAGTTAGCGGTGTGGGGAGTTATTGGTGTGGGGAGCTAGTGGCGTGGGGAGCTAGTAGTGTGGGGAGTTAGTGGTGTGGGGAGTTAGTGGTGTGGGGAGTTAGTGATGTGGGGTGCTGGCGGTGTGGGGAGCTAGTGGCGTGGGGAGTTATTGGTGTGGGGAGCTAGTGGCGTGGGGAGTTATTGGTGTGGGGAGTTAGTGGTGTGGGGAGCTTGTGGTGTGGGGAGCTATTGGTGTGGGGAGTTAGTGGTGTGGGGAGTTATTGGTGTGGGGAGCTAGTGGTGTGGTGAGTTAGTGGTGCGGGGAGTTAGTGGTATGGGGAGTTAGTGGTGTGGGGAGTTAGTGGTGTGGGGAGTTAGCGGTGTGGGGAGTTATTGGTGTGGGGAGTTAGTGGTGTTGTGTACATGCTCGTATCTACTGTACACACACACACACACACACACACACACACACACACACACACACAGGGTCACCATCTCAGCTTACATCTTTATATTGCGCCACAAAACCGTTAAAAAAATTATCTCTCTCCCGTCGGATAGTGGCGCAAAATAGTGTTAATTGAGGGGTGATTAGTGGCGTAGTTTATGAGTGGTAGTTAAGTGGGAAACGGGGTGGTTAGGGTGTACAGGGGGGGGGGAAGAAGGGAGGTGGGGAAGGGAGGTGAGGAAGGGAGGGAGTAAGGGAGAGAAACGGGTAAGGGGAAGAGTGAGGGGAGAAGAGGGGAAAACTAAGGAGAGGAAGAGAGAAAAGAAGGAGAGAGAAAAAGAAGAAGAGGAAAGGGAGGGAAAGAGTGAAGGATAAGGAATAGGATGAAGTAGAGGGAGTTAAAGAGGGGAGGAAAGGGAAAGGGGGGAAGAAGAAAGCAATGGGAGGGGAGGAGGGGAAGAGCGGGGGAAAGTGAGGGGAGGGAAGGGGAAGGAAGTGGAGGAAGGGGAGGATACGGGAAGGAAAGGAAGAGGTAAAGAAGGAACGGGAAGAGAGGGAAGGAAAGGGAGAAGAATGGATGTAAGGGGAGGAAAGGAGAAGGAAGGGGAGGAGAAGGGAAGGAAGGGGTTAAGAAAGAAGATGGAGAGAGATATAACTTTATTCTGTCTTGATTTCAACAACAACAACAACAACACTACCTAACTAAACACAAATAAAACAAACCAAAATTACAGAATATCTTTAGGCAGGTGAACAAGACACTCATTCACAACAACAAACACAGCACCTTAATGAACGGCGAACAACACAAAATAGTAGATAATAAATTAGATCATAAATAATACACAAATAATACAATAACAATCCATGGGAGTCAGATACCAACCTAAATACTTCTGTGAGGCAACCAAGGTTCAGCTGAGTCTAATGTTATATGATGCAGGAAATTGAAATGTGAACAAATTATTATTAGTAGTAATAGTATCCTAACTTATTCTAACAACCAATGTTAACCTAACCTAACTTGTCTTAACCTAACCTAACATAACATAACCTATTCTATTATAACTTAACCTAACCGAAACCTCACGCCCAGCCCTTACACCCAGCTCTCTCTCTCTCTCTCTCTCTCTCTATCATCCTCCTCCCGTTAATTATACCTAAAATAATGGCACTTCAGCTTTCTATAGAGGAACGACTCTTACACACCATTAGTTAAGTTAGTAGTAGTGGTGTTGGTGATCTTGACACATGACAACAGGGAAAGGTTTCCATCGTCCAGCTTAATAAACCAAACGAGAAACTACGCCTGGATACCATTAACCAAGTTCGTGGTTGATGGAAACAAAATTGTTGGTGTTGGTGGTCTTGACATACGACAATAGTGACCTCCCGATAATCTAGTCCATAAATCAACGAGGATATGACGATTTAGGTGGAGTTAAGTCGGGCGAGACCTGGCAGGAGACTGGAGGCATGCATTAGCCGACCTTATTATCCACCGATCATTAGATTACGCCCTGAGCTTCAGCCGACTCCTGAATGGTAATAAGACCTGCGTTATTGAGCGGTACATCAGCAGGTGTTATTATTATTGGCGATTCAGTTATTCAGGAGGAAGTAGACGGGATTACAGACAACCATGTTAAGTATACGGTATTGTGCCATCGTATCGTGGTAAGAGAATGTATTACTGTACAGTTTTTTCAGTATAAGCTAATACTATACAGAGATTGATAAATTTATATCGTACAAAAATAGATTAATAACACAAAATATACACCATACGCACACACATACTGTACGCACACTTATGGTGTACATACAGACAGATACACCCTTGACTTGTGCCAACCACCTCAACCAATGCCTCGTATCGGGTGTAGTACACACTTATCAGTGTTTGGTCTCCAGGTCCCACGACTGGCCACGTGCAGAGCCATTACAAGACCTTCAGGCCGGTTACTGACTCTACCACGCGTCTCTGGACAGTGGATAGTTCACCATCCCTGGACTGATATACTAAATGTGGATGACGTGGACACCAAATGGACAAATTACATCAACATCACCACGGAAGCTCACCGCCACTCCTTCCCTGAGAGGTCCGTCAGATTGTGTGCAGCTGATCTGCCTTGGATCACACCGCGTATAAAAAGACATATGCAACAGAGGACAGGGCCTTTTATGTCAACGACAACAACCGCTACAAGTCCCTTCACAAGAAAGTCAGCCTCGAAACTCGCGTTGCAAAGAAGTCTTACTACCCTACTAAGCTGCATCACCTGAAGCAGACCAACATCAGTCAGTTGTGTGGTAAGCTTAAAGAACTATGTGGTTTAAACAATAAGACTTACCTCCTCGCCTCCTTTAGCCACCTTACTGATGGTGACACAGCTGAATAAACTAACAAACATTCTGCAACTATTTGCCAGACGCTCCCCGGCTTGACACAACCAGTCTCCCTGCTTACCTACCAGCCTATCCAAATTTTTTCTGTATTCAGTTCAGTTTTTATTTCCTTGCTGATTTCGCACTTCAGATTAGCCCTGACATAGATTGCTGCCCCACCTCCTTTCCTAATCTGCCTACCGGTATGGAATAATATTTAACCTTTAATTTGATTTTCGACAGGTAACTCACGTGAGTCTACGTTTATCCATGTTTCGGTGAATGCTGTTATATCGATTTTTTCGGTATATACCAACACACTGATTTCATCCAATTTCTTTCTCATACTTCTATTGTTTGCGTAATAGACATTTAAGTTAGTCGTGTTCTGAGTCCTCTCTTTGTCGCGTTAGGTTTTAACTCCCTGCCTAATTTAGTTTTGTCATCATTCCTAGCACTATTTCTCTGTAACTTTTCATTCTGTTTACCAGCTCCCACTGCAGTCTCCTCGATCCCCATGCTCACATGTTCCCATAGAAGTTTAAAGACTTCGACATCTTTTGAACTGCTCTCTCGAGAGAGCCAGCCAGGGTTGCCGCCCCATCCCTAGTATAAAGGTCCCTTCTGCCATAAAAGTTGTCCCAGTTGTCAATGAATTGAACTGATACTGACTTGCAATATCTCACAAGACGGCCATTGACACTAACTGCCCTTGACAACCATTCATTGCCAACTCTCCTTCTAGACAGGACACCACATATGATAGGGATCCTTCGCTTCACTCTAATACGCTCGATAGCTGTCTTGAACTTATCAAGGAGCTCCTCACTCATACACCGGCCAATACCATTGTCTCCTGCACTGAGGCAGATAATGGGTTTGTTCCCATTACCAGACAAGATATTGTCCATCCTGTCAACTATATCCCCCACCCCAGCTCCTGGCAAACACACTCACATCCTATTTATATTTTTACCACAAAAAGCTCTGTCCAGGTACCGTACCTGGGAATCACCAACAATTACGGTTTACGTAATTTCCTTGTCAGCCCTGTCCCTGACTATATTACCGTCCAATTTGTCGATCAAAGAACTAAACTGTTGTTGTTTCCTTGGTGTCTTTTTTCACCACCAGTTTTGTCGTTCCTCGCCTCACCTCCATTCGCCTGTGTCTTCGTCAGACACGGGCTTTCTTATCTCGTGTCTTCCTCCTTCATCCTCGCAATCACTTCCTTTAATTTCAAGTTTTCATCCTTGACCTTCACTAACTCGGCCCTTAGAAGGGCACAGACCTGTTCTCACCTAACACTAACCATTACTGACAATTAATCCCGGGAGTTAAATCAGCCGTGACCTTTCCTCTAGCGACTCACTCAACGAGGACGCCTTGACCCTCTAGTCCGACGTGGTGTGCGAACCTACCTACCTGCACAGTGGAAACTACAAGTCTCCGTCTAGCCCCTCACGATCTAACTGGAATTGAATATTGCTGTTGTCATTTGTAGTGGAAAGTCACAAGCCTTGTTTACGTGTGTCGAACTTTCACCATTTCTAATCTGTCATTTTAATGTTGTTTTAATGGAAATCCTACACACCCGCCAGGTCAAACATTACTGGAACTACCTTATGCACACTATCCCTGATATCTGACCTCTCCTCTGCCCTCCAGAAGAAGCCATCAGAAATACATTTATTCCATCACTAGTGAAAAGCCATCACCAAACCCCAGCAGAGAGGTCACTCCCTGAGTCCTTGCACTACCACTGAGACAAGAGGGAATGGGAATCACTAACCAGGGGTAACTTGCTGCCACTGAACATCAGAACTCCGCCAAGGTCGTGGCAGTCCTCACTGAGCACATAGTAGCTCAAAATGTGGAAAGTGAGGAAGACATCAACGAACCACACAAAATTCGACGTTCCATTATGATGGAATGGCAGTGCACCCAAAGTGACAAAAATTAACAATTGTCGGAGAATGTGAAGAGAAAGGTAACCACAACATAGGAGGTGGCACCTCAAACTGAACTTACAACATTACTGACAAGGGCAAAGGGCTTCAGCTTTAACAAACAATCATTCACAGACACCCTTGCCTTAAGGTATGGTTGGCCAGTGCGTGTTTGGAGCACCCTACAACTACAACATCAACTGTGACATGGTGTGCAAGAAGGGATGTTTTGTATACACCGAAGTAAGGAACCCCAAGGCGAATATGCTGAAGGAAATATGCCACATGTCATTGTGAAATCGACCTTCCTCCCATTGGTCGATGAGTCCTTCCTCCGCCGGATTGCTAACATAACCAACGAAGCCAGGATTCTGGACGAGACCTTTCTATGACATAAGAATCTTTAATTCCCTGACCGCATGTCACCGTGACCTGTCTCTCGTGGCTTCACACAGAAGGAACGAGAATGACAATTAGAAAGTGTATGCAAAGTAAATCCAGAACGTGGACCAGGGTAGCTTCACTCCTCTGGTGTTCACAACATCGGGTGGAATGGGATCTAGTGCAAGTTGCTTCTATGACAGACTGACCAAGGTGTTTTTAGAAGAGAAGCAGCAACCCAGAAGTTACTCCGTGGTCTGGTTGAGGTGTCGCCTATCTTTCTCTCTACTCAGGTTTGCTCTGCTGTGTCTTAGGGTAACAAGAGCATTGGCCCCTAAACCAACAACAGTCATAGACATAGACTATGAGGCAACAGGCAAAAAAAAAAACACATATATCTGCGTCTTAACTAACTCAGCTAGGGCAGATACTCGTGTATTACGATAACTAGGTAATAAAATAGTGGGGAAGGTATGGCTATAAGGGGAGGCTGGAGGCCATATGTTAAAAAAAGTAGTAGTAGTAATATTGTTGTTATTATTATTATTATTATTATGATATCGATATATACACACACGCAAATTCCCACATACAGCATACACACAAACACCCACCCATGCACACATATACAGCATACACACACACACATATATATATATATATATATATATATATATATATATATATATATATATATATATATATATATATATATATATATATTTCATGTAGATCCACAATGAAAACGTGGATAAGATATATCTTGATAAAATCACACGGGTGCTCCGTTGTTTCCCTTTTCCCGTGTGATTTTAACAAGATATATATACAATATATATATATATATATATATATAATATATATATATATATATATATATATATATATATATATATATATATATATATATATATATATATATATACTGAGGTACACACCTGGCCGGGGGTCGGTCAGTGTCAGTACAATTAAACACAGTGAGCAAGACTTGACTCCCGTGTGCATGGCTGTCACACTGTCTTCACTAGTTGCTGTTGTCTTCACTAGTTGCTGTTGTCTTCACTAGCTGCTGTTGTCTTCACTAGTTGCTGTTGTCTTCACTAGCTGCTGTTGTCTTCACTAGTTGCTGTTGTCTTCACTAGCTGCTGTTGTCTTCACTAGCTGCTGTTGTCTTCACTAACTGCTGTTGTCTTCACTAACTGCTGTTGTCTTCACTAGCTGCTGTTGTCTTCACTAGCTGCTGTTGTCTTCACTAGCTGCTGTTGTCTTCACTAGTTGCTGTTGTCTTCACTAGCTGCTGTTGTCTTCACTAGCTGCTGTTGTCTTCACTAGCTGCTGTTGTCTTCACTAGCTGTTGTTGTCTTCACTAGCTGCTGTTGTCTTCACTAGCTGCTGTTGTCTTCACAAGTTGCTGTTGGCTTAACTAGCTGCTGTTGTCTTCACTAGCTGCTGTTGTCTTCACTAGTTGCTGTTGTCTTCACTAGCTGTTGTTTGTTGTCTTCACTAGCTGCTGTTGTCTTCACTAGCTGCTGTTGTCTTCACTAGCTGCTGTTGTCTTCACTAGCTGTTGTTGTCTTCACTAGCTGCTGTTGTCTTCACTAGCTGTTGTTGTCTTCACTAGCTGCTGTTGTCTTCACTAGCTGCTGTTGTCTTCACTAGCTGCTGTTGTCTTAACTAGCTGCTGTTGTCTTCACTAGCTGCTGTTGTCTTCACTAGTTGCTGTTGTCTTCACTAGCTGCTGTTGTCTTCACTAGCTGCTGTTGTCTTCACTACCTGCTGTTGTCTTCACTAGCTGCTGTTGTCTTCACTAGCTGCTGTTGTCTTCACTAGCTGCTGTTGTCTTCACTAGTTGCTGTTGTCTTCACTAGCTGCTGTTGTCTTCACTAGCTGCTGTTGTCTTCACTAGCTGTTGTTGTCTTCACTAGCTGCTGTTGTCTTCACTAGTTGCTGTTGGCTTCACTAGTTGCTGTTGGCTTCACTAGCTGCTGTTGTCTTCACTAGCTGCTGTTCTCTTCACTAGTTGCTGTTGTCTTCACTAGCTGTTGTTTGTTGTCTTCACTAGCTGCTGTTGTCTTCACTAGCTGCTGTTGTCTTCACTAGCTGCTGTTGTCTTCACTAGCTGCTGTTGTCTTCACTAGCTGCTGTTGTCTTCACTAGTTGCTGTTGTCTTCACTAGCTGCTGTTGTCTTCACTAGCTGCTGTTGTCTTCACTACCTGCTGTTGTCTTCACTAGCTGCTGTTGTCTTCACTAGCAGCTGTTGTCTTCACTAGCTGCTGTTGTCTTCACTAGCTGCTGTTGTCTTCACTAGTTGCTGTTGTCTTCACTAGCTGCTGTTGTCTTCACTAGCTGCTGTTGTCTTCACTAGCTGTTGTTGTCTTCACTAGCTGCTGTTGTCTTCACTAGTTGCTGTTGGCTTCACTAGTTGCTGTTGGCTTCACTAGCTGCTGTTGTCTTCACTAGCTGCTGTTCTCTTCACTAGTTGCTGTTGTCTTCACTAGCTGTTGTTTGTTGTCTTCACTAGCTGCTGTTGTCTTCACTAGCTGCTGTTGTCTTCACTAGCTGCTGTTGTCTTCACTAGCTGCTGTTGTCTTCACTAGCTGTTGTTGTCTTCACTAGTTGCTGTTGGCTTCACTAGCTGCTGTTGTCTTCACTAGCTGCTGTTGTCTTCACTAGCTGCTGTTGTCTTCACTAGCTGCTGTTGTCTTCACTAGTTGCTGTTGTCTTCACTAGCTGCTGTTGTCTTCACTACCTGTTGTTGTCTTCACTAGCTGCTGTTGTCTTCACTAGCTGCTGTTGTCTTCACTAGTTGCTGTTGTCTTCACTAGCTGCTGTTGTCTTCACTACCTGTTGTTGTCTTCACTAGCTGCTGTTGTCTTCACTAGCTGCTGTTGTCTTCACTAGCTGCTGTTGTCTTCACTAGTTGCTGTTGTCTTCACTAGCTGCTGTTGTCTTCACTAGCTGTTGTTTTCACTAGTCGCTGTTGTTTTCCCTGGCTGATGCTATCTTCACTAGTTACCACTGCCTTTAGGAGTTGCCACTGCCTTCACTAGTTGCCACTGCCTTCACTAGTTGCCACTGCCTTCACTAGTTGCCACTGCCTTCATTAGTTGCCACACTGTCTTCACTAATCGTCACTCTCTTCACTAGTCGTCACTGTCTTCACTAGTTACCACTGTCTTTACTATTTGCCACTACCTTCACTAGTTGCACTGTCTTGCTTCACTAGTTGCTTCTGCCTTGCCTTCACTAGTTGCCACTGTCTTCGCTAGTTGTCACTGCCTTTACTAGTTGCCACTGCCTTGCCTTCACTAGTTGCCACTGCCTTCGCTAGTTGTCACTGCCTTTACTAGTTGCCACTGCCTTGCCTTCACTAGTTGCCACTGCCTTCGCTAGTTGTCACTGCCTTTACTAGTTGCCACTGCCTTGCTTTCACTAGTTGCCACTGCCTTCGCTAGTTGTCACTGCCTTTACTAGTTGCCACTGCCTTGCCTTCACTAGTTGCCACTGCCTTCGCTAGTTGTCACTGCCTTTACTAGTTGCCACTGCCTTGCCTTCACTAGTTGCCACTGCCTTCGCTAGTTGTCACTGCCTTTACTAGTTGCCACTGCCTTGCTTTCACTAGTTGCCACTGCCTTCGCTAGTTGTCACTGCCTTTACTAGTTGCCACTGCCTTGCCTTCACTAGTTGCCACTGCCTTCGCTAGTTGTCACTGCCTTTACAAGTTGCCACTGCCTTGCCTTCACCAGTTTCCATTGTCTTCACTAGTTGCCTCTGTCTTCACTAGTTGCCTCTGTCTTCACTTGTTGCCACTGGCTTGCCTTCACCAGTTTCCATTGTCTTCACTAGTTGCCACTGGCTTCACTAGTTGCCACTGGCTTCACTTGTTGCCACTGGCTTCACTAGTTGCCACTGGCTTCACTAGTTGCCACTGGCTTCACTAGTTGCCACTGGCTTCACTAGTTGCCACTCACTTGTTATTCTCAATTACGTCAGCACTAGTCTCCTTTATCTCTCGTTATCTCCCCAATCATTATAATGTACCATAACTTCTCGTCTTATTTCATCATATGAGATGTATGTTCATTATCCTTTATGGGAGAAAATTCGCATTATATACAATAGGTTTTTGTCCAATTAAGCGGTAAATATTTGTACCACGAAGCCACACTTGTACGTACGATTATTGCAGCAATCACTTTGTTGTACTTTTATCTCTTTTCCCACAGCGAATTAAACACTTCAGACACATGTGTCCATCAAAATATCATTTTACAGCGTTTTTGGTTACATTTATGAGTGAAAACAAATGAGAAAATTCTTATGTAATGAAAGGCTGGAAACACGTTGCCCGCCACACCAGAAGAGGAGGAGGGACGCAGTATGCCTTCACTCCCCAACCATCCAGACACGACTGAGGGGAGAGAGGGCTGAGGCGAGGGAGAGGGTCTGGCCAGGACCCCGTGTATCACAGGCTACCCCCAGATCAGCTGATACTAGTGGTTTGTGGTAGTTTTTGTTGTGCCCCAGTCTAAATGAGCATCAGTTTAAATGGGCCCCAGTCCTAGTGGGCCCAGTCTAAATGGGTCACAGTCTAAATGAGCATCAGTTTAAATGGGCCCCAGTCCTAATAGGCCCCAGTCCTAGTGAGCCCCAATCCTTATGGGCCCCAGTTTTAATGAGCCCAGTCCTAATGGGCCCCAGTCATAATGGGCCCTGTCCTTATGGGCCACAGTCCTAATGGGCCACAGTCTTAATGGGCTTCAGGCCTAATGGGCCTCAGTAATGATGGACCCCAGTCCTAATGAGTCTCAGTCTTCATGAGTTTCAGTCCTAATTGGACCAATTCTAATGGGTCCCATTGTTTCTGGGCCCCAGTCATAATGAAGTCTTATGGGTCTCAATCTTATTAATAGTTAGGTTTGGGAACCATTAAGACTGAGGCCACAACAACTGGAACCCAATATTACTGGGGCCTAATAAAACTACCTTATCCTCTCCGCCACTGTCGACACTCTGTAAGTGGTCGGTTATTTCTCTTGTTAAACAATGTTGACAAGTACTGGGAATGTTCTGGCTGTAGAATGTACCGGAATATACATCAGTGTTGGACAAGTCTGTGTTATTATCGGCAGACTTCAGTGGGGGCTGTATAGTATAGACTCTATACAGTCGCAACACACTGGCAGGTTGTTCTAAGAGTTCACAACTCCTCTGTATTTGTGGCTTCTTTAACTTGAGGCTGTGACCTCTAGTGAGGAGGGCATATATATACCTCCAGCTTCACTGAGTAATATCCTTTGAGGTGCTTATATAAGCCATTCAAAACCTTGAATGGGATGGGAAACCTGAACTCGTGTCATTTTTTGTGATGTCACGCATCACCAATACGAGGGGACAACTTCAAGCTCGCCAAGTTATCATGCAGACCGAACATAAAGAAATACTTCTCCACGCAAAAGGTGGTAGACCTATGGAACAGTCTACCATATTAAGCTATGGAATCGAGAACAGTGCTGAGCCCATGCCTCAGAAAACAAATTCACTCTCATACTTCATCACCGAATTGATTGATTTTAAAAAGTTTCTTATAATGATCATACATATTGCAAAGAGGAAGACAAGAATATTATATTATAATTTTTGTACGCAGAGCATATAATTCAAAGTCATTTTAAATCATTCACGTATAATATGTGTGAGCTAGGCTGGAGGGACAGTCTCGGTGCTATTGCCAGCTCCAACCCTTGGTTGTGGGCATTATGAATCAAGTGCATCTATCATGTCGGGTAGCTACAATAGTGTTAAAGCTCACTTTAAGTCTTTCAATGCCCTTGCAACTTGCATACCTTGCTTTGCTCATTCGTTAAAATTGGTTAGAGATGGTTCTGGCCTTCTGCTGTAAAATATTTTGACACTTCAGAAAATCGCCGTTGTGCAATTCTTGTTAAGACATTAGACGATAAGTGTCAGTGCTTAAACGACTTTCAGATATACAGTACGCTACTGAGTACAAAAGAGCTTCGATGAAATCCGTTCTGTTCTGGAAGAAATTGCAAATGATCAAGAAGAGAAGCAAGTCACTAGACATGAGGCATTGGGAATAACTGATGAATTTCCAGTGTAAGAAACTGGGATCCTCATTGAGTTATGGGGCACCATTCTTCAGAAGTTCAATAAAACTATCCATGGCACTTCACAGTAAGGTACAATACAAATTTTAATGTATCAAAAAATAAACAATAAACTACTTTGTAATATCCCCATTGATTGCTCTTTACACCCAATAAATAATAATGGAACAGCACTGAATATTTAATACTCAACTAAACCCGATTTGAAAAGGTATTGTAGGGTTTCGTGATATTATGTTGTCTAGCACTCAGGATGGATGGAAACTCTAAGGTGGTGGTTTTCTTATATAATATAAGTTATATGGTAGACAGTCTGGTGCTGGAGATGCCGTGTGGTGAGGAGCTGCTCAGTAGACACGTTCGGTGAGTAGCGTGTTGAAGTAGGTAGATGTGCAGGAGCTTCGTTAGAGAAGATGTTGCCTGTTGCTGGCCTCCAGGTTAAATGAGAACGGGACAACGAGGAGCTTCCTTGGAGGAGGTGTTGCGTGTTCAGGAACCGAGAGCAGAATAAGAGAGCTGGTTGGTGAGGACGCTCAGAGAAGGACAGCTGGTGGGTCGCCATGCTCGCCGGCGGGAGCGAGGACCGACAGGCAGCGGCGAAGGAGAAGGTGTTGCGTGTTCAAGAAGCGAGGCCAGAATGAATCTCAATGGAGAGACAGAGCTTATATACACAGCCGCCGGAAGTAGACCGTGGGAAGTCGCCGATCTTTTGACTCCGTTGCTAGGGAACGGTAGCAGCTGGTGGTTGGTTGCTAGGATACTGTGGTCTTCCCTAGCAACGAAACTAGCGGCCCAGGCGGCGGCGTCACCAGATGCCGCAGTATCCTAGCAACGGAGCCAAAGACAGGTTACTTCTCGGGTTTTCCCTACATGACTCATGCTTGACTCACGGCTGCTGGGTATATAAGCTCTGTCTCTCCATTGAGATTCATTCTGGCCTCTCTTCCTGAACAAGCAACACCTCCTCCTCCGCCGCTGCCTGGCGGCCCTCGCTACTCCTCCGCCTGCCTGGCGGTCCTCGCTCCCACCGGCGAGCATGGCGACCCACCAGCTGTCCTTCTCTGAGTTTCCTCACCAACCAGCTCTCATTCTGCTCTCGGTTCATGAACACGCAACACCTCCTCCAGCAAGCTCCTCGCTGTCCAGCTTTCATTCAACCAGGAGGCCAGCAACAAGCAACATCTTCTCTAACGAAGCTCCTGCACATCTACCTCCTTCAACACGCTACTCACCGAACGTCTCTACTGAGCAGCTCCTCACCACACGGCACCTCCAGCACCAGACTGTCTATCATATAACTCATATTATACAAGAAAACCACCTTAGAGTTTCCATCCATCCTGAGTGCTAGACATATTATATCACGAAACCCTACAGTATTATTATACAGTATATATCTGACAATAAAAATGGTCACTTTACACACTTGCTAATAGCATAGAATGATGGTATTAATTAGAACAAAAGGCTATTATTACAAGACATATACCAGCACCTCAGCTGTGAGTATTCATTGATGGCTTACTCACAATTCATAACAAACTCTACTACTGGTAATGGCAATATTTTATGGTTTCGCTGGATTAAGGACATCCTGCTTCGGACATCTTACTGGTTGACAGCTACCGTTCCACGGTAGCTGCGAATACTGCATCAGCCACAACACACACTGTGCCTGAGATACGATGGAGAAGCATCAGAAATATCTAAAGTCAAATACAAATTATCACACATGTCTGGCAAGAGAAACGCATGGTGTCAACACAGAAGATATCTTATGTTATTTCTTACTTGGCACATAAGACTTTCAACTATGTTAAAAAAAAAACACTGATAGTCAACAAAGTTCAATTGAGTTAAATTCACTTAATATGGTGGGTGTGAGGCACTAGTTACATATCTAAGATACGACGGAGGAGCGTCAGAAAAGTGACTTTGTAATGGATACCTCCCCTACTTCCGCCGTTTGTCGCTGACCAGCCGACCCACTTCGAATTCCCCAGCTTGCGCCTTGTGGTCTAGGTCGGTAACCAGCGCCGCCTAACAAAGAGAAGGTCAAGTATCAAGCCACGCCTACCCCCGCTTTATAAAACCTCACGTGGCCGTGACTTACCTCTTGAGCGGCAAAACACCAACCACCATACACACAAACAGTACAAGACATACACACAGAACACGGTATAGACCCACTCATAACCATATTACACACCCAAGCAAATGCAATATGGGAAAAAATCCAGCAAGAACAGGATCCCATACTAAACCAACTACTTGAGGAAAATAACAACACATCGCACAGATGGTGGCCTAGAAGCAGGAAAAATGATAACGAAGAACCAGAGCCTCTATATACACAATAAAAAAGAACCAAAAGATGGGCACAACTCTTCAGTCACACAAGGACCTGGAGGGACCCCACAAATAAACAAAGACCTAAAAAGATCACAAACCCCCACAATAAAAAATAGAAACGAAAAAGATGGGGATCATCCCTCCAGTGCCACAAGGACCTGGAGGGACCCCCCCCCCTATCATAATATGCCCCAAGGAAACATCAAATAGAACAACTTAGCTTAGCTTGGCTGAGACCGGCTTTCCCTAACCGCATGAGTCCTGTAATGCAGCACCGTTGACGGAAGACAAAAAACCCGTCTCCGCAAGGTGGATAGCCCACCTGCTGTTAACCTCCTCCTCTATTTCCCACTTCTGAACTTTACCTTCACCTGTACCCTTCTTGCACCCTCAGAGCTAATGCTCTCTTCTCTCCGTATCACCGACCGACCGACCTACCTCTCTTTCTACCTACACCAACCAGCAAGCAACACCTCCTCCTCCTCTGCCCCTGCCTGGTGACCCTCGCTCTCGCCGGCGACTATGCCCCCCCCCCCCACCGACAAGCTGCGTGTCCTCCTCTGAGCATCCTCACCAACCAGCTCTCTCTACACCACGCTTGGACCCACGCTGCCACTCCCCAGCACCAAGCTGCATTGTACATCCAATACAATATGTATACAGAGAGCACATTGTGAGTTTCCTTTCTCCAACCCATCCCGAGTGTGAACCAATAGCTCATACCCCACAACTTCTCTCCCACGCACCCTCAGTTATATATGAGGCATGTGGCAACACAGGCACGTCAATTTTTTCAATTTCAATTGTTTATTCCTTGATAGAGGAAGCGGGATCCTAGTGGTGTCACTAGGTACCCCTGTACAATAACACCAGAAGCATCTGGCAAGTGTGACAAGTATATACAGTATAAATATTATAAAGGGGCTTACTAAAGCCTAAGGAAGGAAGGATATTCCTTTAACACATAATCAATATTATTTACAAAATATCTGGCCAGTATGGGGAGGATCATCGTGTCTCCGTCAGGGGGTCGTGGAGTGGTGGTCCAGCAGGCGTCACGGAAGCGTTATGTGTGGGGACATCTTAGGAGGTAGTGGATAAGGGTGCTGCTGTCGGGTCTTCTGCATAATGCACAAGAGCGTTGCTCAGGGGATGCAGGGATACCAATCTCCCAAGCAAAGTCATACCCAATGATGATACGGGCAGCAATCACGTCCCCTTTCAACGACCCTTTCCCGTAGACGTACGAGAGGTCAGGAAGTTTACGGAGGACATCGTACCAGGTGGGCGGGGAGTCCAGGGGGATGGCTGCTTCCCGAGCTTCTCTCTGTTTGCGGCGAATTTGGGTCCTAATCTGTAAGAGTGTTCGAGGAACAACGTAGTCAGGTGTGGCCTTGTTACAGCCAGTCTTGGCAAGGCCATCTGCTGCCTCATTCCCCAAGATACCGACATGACTGGGTATCCATAGGAATGTCACAGGACGGCCTGCATCCTGAAGTGTGGATGTTAACCCTCGTATTCAGAGGTTGAGGTCCTTATTTTCCCCTGATCCAAATGCGATCCCGTCGAGAGCAGACCTGGAATCGTAGCAGACAAGCAAGGGGCAGAAACCATCTGCTTCTTCCTCAGCGAGAAGGGCAGCAAGGAGGGCTATTAGTTCAGCCTGAGTGGAGGATGCCCCGTCAGAAACTCTGAGAGACAGTTTGATAGGCTCAGGGGCATCAGGACGGGAGATGTAGACACCAGCCCCGGCCCTACCTGTAGCGGGGTCAACAGAGCCATCAGTGTAGAGGACGACCCTACCTGGGGACCAGTGGGCGATCCTGGAGAGGTGGTATTTGCAGAGAATAACAGGGTTCACCTGGGATTTCGGGAGCGGTCCACCGAGGGCAATCACTTTAGGTTGAAAATCCAGCCAAGGAGAAGGAGACGAACCAACAGCAGGGGTGACAACAATATCAGGCAGGAGGTCGTGTTCCTGAAGGGCTCGGATGAGTAACCCTCGCCACTGTCTTCTAGATGGAGGTCGGTCTCGGACAGCAGGAGTCAAGTTGGTTTGGACATAGTTGCCCCGAGGATCCCGTAGAATGGAAACGGTAGTTCTTAGGTAAAACTCCTGGACACGATCCTGTAAGGGGGGAAGACCAAGTTCGGTAAAAAAAGAAGTAGAGCGTGTCCACTGAGGAGCCCCAAGGATGATACGAGCAGCTTTCCTCTGGATAACTTCGAGACGGTTGACAGCAGTCCGACTAATGTTGACGAGGGCAGGGGCGGCGTAGTCGACACAGGAACGGACAAAGGACTTGTACATGGTGAGAAGTACAGGGATGGTGGCACCAAGGGAACCCCTGCACATGGTAGAGAGGGTAGCGAGACGCCGAAAGCATATGTCTCGAAGATAGCGGACTTCAGGGATCTGACAACGTGTGCGAGTTACATACACATCCAGGTATTTTGTCTCATTAACCCAGTCCAAGGGCGTTCCTGATAAGAGAAGGGGTGGAGGTACAACACGACCGTGCCACATGGCTTTTGTTTTCGCAGTTGAAAGAAGGAAACCAAGTGAATCACACTCTCTGGAGACCAGATCAAGGGCTCCCTGCATGCTGAGGTAGTCAGGGGCTTGGAGGAGGACATCGTCGGCATATCCTGAGTGGACAACTTCTGTCGGTCACGGGAGAGATGCAATGGAGTGCATCAGAGTGTTAAACAAGGTGGGACTCAGGACTCCACCTTGAGGGGTGCCGAGGTTCATTTCTTGAACAGGAGACATAGAGCCTTCAACGCGAACCCGGGCCTGACGTCCAGTGAGGTAAGAGGCGATCCATTGAAGAAGTCTCCCTTTAACCTCTAACCGTGCAAGTTCAGCTAAAATGAGGGCAGGCTGAGCCGTATCAAAGGCTCCCTTGATATCAAGGAAGACGGAGATGCGGGCAGTCTGATTGCAATGAAAGGAAGCAATGGAGTGTGCTGTGCTGCGATGTTGAATGAAACCATTGAGGGAGTTGTGGAAGCCGCCTATGGTGTGAAGAAGGCGACGATGGAGTATCCTCTCCATCATCTTGCAAACACAGGAGGTAAGACTAATGGGTCGATATTTCCCAGGATCTCCCGGCTTAGGGATGGGGATAATAGTGGCGTTTTTCCAGTTAGACGGGATAACCCCATGTTCATAAGACATATTGTAGAGAGCAAGCAAGGGGCCGTTAGGAATATTAGTACAGGCGTTGAGGACGGAGTAGGTTATCTGATCATCCCCAGGAGAGGTGTCTTTTCTAGAGCGACGAGCACTGTCAAGCTCGAACTGTGTGATGGGATGATCAGTGGGGGCAGGGGAGGTAAGAGCAGCACGAACAACAGGCTCAGACGCATCGATGCGAGCCTGCACTGCCTCCTGCATTGGATCTGGAAGTGCCTCAGGGGAGGAAGCTTGTGCCCAGTCCTCCATTAAAGAGCAGGCAAGGGAGGCGGGGTCAGGGTGGGGAGGAGGCCTCCGTCGAGTACCCCGTATAGCTTTAATCCGATTCCATACACAGGCACGTCTAAGGTGCCACTTCACACATTTACTTACATCTCATTTAAATCAGTTGCTGAACATTTGTCTATGAAAATCAGTATTATGGGTCAGATTAATTTATTAAGTCTATTGTCTACAATCTAAACAATGTACGAGCTTTCAAGTCAATAATGAAATTTATGTCAAACACACATGCTGATAACGTCCTCTCTTACAATGTCATCAAAAACTGAACAAGGGCCTACTGATAGTTCGCCGTTGGACTTTAGGGCAATAAGAGAATGGCATTTTCTTTCAAAAGATTAATTACTTTCATAAGTATAAAACTGACAATAATTTCAATATAAACAGATTCTCTGATGCTTGGGAATTAAAAGTACCAAACTTCAGTAGCAATTAGAAACTCAGGGCGTCCCCAAGAACAATGTCAGGACTCGCCACTTACACTGCCAAACTCGACACTGAACTTACATGACAATTTTATGAAAAGTAAATGCAGTTGAAGTTTTCAACATCACTTACAATGGATTTTGAATGTTTCATCTGTAAGTAGACATATCTAGCTTAATGTAAGACATACGCATTCAGTTAGAGTAAGTCTAACTGTTAGACTTTCAAATCTGAAAACATCATATGAGATATCAAGAGATATTTGTCTTTCAGTGGAACACGAGAGAAAACGGAGATTTTGGGTGTACTAAGGCGGTAAGAAAACGGACGTCTCATATGGGGGACTCAATAATAAAGTTATAGCTATATGTTTTGTCGGCTATTGAGCGTAATAGGGATCATTTGATTTTACGTTAACTAACATGTTCGACCACACCCCACAAAATACAATGTATTTAGCAAATGCTGCAGCTACTGAGAATGGAGGTGGGCCGGAGTCACTAACAAGAGCAGAGACGTTACCGAGAACAAATTCCAGCTTGAAAGTCATGTACACTAATACTGAGACGTTCCTTGATAAGAGAGAGGAGTTTGAAACACTACAGAAGGTACATCAACCCGATATAGTAGGTGTTGTAGAACTGTTGTACAAAAACAGGAGAATCGACCCAGTTACCCTGAGAGATTGGAGCGCCTGAACTTGCCTAGCTTATACTACAGACGGGCAAGGGGTGACCTAATTGAGGTGTATAAGCATCTCAAGGGGCACTACTCAGTCGAGTGTCCTTACTTGGAGCTGGCGGACGGTGGCCCCACAAGGGGTCACAGCTCAAGATTGAAGAAGCCGCAAGTCCAGAAAACTGAGGGCAAACTTTTCGGAAAGAGAGTTGCGAACTCTTCGAACAATCTACCAGAAAGTGTTGTGACGGCACCGAGTGTGAGCTCTTTCAAGACAAGACGTGACCAACATCGGAGCGGGTTCAGGTACATTCAGGAGCCGGTGCATGCCCAGTACTTGCCAACAGTGCGTAACAGAGACGTGACCGATCGCCCAAGCGGCTAACGAGCCGATCAGTGGTGAAGAGGATAAAAGTAAAAGTAAAAAGAAAAGGATAAAAGAAGTGTATGAGGTTGCACTTGGGACATATCACTGGCAAGGAGGCGTATCATGTCTCAGCGGGCCCAAGAAACTGCATTAAGACTGAATGTGAAAAGGACCTAGGTGTGTATGTAAACAAGGAACTAAAGTTCTCGGGCCATTGTGAGAAGAAGGTGAATCAGGCAACTAAATTATCAGGTCATGGTGTACTACTTACATACTATGCTGGTCTGGCTCACTGGTCTATAGTTATTCATGGAGTGACGATCACCCTTCTTGAAAATAGGACTCATAATCCATTTTCCAATCACTGGGGACCTTTTGCTCATCTGGAGTACTGTCACCCCGTCTGGTCCCCGAGATATGCTAGGGACTGTCAGTTGGTTGAAAATGTTCAAAGGAGGGCCACCATACTGATGCCTGCACTTCGGCACCTCAGCTACCCTGAGAGATTGGAGTGCCTGAACTTACCTAGCTTATACTACAGACGGGCAAGGGGCGACCTAGTTGAGGTGTATAAGTAGAACAGGATCTTCAGGGGCTCGGCCAGCTCGTTGCTCAACTCTCTTAGCACTCTAGGATGCACCATGTCAGGGCCGCTCACTACATAAAGCACAAGAACAAAATATACCATACAGAAAAATTAGGTCAAATAAGAATGAGCCAAGGTGGATGACCAGAAAACTTAAACATGACATAGGAATAAAGAAAGGAATATATAAGGAATTAAAGGGAGGGGAGGAGCAGCTCAGCAATAGGTATAATGAACTATGTAGGAATGTTAAAAAAAATGTAAGGAAAGCAAAGAGAGACTATGAAATCAAAATAGCAAAAGAATCCAAGGCGAATCCCAAGGGATATTTCCAGGTATATAGGACAAAGGTCAAGGACAAAGTTGGGCCTTTAAAGTCAGGAGGGGAGAAGTGATAAATGGCAGTGAAGAAATAAGCAAAGCATTGAACAGCTACTTCTTATCAGTTTTCACAGAAGAAATTTGAGATGAAATTCCAGAGGTGGAACTGATATTTAGGGGAAAGGAAGAAGAGAAATTAAAGAATATCACTATCAGAAAAGAGGATGTTCTTAAGAAGATAAATAAACTAAAGAAAACAAAATCCCCAGGGCTGGATGAAATTTTCCCTCGAGTCTTGAAAGAGTGTAGGGAGCAGATTAGCGGACCCCTCGTAAACTTATATACAAAATCATTAGACACGGGAGTTGTGCCAGACTTGTGGAAACAGGCAAATGTAGTATCCACATTCAAAAAGGGAGACAGAGCATCAGCGTCAAATTACCGGCCGATCAGTTTGACGTCAGTAGTGGGGAAATTTCTTGAATCAATTATAGCAGATAGCATCCGATTGCATCTAGAGAAAAGCAAATTAATCTACGACTCTCAACATGGGTTTACAAAGGGAAAATCTTGTCTAACAAATCTGCAAACGTTTTTTAGGAAAGTCTTCGAGGTAGTAGATAATGACGAAACTTACGATGTTATTTACTTAGACTTTAGCAAAGCATTTGACAAAGTACCGCATCAGAGGCTTCTGAGAAAATTTAAGGCTCATGGTATCGAGGGGAAAGTTTTAAATTGGATAAAATCATGGCTCACTGATAGAATGCAGAGGGCCAGCGTAGATGGTGTTAAATCTGAGTGGGGCCGTGTAACCAGTGGGGTTCCCCAGGGGTCAGTACTAGGCCCACTCTTGTTCATAATCTACATAAACGATCTAAATACTGGGATCAGCAGTGACAAGCAAATTTGCGGATGACACCAAAATAGGGCGGCAGATTAATTCAGGGCAGGATGCAAATGCATGACAGGAGGATCTAAATAAACTGCAGGAGTGGTCTGAAAAATGGCAAATGAAATTCAACACCAGCAAGTGCAGCGTACTTAATATTGGAAGAACAAATACTGATAATGTATACAGCCTTAACAACATCAACCTAGAGAAGTCGACTTGTGAAAGAGACCTAGGGGTACTTGTAAGCCCAGATCTACGACCTAGAAAGCAGTGCGTTAATGTTCGAAATAAGGCAAACAGAGTATTGGGTTTTATATCTAGAAGTGCAAGTAACAAGAGTGCAGAGGTCTTATTGCAACTATATCTTGCGCTAGTCAGGCCGCACCTCGATTATGCAGTTCAGTTTTGGTGCCCCTATTATAGAATGGATATAAATTCACTAGAGTCGGTGCAGCGAAAAATGACAAAAATGATTCCGGGACTTAGAAACCTTCCATATCAGGATAGGTTAAAAAACTAAACTTGCATTCCCTAGAAAGACGAAGAGTGCGGGGGAGATGTGATAGAAGTATTTAAGTGGGTGAAAGGAATCAATAAAGGGATATAGGTAAAGTTCTTATAATATCCGAGCAGGATAGGACTCGGAGCAACGGATTTAAGTTGGATAAGTTTAGGTTTAGGAGGGATATAGGAAGAAACTGGTTCACAAATAGGGTGGTGGACGAGTGAACAAGCTTAGCAACTTTGTAGTAAGTGCGGGAACTCTGGAAAGTTTCAAAAGGAGGCTAGATAGATTCATGGATGATAGAGAGTGGTAGTAACTCTCGACAGGAGCTGCCATGCACAGGCCAACCGGCCTATTGCAGACTCCTTATTTTCTTATGTTTTTATGTTCTTCAAGCGGCTAACGAGCCGATCGGGATAAAGGTAAAAAAAAAAGTAAACAGGGTATCACAACACTCCGGCAGATTAGTTATTTTATTTATTGCCCTGCACGGGGCTAGTTTATCGGGCACCCCTTTACATCCTGTACAAGCGGCAGATTGTTCCAAGAGTTTACAGCTCTCACTCCGAAAAAGTTGACCCTGTGGGGTACGTGATGTTTGGGTTACACTCAGGATGGGATGGAGAAAGGAAACTCACAATGTGCTCACTGTATACATGTTGTATTGGATGTATAATGCAGCTTGGTGCTGGGAAGTGGCAGCGTGGTTACAAGCGTGATGTAGAGAGAGCTGGTTGGCGAGGACGCTCAGAGGAGGACAGCTTGTGGGTCGCCATGCTCGCCGGCGGGAGCGAGGACCGCCAGGCAGGCGGAGGAGGAGTAGGTGTTGCTGGCTGGTTGGTGTAGGTAGAAAGAAGAGACAGGTCACCACGAGGTCAGGTCTTTTATAGCGGAGGTAGGCGTGGGTAGATAGTTGACCTCCGTCATGTAAGGCGGCACTGGTTGACCTAGACCACGAGGCATACACTGGGGAATTCGCTGGGTCGGCTACTCAGCGACAAGCGTTTGTAGGGGAGGAGTCCACTACAACCCTGAGTCCTTGACAATACACGTACGGAAGCAACAATTGTCCTATTTGACATTTTAATAAAAAATGTTACAGAGCCATTCTTAAATACCATATTACCAAAATAAACGTACACTTTCCTTCTGCATGTCAAGCGCAGATAAGATTACTGAGATTATTTCGTAATATAGTGCAATTTATAAACATTATCCTGCGCATGCGCATCCGCCATTGTTTTGAACATCAACAAAATACCTTAGTCTTCCTGGATAGATGTATATTTGTTCAATAAAACCCTCATAAATACGTTTATATTTTTTCGGCATATATGCATGAGTAAAACAAACGGGCTAACAGTAAATCGAATCAACTAATAATAATCCAAGAAAGCCATTAATAGCTTACTTCCACAGAGGTCCTAATACCTATCTTAGAAAAACACAAAATGTTCATATGTAGATTATAAGTAAAAATAATACATTCCAGCTGGTAAGATGCCCTACTATAAACTGAATAGAGACGCAATATGATTCTTACTTTGTTGCGCATCTCGCACCTCACCTGATACAAGATACAACACACCGAGGTCGACGAAGTCTAAGGGGAAACTGTGGTGGTAAGCTCTCCATTGTTGCCAAAAATAACTCATTGACACAGATTTATGCCCTTGTTTGTGTCAGCCTCAGTGTGTTAAGAACTTAGTGGTGGTGCAGGAAGGTCTTGCGTGGCCCAGGGAAGGAAGGGTGTGTGAGAAACAAGATAACAAACACTGATGTCTCCATGTTGTAAAATGCCGCCAGTGTCAATTGTAACCTGAATTCTAATAAATGGCATAAAGCTCTTGATCATGACCTTTCTGGTTGGAAGTGTTTTGTGATGGTGATAGCAAGTTCCGTACAAGCTGATTTGATGGTATTTCTCTCCTAAAATTCGTGGATGGAAAACTCTTGCTCGTGGAATTTATTGCTGCCTCGACAATGAATATTTTATAAGCACGGGATACAGGTACTTGTAAAGCCCTTTCAGTCATCTTTCGTTATCCACCCATCACCTTTTTCGCGAGTTTTCAATCTGCTTTAGATGATTCTGACATTTATAACCAACTAAACATCAAGAAAACGTAATCTAACTAAAATAAAAAGTGATTTGTCTCAAGGATAAATATCAGAATCATCTAAAACGGCAAGAAAACTAGCGAAAAAATATATTTTTCTTGTGAAAAAAGGTGATGGGTAGCTAACGAAAAATGATCGCCCTTTCACCCACAATTCTCAAACCAATATAGATTCTCTAGCTCTTTTTCCCTTTCTAAATTGTTATTATATCAGTTTCGCACAATCATGAAATCTGGGATTTTTAACACTTAAAATAGATACATCTCATTCTGAGTAGCCTTTATTCTACACACTTTCGGTGCAAGCAAATAGTAATGTCGTTATATTTAATTTGGTATTTATTGACGACTTAGGTTAACAAACTCGGACTAAAACGTAAAAGTTTACACAGTTTTCCATGAGTGATAAAAGGCAGCATAGATTATAAGGGGGAGAATTGATTTGTTATTATTTATCATTTTATTCTCGTTCAAGATTAATCGAACATTGTAACTCAAGGCCGTTTGTTTACTATAGTACACAGTATAATATAATACGAAACAACAAAGCCCAACCATTATTTAAGGAACTGTGAACTAAGTAACCAATCACTTTTACATTAATTCATAATTTTTATTACGTACTATAGTAAACAAGCGGCCTTGAGTTGCTAGCTGTCTCCAGCAATGTTCGAAGAATCTTGAACCAGACTGTGTGGAAAAGGTGATCTAATTTCTTTTAAGTATATAATTTTATTTTATATTTAGTTCACAATTAAGATCACTTTATCTGGAGACCTGACGACACCCTCACAAAATATGACAGTTGAGGATGACCTGATAATGAGATCTGAGGTTGACAAGTTCCACAAATATTTAAATAATGAGTTACTAATGCACAAAAGCAGAACATACCATACAAAAAACACATGTCAAATAACAGTGACCCTAAATGGATAAAAATTATTTAAAGAATATTATTGACAAAGGAAGGCTATAGGTAGGAGAATAAATTGTGAAATTTACCTCCAAAATTATTATAAGGTAGTGGCCAGTAGGGTTAAGACCGAGATAAGAAAAGCGAAGAGGAATAATGAACTGAAGGTACCAAGGGAGGCGGAGATAAACCCCAAGGAATTCTTTCAAATGTATATAACTAAAACACGAGACAAGTTGGACCAATACCGGCGAGCTAACTGATATTGACGGAGAAATGAGCAATAATCTGAACAGATATTTTTCAACAGTTTTCACCGCCGAAAATTTAAACATGATACCCGAGGCACCGACTATATATGGTGGTCCCTCGGTTAACGAACACAATTCGTTTCAGAGTCGTTCGTTAACCGAATCCATTGTTTCAATGGGATATTGGGTAATTGGTTCCAGCTCACAGAAAAATATATGCAAAGTGAAAAAAAAAAGCAGTAAATTACCCTGACTTTGAGGTGTGTATGTAGAAGGCTCCTGGTTGATGATGATGATGGGAATTAGAAGTGGGGGTGGAGGAGAAGGGAGATGAGAAGGAAGTGGGATGGATGAGAAATCACCTTTCAGTGGACCCATGCTTGATGCAGTAATTTCACCAATAAATTTTAAGTTCACTAGGTGTAATTCAAGAATATTTCATTTAAATCAACACTGCACTGTGCTATATATTATCAATATGTTAACCAAATGTCAGAATGACCAATAATTTTAATGTAAAAATGCAAAAATTTTCAAGACACCAACAAAATCAATGTTCACTGCACTGTAAACAAAGCCAAACTGATGCCTGGTGGCTGAGTCAAGCAGCTGATGGTCACACAAAAACCTAGTTCCCTGTACTGCATATATTATCATTATGTTAACTAAATTTTAAAATGACTAATAATTTTAATATTTTGATATAAAAAATGCAAAAATATTAAAGAGCACAACTTCCTTGATATTTACTCCACTGGAAACGAATGTAAACATAGAACAGATTACTGAATTGGCAGACCAACCCATCAGCTGATGCTCACAACAAAGCGTGTTTGTCGTAAGGATTTCATTAACCGAATTGAAGATCCTTATGGGAGGTAATTCGTTAATCGAACCGTTCGTTAACCGAGGGACCACTGTACAAAGATAGTGAAGAAAATAGATTAAGCGAGATAGTAGTGACTAGTAACGATGTTAGTAAGCAAATAGACAAGCTAAAGCCTAATAAGTCACCAGGTCCCCATGAGATAGTTGCCAGAGTATTAAAGGAATGTAATGTTTGTACTTTTATGCTGCTTTATATCATTGTGCTTTTGTACTTTTATCATTCATGCAAAAGTAAACGTGTAAAATGTGTTCGTAAACCTAAGTGGTCCAAGTTGGCAATGGGCTGAGTTGGACTGTATTTGGCACTGCCCACCCTGGAATATCAAACAGAAAGATCTTACTATAATACGGTGCAATTTTACGTTTTTTGGTCTACGCGAGAGCAGCTGTCCATAACGAATGGTTCTTAAGCATACACTGAGCATCAGCATTGATCAAGCCCGGGCGGCGGAGTGTTTTGAAATACCTGTACTGTACGTCATTATGATGGCTGTTTACATCCTGGGATATGACGTCACTGTGGCATTACTGCCGAGAAGACAAAGTAGTGCGCGCCTAGGCGCCTAATTATCTACCAAACAAAGAATTTGCACAAGAAAGGATTATCATATCAGAACTCACTGATGAAAATAAAATAAGAAAATAAACAGTAAAACAAATAACTCGTCCGCAGGTCAGTCATCAATATTAACCTTTAATTTTTTAAATCCTAGATGGTATTATTTTGGTTGAGACTATGTTCCCCCCTCCCCATGGCTTTTTCATGTGTAATGAACGAATTTGACCTTCATTTCTGGCACAAATCAATAGTTTCTGATATTAGCCCTGCCCCCCTACCATCTCAGAATCTACTGGGTAAAAATAAAATCAAGGTAAAGGGTGTTCAAAACACATCGACAGCCATCGGAAAAACAAAAACCTAACCAACCTTACTGGGGAGCTCCACTGTCGTTTGATGTTCAGCTTTTGTACCGCATGGCTTTCGATGTTCTGGGTGTGTACCGCTACGTACAAATTACAAACGTACATAATAAAATGTTAAACACCTCGCTTAAACGTAATTTGCGCCAGAAACACCATTGAAGAAAGGTGTCTCAGAATTGTCTAAACTACTGATTGTATACAAATATAAAATTCCCGAGATTCGTGTAGTGGCAACAAGTGAAATAATATCATTTGGGTTAGGATGGTTAGGCTACATTAACCCTTAGGCCCGAGGTGACATTCCAGAACGTCTGCCTATTCCTGCCACTTTTTTTTTTAAGGTAGATTTTTCTCCATTTATCCCACGGGGAGGGGGGGTGTACTGCCAGCAACAACCCTATCCCGGGGCTTAAGGGTTAAGTTTGGTTAGGTTTTTAGATTAGATTAGTTTTGATATCTATATATACAGGGGTGACGAACTATAATTTTACCTCCTAGACAGTTTTTATCACAAAACTTCCAAGAAATTTACCATGCTTTAAAATGGAGGGGAAATGTGGGATAAAACTCGAGAAAGAACAGCAAACAAATCTTTGAAAATCTTACCTAACTTGTAAAAAGGTTTGAAATTGCTTTTGAGTTTTGTGTCCCTCGTCTGAACACCAAAAACAACATCCACCACATACTAAACACTGAAGACACAAATAGGGTAATCTTTTTTATTTCATAGTGGATATTTTGCCATGACCAGCTAAGTTCCTACTAACGATTTTTTTTTTCTTATTTTTTTAGTTCACTTTGATCAGCGCACTCACAGTAAAATAGCATTAGGCGGAACTTACTGGTCATGGCAAAACATCCACTGCCTTTCTATTTTAGGATTTTTCCTTTTTTACTTTTATCCTCCTTGCCACTGATTAGCACGTACTGGACTTGTACTGGCTCCTGAATGTATCTATAACTGCCAGTGTTGGTCAAGTCTGCTCTTGAAAGAGTTCACACTGTGCCGTCACAATACACTCTGGCGGATTGTTCCAAGAGTTCACAATTGTCACGCTCGCACATGGACATAGCCTAAGTGTTTCAGAGTATGGTACAATATTGCCTTAGGTGGTAGGAAAGGTCACCCGTGCAGTTTCTACAAGATCAAGTAAAACTTAAGATTGTTTCATTGGTTAATGTTGTCTGCTACCTGAAATAGATTGTTGAAGTAAGTGACTACTGTACAGGTAAACCTCGAGATGCAATGGGGTTAGGTTCCTGTAAAAACCATTGCAAGGTGAATTATCATAGATAGGGAACATTATAACTTGGGGTTCAATGGGATACGTTTCCAACCCGTCCCCAAACACACAAGTATCACCAACAAAAAAATTCCTTCGGTACTACTATCAGTACAAAACACACAACACTCACCACATCCTGAAGAATAAACCTGGTAATCATCACATGTCCCCTTCAAGGCTAAGGGGCCTCTTGTAGGTTGAGTGGAGATGTCACTCTGACTCCCAAACAGCCTCTGGGGAGTCTCATGCTGCTTAACTATGTCAAGCTTCACCTTAGAGACATGGTTGTCTTGGATGCCTTGGCCTTCCAGACATTTTCAAAGTTACACTGCTCACAATGATAGTGGCTGATGCTGTTCACATTTTCAAAACAACAGAGTCGACACACCTTACAGTCACAAAAGCTCAGAAAATGTCATTTCACAGTCACCATAACACAGGTTGCTGTTAGTGCTGTCCTCTCGCTATATACGAAAAACACCATTGATAAGTACAGTACAATGTATTATGCTGGCTGATAATCGTGGAGCCATGCGAAGGCAGGTTCATGATTGACAAAGAAGCAAACACAGGGCTATAGTGTGAAGGATGGCCGTGTGGTGGTGCGGGGTTAGACTTACAAGTGAAGGTAGAGATGTCATGCATAGGGTTAAAAATTATTTCCTTATAAATTGTCACTGACTTCACATAGAAAAATAAATTTAATTGCTGGAGTCCTTGTAAGACAGCGATTAATTTTAGCATATTCAACCCATAGTTTGCACTAAAGACAAAAAAAATAATCAATGAATATCGTTAAAATGAGTTGTTTTGATCGTATATAGCGACATGATCTTAATTTGTGACCATCATTTAAGCGGAATACTATCGCTTCTCAGGATATCGTATCTCAAGGCTTACCTGTACTGTAGTACTAACTATTAACTTACCAACTCTTCCTCTGCTGTGTACTCAACCTATTTCAGTATACCTACGGTATGTTATTTAATTTGTGATCCCTAATAATAACCTCTTCATTAATGGACTTTGAGTATTAACCTGTTTAGTTTATTTTGAAATGCTTCTCTAAAAGAAAAAATTTGCCTTCCAGAATACTGGACCTTTCATCCAAAAGACAATACTGGTGATTTTATCCAGGAAACACCGACATCCATTGCCAGTATGGCAATGGAAAGCAAAGCTCCCCTGCGGACAGTCCGCAGGGTGCAATTTGGTATTTTAAGCCCAGATGAAATTGTGAGTATAAATTTTAAATGTTTTATTAAAAGGTTAGTTAGTGAAACCTGTTTTGCATGTTCTTATTCAAATATTTGCTATAGATTGTGGCTAGAAATGTTGGTAAATCTAGTCAAATATTTTTTATGAAATTTTTTAATTGAAGCAATTTTCATAACCTGGCCTAATTATTTGTTCTTTTTTTTTTATTGCTGTGCTTCATGTTTACTCTGTTTAAACTAAGAAGTTTGATTGAATTTCAAGAAGAAATTAATGTTTAGTTTATAGTGATTAGCATTATCGTAATTTGCAATATTATAATATGGCCGAGACTTAGAATTATTATGATTCACTTCTTACAATTTGCATTTCAGCGGCGTATGTCAGCCACAGAAGGTGGTATAAAGTACGCTGAAGTATACGAGAATGGGCGACCCAAGCTAGGTGGGCTGATGGATCCGCGTCAAGGATGCTTAGACAGGAACACCCGGTGCACAACATGTGCTGGTAATATGACAGACTGTCCTGGACACTTTGGACACCTGGAGTTGGCCAAGCCTGTGTTTCACGTGGGCTTCCTAACAAAAACCATGAAGATTTTACGTTGTGTCTGCTTCTATTGTAGTAAACTTCTCTTTAATGCAGTAAGTATTCAGAAGAGATAAACAAAATTTAAATCACCAATATTGTACTGTACGGTATTCAAATAGACAGAACTGACAATTGCAAGGTTGTTTTTGTTTTTATTTAATGCTGTGGTCAAGACTTTGCTGTACCTTTTGAGGACATGGAGTATACAGGATGAACAACAAAGTTAGAAATTAAACTGTTTCTTTGGATAGCAAGTTCATGATTGACCCATACTTGTGCTTCCCATAATAAGCTTTTGGGGTCAGGATAATTTTCACCTAGATTATATTAGTTGCTTTACTGTACTAATGCTACATGGCTTTATTTAATTTCAGCAATATCCAAAGATTCGTGAAATTGTAACAAAGTCAAAGGGCCAACCTCGAAAGCGATTGCAACATGTCTACAACTTGTGTAAGGGAAAGATGATTTGTGAAGGTGGAGATGAAATTGATGTAAGCAAAGATCCCGAGGACCCCAATATGAGCAAAAAGGGAAGCGGCCATGGTGGTTGTGGTCGTTATCAGCCAAACATTAAGCGTGTGGGATTGGAGCTTGTTGCTGAGTGGAAGCATGTGAATGAGGACACTCAAGATCGGAAACAGATTCTCACAGCTGAGCGTGTGTATGAAATATTCAAGCATATTTCAGGTCAGTAAATGTCTTTCAATGGTTTAAGAGTTACTTTACAGTATACAAATTTCATTTTAGCTGCACCAGCAGCTCTTTGTAAACCAATCCTGTCTGACTGCTTGGTTAAGTGAACTTTTTGCTCGGCACACGGTGCCTGAACTCTTCCTGACCCAGCAATCACCAATTCTCTAATACCATTTCAGGAATAAATTCACTGAATGGTGATTGTGTATCATAAATTTTTATGCTTCAGGGTATTAAAAGAAATATTTTATGAATTCAGAAAAAAAAAACATAATTCATATCCCTCAGATTTGAAATTACAGTGAACCCTCGAAGTTCTGGACTAAAAAGGGGGGACCACCTGTCCAGAAAAGCCGATTGTCCGGATTTTCCGGCGAATAATAAATGATATAAGAAACACCAAAAATACAGTATTAATGACGTGATAAGCAAATTACCGTAGCAAATTACCGTATATAAACCAGGCATTTACCTATGATAACATTATAAGAAACATTGCATCATTACTAGAGTGAATGAAATAATATTCCCACAAACCACAATTGTCAACTCTGTTTATGTTTCCCACCTCCTAGGGCACCTGTGTCCAAGCAACTCATGGGTTAAGCAGCTCCCACAGGACTAAAATATTCTTTGCTCTTGTTTGGGAATATTTCTTAGGGAAACTTCTTGAAGGCTTCTTAGCCCAGAACCCCTAAATTTTTTGTCCGTTTCTTCGGAAATCTAGATTTCCCTGGTTTGAATCTTCAAGGGTTTACTGTACTCATAAATTGTAATGTTTTGCTGTTGCGTTATACACTGTATATGAAAAAAGTTTTAAGATTTGTTGAAATTTTTAAATACAGTATGAGAGTCATTTAGAAATATTACTATACATACTGTATATACAGTATTACAATTTTCGTAAAATTTTAGATTATGGGCGACATTTACAGATTTCATATACAGGGGGCCCCCAAATTTGTGGGGGTTAGGTACTCAAAATGGCCGCGAATAACATTTGCGGACGGGGAATGGATACATTTTCATTTGTGTACAAAAAAAAAATTTATATTCCCTTTACATGTTTACCCTTTGGACAATTATTTCTTTTACCTGTAATGTGTATATATATATATATATATATATATATATATATATATATATATATATATATATATATATATATATATATATATATATATATATATATATATGTAATGTATATATATATATATATATATATATATATATATATATATATATATATATATATATATATATATATATATATATATACACTTCATTTTTAGTCCATATAACATGTGGACTCTGAATAATGTGTACACACACACACATATTTACAATACAGGTAAAGGAAATTACTGTCTCTAGAACGAATGGCTCCATGCCCCAGCCCTGAAAATGACGGCAACTTTAAAACTACCCACAGATATTCTTGGGTATAGTCTCACCCAGCTATTGCTGCACTGCCTACTTCAGATGTATGAACTTGAGCCTGTTACTTCGAACCTTTAGATTCATCGTAGTTTCATGTTCTGATTGGTACTGAGACAGTTTCAAACATCTGAAGCAGGCAGTGCAGCAATAGCTGGCTGGGAGAGTTAACTAACTTTTGGGTGAGACTGTACATCCAGGGTGTCATCCGCGAATAATAGGACCTCAAAATAAAAGTCCACGAACTTGGGGGCCCTCCTCAATATAAACAAATACTGTACGCGTCTTGGTTGCAGTCAGTTCACGTTGGTCAGTCGTGGAGTGCACATCTACGTTATATTGCGCAAGCTTTTTCCTCTTGTTTTTCCATCATTGCCCAGTGCTCGAGCGATTATGTCTGATAACCCTAAATCTGGTACAGTACTGGAGTTAGGAGTGTTTAAATTTTGATTGGGGCAAATAACAAAAAAGTCCCCCCCCCCCCCCTCACTTGGAGGGTGTCCCTCACAATTTGTAAGGTTAAAGTCATTATTTCGAATTATGGGGTTTTCTGTAGTCTTTACCAGATAGTAGATCTTAAAGGTCCATTCTTAACCCCTAGGCTTCGGGTTTTGTCCTGTGACCTGTGTCTGTAGAGTTTCGGGTCACGACACATCGTTTTGATGTCGCGGGCCTGGCTAGATTGTGTTGCCAAGTAGGTATTTATCTTTCACTCACTCACACATGAGAGCCTCCCAGTCTCGTCTCAGTAGTTTCTCAACTTTTGTGATGTAGGAATCTCGTCCTTGGTCTTGACTCACTTCACCTTGTGTTTCTACCCCCCAATACAAGTCTAGTTTTGTCATCAATTACTGGCGTAGTGATAATGATTGTTAACAGTGTAAACAGTAATAACTCAGTATAACAAGTGTCCTGTACTTCATACTGCCTACAAATTAGTGTTGTTTACCTTGTACTATTGTGTCATACATACGCCACTTTACGAACATTCTCGACTCTTCCTAGCCCGTGTTGCCAACCTGCGGTAAGGACACATATTTATTTCTTGTTTATATCATGCATAACCAGTCAGTAAGACTAGATTTTTTTTATTTTATCATCCTGAATATGCCCTGGGGGGGGGGGGGGGGTGCCGACAATAGCCCGAAGCCCAGGGTTAAGTGTGTAACAAAAACTGAAGGTCATGCAAATATACATTTAATGTTTGCATGTATGCATGACTGTGTATGAGAGGGAATGGCTGAGTGTAACTTAGTAATGTATCTCTTTTCACAACTCTTGTATCTTGTACTGTAAACACTTTAAGTAAAAAAAAATTAGATTATACTTACCACTGAAGGGCAGTGACTCTTTAAGTACAGTACAATATTATATTCTTGATAGTGGTACCTACTTATCTCTTATCTGCCTGACTATTTGATTTTTTTCTAGCCTAACTTCAGGTACCTACAAAAGTTTGTTCTTAATTGTGTGAACACAGATTATAGTTTGTAGGCAATCATTGATTTTAAGAGTAAGGGCTCTTTGTAATCTAATTATTCCCCTTGATTTTAACATGTTCTGATATACACACTGTACTGCCCATGGGACTGTACAGTGTATCTGGTGCAGTGAGAAGATTAATCATATTTCATCCTATAGGTTTACACCATAGACACTTGGCAGTTTCTTTACATCTACAATTTCTTCGTCTCCTCCCTTGTGGGTGAGCATGTACGCGCCCTCATGCTATTACGTATTGGTTTTCTCTGTTGTTTTCTGATGTATTTTGTTATGTTTCATTACTTACCTGTATGCATTTATTTTCTATTTCTCAAGCCCCTAATAGTGGTAAAAATTAAATCAAAGAAGTGTGTGCATGTGTTTTGTGAGAGTTCTATTGATCTTGTTGTTACACCTTACAAGACTTGATGAATTCTCTTTGAAGATTTAATTGCATTTTGTTTTCAGTCTTATAACACTCAGATGATATTATTTAGATGCTATACTAATTTAGTGAAGTAATGTGTGTATTAATTTTCAATATTTTAAGTTTAATTGAAGTAATTAGACTTTACTCATCTTACTTTTTCGTGTTGTGCTGTCTAGTTTTGTGTGGTTTTAACATCATCTCAAAACCATTCATTCTCCCTTGTCTTTTGAATAGTAAGAATAACCATTTCATGGCTTAACTAAACAGACAATGTACTGGCTTAAGGCCAGCTTTTCCAGTAGTTAATCTTACCACTTATAAAAGTTAGATGCTTATAAAAAAAATTTGTAACTTGAAATCTAAACTGAATCTAAATATCTCTTAAATTGAGGACAAATCATAAGTCAGATGACCCCAAACCTAACCCAGCTATTAGGTTTTGGGCTCAGAACTAAGTGGCCTCAGCTAATGGGATACCTTCTTATATTAGGTCCAATTCTAAAATAAGTTTGGTTGGGGGTGTTAGGGTTGAGGTACATTGGACTTGCAACCAAGAGTACTACAATCCACTGTAATTAAATAAGATATTTTGAAAAATAGTTACTTTCTAGTCCACTCTTAGTTCACCTTACAGTAAAGTATCTGTCAACTGAAAAGTTTGGGACCAAGAGGCTTTCATTGAATGGATTATTTCATAAAGTGGATACTATCATGTTCATGTGCCCAAGGAAAACATGTAATATACCATAGTACTGGTGTCAGTTTGTTTATACTTACAGTACAATCTCTCCACTTACGACGGGGTTCCGTTCCGACGACCAGGTCGTAAGTCGATTGAGTTGTAAGTTGAACCGACGAAAATAATACGTATTATGTAATACAGTAATTGTAAAACTTACCTTTTTAATACATTAACTGAGTGGGAACCGACGTGAATGCTGTACACACGCAGCAGCCGAAGTTGTCATACGGCGTCATTAGACATTACGACCAAACGTCTGGACTCGAAAATAATGTAAAATATTTTAACATAATATAACGACAATGACCGTCATAAGTCAAGGAGAGACTATATTGTTAGTTTCACAAATACCTGTACACTGACCTCATTATTCTCTAGCACTCATAGAAATATTAAGTTTACAAATAAGATTTTGATGTACATTATTATTTTCGTGCACCCACCACATAACTTACTCCTCTAATTCACATGAAGATGAGTAGACTTTTCATGGAGCCACTGAATCAGTTGTAAAATAAAGTATTCTACGTAGTCTTATATCTTATACTGTACTGAGAATATTCAAATCTATAATAAGAGATTTTTTTAAATAGATTTATCAGTTGACATACTTTATTGTATTCACCAGCCTGTTCACCACATTGTGTGTCCAGTACTGTATTTAGATGCTATAAATTGAATACAAAAAGAATTCAGAAATTACAAGGGTAACTTTTTTTTTATTTCATAAGAACATGCTGTGGGCAGCAACCTTTTTCCAGTGATGAAATGTTCTACTATGATAATTATGCAAATACTGTACAGTATTGTACAAATTGTGTACATTCCCAGCAAATGCTTGCTGCAATTTTTTTTATAACGAATTTCAACTTAATAAACAAGTCTTTGTTTAGTGTACTCACTGGGATTTTCAAATGTTAAATTTTATATGGCAGTCACAAATTTCAAAGTGTGGAATATTGTACGTGCTTATTCTCATAATCGTGCTGCTGTGCATGAGACTGTACTTCATGTTGGAGAACCTCTGACATTTAATGGATTTTGGAAGTGACTGCTGCAATTTGGTCTTTGGTCAACAAAAAATTGGAGAAAACTTGTACAAAATCATAACCAATAATATGTGGCATTGTCTAATACACAGTATTTTTAATCAGATGAGGAATGTTACCTCCTGGGTATGGACCCTAAATATGCAAGACCTGACTGGATGATCATGACAGTACTACCAGTGCCGCCTCTCCCAGTGCGACCAGCTGTCGTCATGCATGGGTCAGCCCGTAACCAGGATGATCTTACGCACAAACTGGCAGACATTATTAAGGCCAACAATGAACTTGTGCGCAATGAACAAGCTGGTGCAGCTGCTCACATCATAGTTGAGAACTTAAAGATGCTCCAGTTTCATGTGGCCACATTAACAGACAATGACATGCCTGGAATGCCCAGAGCCTTACAAAAATCTGGAAGGCCGCTCAAGGCCATCAAAGCACGTCTCAAGGGTAAGGAAGGCAGGATTCGTGGTAACCTCATGGGAAAGCGTGTGGACTTTTCTGCTCGAACTGTCATCACAGCCGATCCTAACCTTCGCATTGACCAAGTTGGAGTGCCTCGATCCATTGCCCAGAATCTCACCTACCCAGAAATTGTAACACCATTTAATATGTCCAAGTAAGTTTTATAAATATTGGTACCAAATCTATTGTAAACTCTCACTCAAAAGTTGAGACATTTTTGAGTTGGGACATTAATCATTGTCACCATTTAACATAATGTAAAAGGGGTCAGTTAAAGTGTTTTCAACCTCTTGCAGATTTCTTTATTGTTTTCTCAATATTTTCTTCACTTTCGTCTTGAAAGAGTTCAGAACTTTTATTCAAATTTATCCTTTGGGTTGACATTAGGAAAGGTATCCAGCCCTAAAGCTTGACTTGAACAGGCCCATCCCCTGGTCTCTGCTGCATTTTCTGGACTGGCACTGTGGTGAGCCATCAGGTAACCATGGCTAATCCATGCAAGTGTGGAAAATGGCCATAAGTCATTGATGAGGGCTTATCATCCATGGGGTGAAGTGGTTTGTTTCATTATACAGTATTCACCTACTGTAATTGTATTTACATTTTGCATGTTATATGCAGAAAACAACATAATTACTATTGAGGTACTGTAGGTTATTACCAAATATTCAGGGTTTTTTGTTCTGAGAGTAGAAAGTAAAGAAATTTGCATTATTAGTGTTTTTGAACTCGGCTGCTCACTGCTATTAGACACCAGACTTTCTCATCGCATACTGTACTGTATAAAACCACCATTATATATGTGTAACAGCTTTTTATTTCAATAATTTATCTTCCATTTCAGGATGATGGAGCTTGTGAAGCGTGGTAACAACCAATATCCAGGAGCTAAGTACATTGTACGTGACAACGGGGCTCGCATTGATTTGCGTTATCATCCAAAACCATCTGACCTCCACCTTCAGTGTGGCTATAAGGTTGAGAGGCACATCACAGATGGTGACTTGGTTATTTTCAACCGTCAACCCACTCTGCATAAAATGTCCATGATGGGACACAGAGTAAAGGTAAGATGCTGACTTACAACTTGGCCACCTCTAAGCCCTCATTCGCCAAACTTATCATGCAGCGTATTTGGGTGAAACTCTCCCTTCATAACTGGGACTGGTTGGTGTGTTATTCACCCTTTTCACCCCCCCCCCCCCCCCCAGCCAGGGGAAAATTAATTCAATAATTCCTCACTAACTTTGATGATTATATTGTAGAATTTTCCTGTGGTTGGCAAGGGTTGTGTCCAATGGGAAATGAAGGGTTTAGGGTATGACCCCTGAGAGACATAGTGTACTTAATGTTCTGTGATGTACAGCTCGAGTTTAGAAATAAGTAATGATTGCATAAAGTACTTGAAATAAATTACTGTATACTATACTAAATAATAATAATAGACAGTACACTGTGCATATGATTAAAATAATAAATAAAAGACAGTATAATGGATTGGTCACCCTGACACCAAGCCTGACCTCAACACTTCCTCTAACAGTGTAAATATGCCTTTGAAGCATTTATACCCTACAAGGTTATAATACATAAATGTGTGTATAAACAATACAGTACAGTATAAGAAAAAATATTAATATTATTTTGACAATATAATACTGTACTGTATGTGCAAGAGCTGAACATATATAGGTTCATATCTGGCAGCCACCAGCACTCCTCATCTAACCAAAAGCACTCACACTTGTGGATGTAGCTCGTTTCTTTGTGTTTATTTCTCCCTTTTTTCAGTATTATTTGTTTGTGAGAGTGATTCATTCTCATGTTTGTGTTATTGCATATGTTTTAATTAACTATATTGATGGGAAAGTAAATTAAAAATATATTTTTTTAAATATTAATTTTACACCAAAAATAACACTTTCTCGATTAATTAATATACATAATTCAATTTGGTCAAAAAATGGTGTTTCCATATTGACTCCACTCTCATCTCTGAGTGTTGAGTGAGGACTACTGCCAGCAGAGTAGAAAGCCATTTGGTTTATTATATGAAGGATGATAATAAACATTGATTTAAAGAGCCAAGAAGGGAGAGGGTCCAGACACAGTAGATAACAAATTGTCATTTGAGGAACATAGACAATGAAGTTAATAAGACAAACCATTTGATAAACCTGATCCAGCTAACATTCCCAATATACAATACTGTGCTGGAATTATCCAGGAAACCGCACATACTTGAAACCGGATGCTGTGGTCAGTAATACATTGTACAAACTCTAAAATATGAATACACAAAGCATTTAATGCAGCATTCATTAATGTTTTCGTTATTTGTGAGACCTGGCGGCACTCTATAACTTTACTTCAGAAATACTCTGCTGTGTATATACAAATTCATTGGAAGGTGTAAAGACTTGCTCACTCAGTCTTCAACACTTGAAGATGGGAAGATTATTAGTAGCTGACATTTTTTGGAAGACTCTGCATGCACCATTTGTGTTTTTACCAGGAAAGGTGAACCTACACTATATTCAAAGAAAATATTTAAACTTTTATAATGTTTGCAACCCTTTTTAACAGATTTAGTATGTGATGACTGGAAAAGTGATGAACATTAATATATGGATGATCTGGATTTGTAGACTCCTGGGAGCAAGATAACTATGTTGATTTTCAGTAAGAAACAGATTACATAAGTCATATTTTTTAATATTATGCTTTCATGAGTATCTGTATTCCAGGTTTTGCCATGGTCAACCTTCCGAATGAACTTGTCTGTAACATCACCCTACAATGCTGATTTTGATGGAGATGAAATGAATCTCCATGTACCCCAGAGTATGGAGACTAGAGCTGAAATTGAGAACTTGCACGTGACTCCTCGTATGATCATCACCCCACAGGCCAACAAACCAGTTATGGGTATTGTACAAGACACCCTAACTGCTGTTAGGAAGATGACCAAGCGAGATGTATTCCTTGAGAAGGTGCTACATACATACCTTTTAACTGTAGAATACCATAATTACAGTACAGTTGCCACATGAATTAGTAGATTGATAAGACTAGAGCAACAGTCCTTCATCTGCATTACTTTTTTTTTTACAGCTGCCTTTCATTATAAGCTTGTTGAAAATTGATTCTCCACTGTTATTATTGTCTCTTATAATTTGTATACTGTATCTTTTTTTTTATGATCAGTACCACTATAAATGTTAATGTTAGATACTGAAGTAATATTCAGGACTTTGTATTCTTTGTAGTCTGAGATGATGAACCTGTTGATGTTCTTGCCTATCTGGGATGGACGTATGCCCCAGCCAGCCATTCTTAAACCCAAACCACTGTGGACAGGGAAACAGCTGTTCTCTCTCATCATCCCTGGTAACCTTAACCTGGTCAAGACACATTCCACCCACCCTGATGATGAAGATGACGGGCCTTACAAGTGGATATCTCCCGGCGACACCAAGGTACATTATTAACGTGTACAGTATACATATATATTGAAGATGAACATCTTGAGATATGGGTTTTCATCTATCTGGGTGTCCCTAAACTCCTTGTATCACCACAGATGTGTTGATAAACTATATAGGAGCATGCATTATCATTGGAGGAAGTGTAAAACATTAAATTTAAGTCTGTCAAAAGTTATGGCCACAGTTGAAGGTCGAATGTTGAAAATGGCAATGCTACTTTTTCCTCTTGTTTATTAATTGAAAATTTTATCTTTATTTAGTAGGGGAATATAGGATTCAACTTTATCTATCCATCCATGTTTAACTACCGCACAAAAGGAGCTTTATAGATTTTCCTGTTAGGCACAATATTGAAATACCTTAAGAACTTCAGGGACAAGACAATTGCATCATTTATATGGCAGTTAAAGCAAATATATGATTCAGTGGGCAGTGGAAAGAGATTCAAGGGTCTGAAATATCCAATCGCTTCCTAAATTGTGAGAATTGCTGTTATTATTTTTAGATATCCAAGCAAGGATCCTGTCTCATGGTGGGCAACATATATAAAGTAACTAACAAATGGTATGAAACATACTGGAATAGTATCTTGGGAGATAATATTTGGTGCTTTTGGATTGACTTTTTAGAGACTTAATCCTCTTGTTTCTGTAATGAATGTATTAAATTTCTTCCCAATATCCTAGTCATTGCACTTCGTTTGGTACTTGTACATTGATTGAAGTGCATTCAATAGGTTCCTTCATACTTACAGATGCCTCATTCATGAACATTTTCATTTTATTTTAATTTTATTTATATTGATTAAAATTTTTCAGGTCTTGGTGGAACACGGAGAACTGGTCATGGGTATTTTGTGCAAAAAGACCCTTGGTGCTTCATCAGGATCCATGTTGCACGTTGCATGGATGGAATTGGGCCAAGAAATTGCTGGTAGATTCTATGGTAACATTCAGACTGTTGTTAATAACTGGTTGCTCCTGGAAGGTATGAGTATTGGAATTGGAGATACCATTTCCGATCCTGCAACATACCGAGTTATTCAGGATACCATTCGCAAAGCCAAGGAAGATGTGATAGAAGTGATCCACAAAGCTCACAACGATGAACTTGAACCTACTCCTGGTAACACACTGAGGCAGACTTTCGAGAATCAAGTAAATCGTATTCTCAACGATGCTCGAGACAAGACTGGTGGTTCTGCCAAGAAGTCATTGACAGAATACAATAACCTAAAGGCTATGGTGGTGTCAGGTTCAAAGGGATCCAATATTAATATTTCTCAGGTTATTGCTTGTGTGGGTCAACAGAACGTTGAAGGTAAAAGGATTCCATTTGGGTTCCGAAAGAGAACTCTTCCTCACTTCATCAAGGATGATTATGGTCCTGAGTCCAGAGGCTTCGTGGAGAATTCATACCTTGCCGGCCTGACTCCTTCCGAGTTTTATTTCCATGCTATGGGTGGTCGTGAGGGTCTTATTGATACTGCTGTGAAGACTGCAGAAACAGGATACATCCAGCGACGTCTGATCAAGGCTATGGAGAGCGTAATGGTAAACTATGATGGTACTGTGAGAAACAGTGTGAGTCAAGTGATTCAGCTCAGGTATGGTGAAGATGGCTTGGCTGGAGAGTACGTAGAGTTCCAGAAGATGCCAACCGTCAAACTGTCAAATCGCAGGTTTGAAGACAAGTACAGGTTTGATGTTACCAATGAGAGATACCTTCGCAGATTGTTCAATGAAGATGTTGTTCGTGAATTGATTGGATCGCCGGAGGCAATTAGCATCCTTGAAGGTGAATGGCAGAAACTTCAAGAAGACAGGCTTGGATTGCGATCAGTTTTCCCCAAGGGTGACACCAAGGTTAGTTTATATGTTTTACTTATGTATCTCAACCTTTGACTTGTTTGTCATATGAACACGTAAAATACTGATTATTGTATTAATTCAAAAGGATTTGGTAGCTGACCTGTAACATAACATTATGAAATCTCTACAGGTGGTACTTCCATGCAACTTGGAGCGCATGATCTGGAATGTGCAGAAGATCTTCCACATTAACAAGAGGACACCAACAGATTTATCACCGGTCAGAGTAGTGGATGGTGTAAGAGAAATGTTAAACAAGTGTACCATTGTAACGGGTGATGATCGAATCAGCTTACAGGCTAACGAGAATGCTACCTTCTGTTTCCAGTGCTTAGTCAGGTCAACTTTGTGCACCAAGAAAGTAGCTGAGGAGTATAAACTTACCAGTGAATCCTTCAACTGGCTTGTTGGTGAAATTGAAACCAGATTCCATCAAGCAATTGTGAGTATTAGTGTCTGTACAGTATACAATAGTTGTAGGAGTTGTCCATTATATATTGTTTTACTGAGTCAATACAATATACTGGTAGCTATGTATTAGCTTACACTCAAATTACATACTATATTGCTCATGCTCTTGTAAGTTCTGCAATAATGATTCATTCTGTTTTCGGTGTATATTTTAATCATAATTGACTTTTAATCTGCACTGTTTCATATTATAAGAGGATACATTATTAACTGACTGGTGAAGCTTGAAAGATTTTGTTGTAAATATTGAGATGACTATTGTATTGCATATTCATGAACACAAGTACAAGCAATGTATATTAGGTTTCTCTTGAGACAGACCATTTCACAACAGTTTGACTAAATCACAATATTTTTATTCATCAGGCTGCTCCTGGAGAAATGGTGGGTGCTCTTGCTGCCCAGTCACTTGGTGAACCTGCTACCCAGATGACACTGAACACTTTCCATTTTGCTGGTGTATCATCCAAAAATGTAACACTGGGTGTGCCAAGGCTCAAGGAAATCATCAACATCAGTAAGAAACCCAAGGCTCCCTCCCTCACAGTATTCCTCGTTGGAGCTTCAGCCAGGGATGCTGAGAAGGCAAAGAACGTCCTGTGTCGCCTGGAACACACTACCTTGCGTAAGGTGAGAACAATCCATAAGATTATTTGTTGAAAGACATGAGTAGGAACTCATCCTAAAAGAATGTTTAGGGGATTAGTTTTTGGTTAAGATGGCGGGGATACAGTTACTGTCTGTCCAATAATATTAATGAAGGTGTCTGTTTAAGATTATTTCTACTGATATTGTCAACTGTAGTGCTGATACTTTGTTGAAGTTTTGTAGGTATAAACATCTTGTGGAAAGAATTTGCATTGGTTTTGATATCCATTGTTTGTTTTGAAAAGGCTTATGGGCTATTGAGATGAGTAGAGCATGTGAGAAACATGTTCATTATAGTGGAGGGATTGAATTGATGAATAATTCTTTGCCAAGAAGTCTTTTGTGGGAAATTTGACAGTGCTCTCACCTTGATTTGTTGTTTGAATTCATAAAATGACAAAAATGGTAATGCTGTCTCGATGGATTCCCTTAGTTTTCTTTGTTAATTTTATTATTTTTCAAACTTAAGACAAACTGGCACTCATTCTCATATATAGGATATTACAGAAATTTACATAAACTATTTTCCTTAACTCATACAGATGCTGTATGATGTTTTATCTTTTGTTACCAAACTATAACTTATATTTACAAAAAAAAAAGTCTGATATTGTGACAGTTTATCTGGACTAAAAATACCGAACTTTTTTCATAAACTGTATACCGAACAAATTTCAGTATTGAATGAATTTTTCGGATCTGTTTTATACCGAAAACCTCCCTATACTGATCTGGCTGCTCACCAATTATTTTGGTGTAGAGAGGTAATACTGTAATGTTTCGGGATACAGTACTACTGGGGGGAGTTCTCCAAGATTCAAGAGGGTCTGAATTATGCATCTCACTCGACTCTTAACTATGCATCTCATCTCCCAGGGACAAACGGGACAAACCCCCCATTACAATTAGACCTTGGGCATGAACGAAAATATTTACGGCTAACGAAAAAGTGTCTACAGTAAACTTTTATTCGTGGCTTCTGTTCTAATTTCTTAAAGTTTATGCTCTACACAATCTTACCCAGTACTTAAAACCCTCAAGTATCCCCGTTAAAGACAATGCCTACTTTATGCAAAAAGAAGTTCACGTAAATGAGTGTAGATAACGAGGTGCGGCAGACTGATATGATGCATATGAAGGCAAGACTTGACTGAGGCACATGCAGCACAACGCCCACAAACAGACATTCAACTATATGTACGAACACAAACCGATGCTGGATTTTACAGACTTTTCATTTTTGGTGAATAGAGGAGTGGCCCAAGCACATCCGAAAGTCCGAAGAAAGCAAATTCGGGTGTTTTGAAGTCCAGTGTATAGAGGTACTACTGTATTAACAATTGCAAGTTTACTCAGTTTTCAATCTGCTGGTACAAAAGATAAGTTGTGTGTGAAAGGAAAGTGAAAATACAATTACTGGGTTTTTTTGTGAGAAGAGAGGGTGTACAGGAAATATTACTAATAATAAGACTGATGGGGAGCTGTTTTATACATTTCTCATATCCTAAATATACAGGTTTTGAAACAGTTATTTTTTTAGGAGGCAGATACAGTAAATTCTTGAACTTTTAAGGACTCGGTGATAAGTAGCTACTGGTGTTCATTGTTTGTGTCGGGATTGGGTTTTTGGAAGTTTTGGTGCAATAATTCTGTCGTCCAAATGAAGATGCTCCAGCTTTAAGTTTTATTTTTTATACACCATTGTCACAAGTTATGGTATATGTACTGTAGATATGGTACACCTATGTACTGTACTGTATTAATGAAATCTGTCGATTATTAAAAGGTAGAATTATGTAATGTCAACTTGGTTTTTACAGGTAACTTCCAATACTGCCATCTACTATGATCCAGACCCACAGAACACTTGCATTACTGAGGACCAGGAGTTTGTCAATGTTTACTATGAAATGCCTGACTTTGATGTATCCAGGATTTCTCCCTGGCTTCTTCGTATTGAACTTGACCGCAAAAAGATGACAGGTCTGTAATGAACACTAATGTTGTATATAACCTGAAAAGAGAAAGTAGGCAGCTTTTGTTATGAGTGCACATTAAAGTTAGGAATTTTATGTATTCAGTAGTAAATATTGTCTGAAATTAAATCCAATAACAAAATTTTGAGAAGTTCGATAAAGTAGAATATTGTAATACATGTAACCTGTATCAAATATATTTTATCATGCAGATAAGAAGCTAACTATGGAACAGATATCCCAAAAGATCAACTCAGGTTTTGGAGATGACTTGAATTGCATCTTCAATGACGACAATGCTGAGAAACTTGTCCTTCGGATCCGTATTATTGTTGGTGATGACAAGCTGGCCGATGATGCTGAGGAACAGGTTAGTTCAGCACGTTCATTCTGTTTTGTGTGCTATTTTCTAAGTTTAGGATCAAGGTCACACATAAAATGTCTCTAAACAATTGAGTTGCTTCCCCATATCTATTAATGTTTTACAATTATTAAATTATAGTACAGTATTGTCTTTTAATTTTCTTACTCATAGTGTCATTTAACTTTCTTACTCCTCAAATATACTACTGCACACTGTAAATGTATTTCATTACTTTTTATCACATTAATTATGGCAGTAGTACTGTTCAAAGTGTAGTGCCAGAAGACTCTTTATTGGTACCGGTACTGTACCAACAATATTTATACCATTACCAAAGCCATGTCTTAATTACTGTTTATGCCACAATCCCTCATCTACTTTACATTCAGTTACTAAAAGAATTTAGAAAAGATCTCACTTTTATATATACTGTACAGTGCAGGAATACCCCAGTTATTGCAAGGGATGCATTCCTAAAAGTTCATTACACATCCATGTCATCTCCACTACACATCCACATCATCTCCACTACGCATCTACTTCCTCATTATCCAAGGCTATTAGGGACTAGGGTCGCATGTGTACTGTAGTACCAGTAAATGTGGAGAATAAATAAAAAATAATACTAATAAATAAAAGAAAAGAAAAATGATTCATTGTCAGTTGACAATAGTTTCGCTATACGCGGGAGACTGGAGAGACTGAAATCCCTTACACTCCTCCCTCCTCCCCTGATCCGCGTGCTAACTCTCCGTGCATGTAAGAAATTTTTATTCCATTTATATTTTTGACCTTATTATAATCATTTCTTTTATTTATTTATTTTTATTTTTTATTTATTTATTTTACACATACTGTATGAATGATTGTGTACACATGAAAAAATAAAATTAATACATGTATCTACCCAAAATTACAAGTTGGAGAAAAACAATATGTATTGCAACTCATACCTTGCTTAGCCTGGTGGGGGGAGGCTGAGATACCCAATGCAGTACCCACCTCCCATGATCTGTGCGCTAACTCCCACGGTCATAAGAAATTTTTATTCTTTTAGGTTTTTTTTTTTTCACATTCTGTATAAAATATTGTATGTGCATGTAACAGAGTAAACATTAAATATAATTTCATACAACTACTTGAAATTACGAGTTGAAAAATAACAATAACGGCTTGCCATGGTTGGGGGCAGAGCTCGGGGCTTGTAACTACAGGTACGGTCTAACCTGGGGACATGCCAAGGCCACACACATGGTCACGTCACACAAACACACCCATGCTCTTTATTTGTTGGTGTTAAAATATCATTTGCGAGGTATTCCTTTATATGTACCATGGATCACTATGCATTTCTTTTTAATTCTGTAATCCAAATTTAGTACTTTCTTTAAATATATGCACCTGTACTGTATAAACAAGAGAACAGGCTTTCTTGGTGCTAAGGGCAAAATCATTGTTGCAAAAAAAAATGTAAGTACCAAGTAGTTACGGTAATACTGTATCTCCATTAGCGGGAATCCCTCAAACCCGGAACTCTGATAGCCGGAATTAAAATTTTTCCGGAAAATCTTTCTCAGAGCCGGAATTTTCAGGAAAATTCCGGGGATGGGGGAGTTTTTTCTGGGTTCAAGAGGTGATATAATGGACAACTAATGGAACTTCGTCGACAAATTTTCTGTTACCCGGAAAATTACGGGGATGGGGGATTTTTTCCGGCTTTGAAAGAATCGTCTCATTAACCGGAAGTCTCTCATTCCCACCAATTGTTCCTGCTAACAGAGATATCACTGTAATATAATTATCCAAGGGTACATAAAAAAAATTGTTTAGTGCTGTTTTAGAGGATGGCATCCTTGATCTAGGTTTAGTTACACAGTGAACATTAGATTATCCCATATTTTCTGAATTAAAATTCTTAAGTAAAGATAAACAATGATGATGACTCTCTAGTTTGTCTTTATCAAACATTCCCTTTACGAATTATCCCCCTCAGATTTTCTTGATCCTAGTTCAGTTCAGTTGATAAACTTCAACTCCACTGCTTGACTTATGTTGGTCACTTACAATTACCGTCTCTCCTCGAATTAAGACGTGTTTCCGTCCCGACGACCAGGTCGTAAGTCGAGGAGAGACTCTATGGGCAGTTTTGCTCTTGGTGCACTTCTCTCTCTCAACTGAATCTCCCTAATTTATTTACTTTTGATTGTGTTCCAATATATCCAGTTTTTAACACCCTTATGATCTACACACAGCAACATCACAGAATTTCACACACTGATTTATTTCAGAGAAAATCTATGTACCACCTTCATTGTGATAATATGGAACAATCTTATGTTTCTACATCTTCAACCTTAAGCTCTTTACTAAATGTATCTTAGCATCTAAAACCTCTTCTGGTATCTACAGGCAGTCCTCGAGTTACAAATGGGTTATGCTCCTAGACCCTGTTTGTAAGTCAGAATAGTTTTAATTCTGCAGGTTAGGTTAGGTTAAAACAACCCTGTCCATACAAAACAATGATAATATTCCATACATAACAAATAAGGTAAATACTGTACTGTAAATATAATGATGTTAAACAATATTTTACAGTATTGGGATGAAGTTCAAAAGTACAGGTGATTGTAAGTCATGCATTCGTAATTCTGGGAGTCTGTATTTTGAATGTAACACAAAAATTGGTGATGGAGATGGTACTGCACACTTTTTAAGTAGGTTTTCTATGCCCTTCTTATTTTGAATACTGTGCAGTGCATTAAATGGTTTTTCACTTTGTCAGAGCCACAGATCAAGGTAACCTTTTCCATCTAAAGGGAGCTGCCCTTCAAAGGTGTTGAATAACATCAAGGGTGGTGGCTTTCAATAGTTATACTGTATCTGTATTTCATAAAATGTATTTTTTATTCTTTCAGGTGGATAAGATGGAGGATGATACCTTCTTGAGGTGCATTGAGGCAAACATGCTGAATGACTTAACACTACAGGGCATTGAGGCCATCACTAAAGTATACATGCATTTGCCCCAAACTGATGAGAAGAAACGCATCATTGTCAATGACCAAGGAGAGTTTAAGGCTATTGCAGAGTGGCTGCTTGAGACTGATGGTACTGCCCTTATGAAAGTACTTTCAGAGCGAGATGTTGACCCTGTTAGGACATCCTCTAATGACATCTTGGAGGTGTTTGAAGTTCTTGGAATTGAAGCTGTACGAAAATGTATTGAGAAGGAAATGAACGCTGTGCTGATGTTCTATGGTCTCTATGTAAACTACCGTCATCTTGCCTTGCTTTGTGACGTAATGACCAGTAAGGGTCACTTGATGGCTATCACACGTCACGGTATCAACAGGCAGGATACTGGTGCACTTATGAAATGTTCCTTTGAAGAGTCTGTGGATGTGTTGATGGAAGCTGCATCCTGTGCTGAAGTGGATCCAATTCGAGGTGTGTCTGAAAACATCATGTTAGGACAGCTTCCCAAGATTGGCTCTGGATCATTTGACTTGGTATTGGATGATGCAAAGTGTAAGTTGGGTATGGAAATTCCCATGCCTGGAACGGGAATGATGATGGGTGGTGGTATCTTTGGAGCTGCATCTCCATCATCGGGCATGACACCTGCACAGACTCCTTGGGCTTCAGGAGCTACACCATCAATGTCACCTTATGGTGCATGGACTCCTGGTGTAGGAAGTGGTATGACACCAGGTGGACCAGCCTTCTCTCCAGCTGCAGCCAGTGAAACTACAGGACTGTCACCTGGTTATTCTCCAGCTTGGTCTCCACAACCTGGCAGCCCAGGATCTCCAAGCTGCATGAGTCCATACTTCCCAAGTCCAGCCAATGCTTTCTCTCCCTCGTACTCACCATCATCACCAGCATATCAGCCTACGTCTCCCAGCATGACTCCGGCCTCGCCAGGTTATTCTCCAACGTCACCCACTTACAGTCCAACTAGCCCTCAGTACTCCCCAACCTCGCCACAGTACTCCCCAACCAGCCCATCATACTCACCAACATCACCATCATATAGTCCCACCTCTCCCTCTTACTCCCCCACCTCACCATCCTACTCTCCAACCTCACCTTCATATTCTCCAACTTCACCATCCTATTCTCCCACCTCCCCCTCTTATTCCCCTACTTCCCCATCTTATTCCCCAACAAGTCCGTCATATTCACCTACTTCCCCAAGCTACAGCCCCACTTCTCCCTCCTACTCCCCTACCAGTCCCTCCTACTCTCCCACATCTCCATCTTACTCCCCAACATCACCATCCTACTCCCCTACCTCTCCGAGTTATGCTCCCAACTATTCCCCATCATCTCCAGGATACTCCCCAACCAGTCCATCCTACTCCCCAACCAGTCCGTCCTATTCCCCCAGCTCTCCTCAATACTCTCCTGCTTCACCATCTTATTCCCCATCTTCACCCAAGTACTCACCAACAAGTCCCAACTATTCCCCAACCAGCCCCACCTACTCGCCTGGGTCACCCTCATATTCCCCCAGCTCACCCAAGTATTCACCCACAAGTCCAACTTACTCACCCACTTCTCCATCATACTCCCCATCCTCCCCAAAATATTCCCCAACATCACCCAACTACTCACCAACATCACCCAAATATTCTCCCACGTCACCGACATATAGTCCTTCCAGTCCCCAGTATAGCCCGTCTAGTCCCAAATATTCCCCAACTTCACCGACCTACAGCCCAAGTAGTCCCAAATATAGCCCAACAAGTCCAACCTACAGCCCAACCACTCCAGGCTACAGTCCAACCTCTCCTCTGTACTCTCCAAGTTATGAAGAAGACGAAGAAGAGCAAAGGAGAAAGCAGAAGAAGAAATCAAAGCGTTGAGACTTATGACCTGGAGACTTGTGGTAGTTATTTTGTCATGTTTCTGATACCTATAGTGTAGCAGGGAAGGGCCTGAAAGACTGATAAGAAATCAGATCCTTTAATAGGGTGTTTTATCATTAGTTTACGTGTAACTAAGCATAAAGGGAGCAAGTTTGGTTTGCCTTGAAAGGAATATATATATATTTTTTGTACACACAGCCATCCTTTTCTTTTCCAATAAGATTCAGTTCTGGGTAATTGAGAACCAGAAGTGAATGGTGATTGAATACTGCATAACTAGACAACAAATGAAAACAAATACATGTCCTCCATGACAACTAAGAATAATCATGTTGGTGCACCTAAAAAAATTAAATAATAATATTTACAGTCTAGACTACAAACATTGATAAGTTAATTCAGACACTGTATCTTACATATTATTACTGTATCTTTCATATTATTTTACACCTCGGATGTAAAACATATTGATATCCAGGTGCACAGTTCCTTTCTCCTTTATATTTTGGGAGAAAATTACAGTGTTTATAATTTTAAGACCAGTTTGATTTTTATGTACGTAATGTTAAACCAACTCTCGCCTAATCCGCTGGTTTAGGTTCAAACAGACTTCGCTGATTAATCGGTAGTATCTATGGAAAATGGGGTTATGTTCCTGCCAAAATATTAATCTTAGATTCTTTTGAAATCCTAAATGATTATTGGTTTTACCTGAAATATTACCTAAACCTTACTGATAAAGAATGCAATGTGATATAAAATGAGCAGTAAACAACTTAGTGGCCTGTTGGATGTGGTTCTACTTTTAAATAAAGCCAAAATATACCCCAATGAAGGCAGTGTAGGCAGAAAAGATCACTTGGGATATTGTATTGCTTGATTAGAATGTCAATTTTGAGTGATATCTACAGAAGAAATTCTTACCTTGATGCAAAATTGATTTGTACTTCTCAGTGTCATCTACCTGCACAAGTGCCCAGTTTCTTGACCATTATATATTTGGATGCTGTTTTTCATAAATTATACACACTGTTGTTTTGTCACTCATTATTACACATTAAAAAAGTAATTGTCATAATCGTAAGTATAGAATATTTTTTTGTGATGAAAACAAGTTTATTGGGTCACAGTATAAAGTAATCATCCGTCCCTCCTCCTTCCATACCAGTGAGCTCAAGGCCTTTTTACAGGACAGGTCACAAGGGGGTGATGGAGGTATTAATGAGGGGAGACTTAGTAGTGGCGGGCCTGGGTAAGGTAGGAAGGCGCATGTCAAGGACCACATACATAGTGAGAGTGTATGTGGTCTTGGAATTATTTAAAGACTGAAGAAGGTGTTAAGGTTGGTGGATGTAGCTTGACATTGACAACCTTGACCCTGTCAGTTGATAGACCTAAAGCCCAAACAACCAACCAAGCAGGAGGGCGAGTGTCCGGGGAGGTGTTATATGGATGTAACTTTCCTTTAATTATCAATGCCTTTACTTGATATTCTGGGGAGGAATGTCAGTGAGCTTTTGGTGGGTAATGTGTCATTAGGGTTGATAGGCATCTGGCTTCCATGAAGGAAAGCCCCTGATATGACAACAAAAGAGAGGAGTGGGTGTGGCTTGCTCACCACCGGTACCACAAAACGGGGCTTTTACTTGATCTCTACCACCTCTTGCCACTACCATTCTTGACAAAAAAATGTATATATATTAATGGAAGAACAAATTAAGAATGAATTACACTGTACTACTTGATCACTTCCACCTTTCGCCACTACCGTTATTGATAAACAAATTAAAGAGTGAATGCTTTGATATAATTTGATTAGTCCACCCTTTTATTAGTGTTGTGAAAATCATTGCTTGTGTTTGGTGATGAGGTGGTAATGGCAATGGTGTTTGGCCACTGCATCACCCCATACTCAGGTTGGACAATAAGGAACGTCAATTGGCGAGTCTCGGGCAAATTATCTGTTTGCGCGTGGCAGGCTGCAATGTGTCAAAAATTGCAAGGGAGGTTGGGGTCACTGTGACGTTGGTTAACCGGCTGGGAGGAGTCTGAGAACTTAAAAAACTGGGCGCCATGAGTATGTTTTATGGTTTGCTGGCATTTCATATATTAAAATGTCTAATTTCAAGTGTGTAATGTAGCCCAAATTATTTGAACACTTAATTCATATAAGTGATATAATTTTAGGCCAGGGAGACCCTAACTGATAGGCGAGGAGGACATTGGATGGGCTATTGAGATTTAGTATAACCTGCATTGGTAAATATTAAAAATAAATGATTTCCACCCTTGTTATTCAATGTTTCTCTTGTTATCAACATTATTATAAATATCTAATTACCGTATTTTAAAACCTGGACGTAAAAGAAATTAAATAAGGAAATGGATGGCAAATTATAATAAGGGGTCTCATCTATTACTCTTTCAAGCATATAAACCTAAGATAAAGCAGAATAGTGGGGAAAAAAGTTACATCCATCCATCTCTTCCTTCCTCCTTTCATAAATTGCTCTGCTTTCTTCAATCCCCTCTCTCGCCCCTGGGAGCAACTTCCATTGCATACCACACTTCTCCAAGTCAACCATTCCCCTCTCCACCCCACGTGACTTAAACTAGGATTCCACTCGCGCATTTGCAGAGCGTTTGCACTTTCAATCGCTACAGGAGGTGATTGGCATGTACTGCAAATGCATAATGCAAACGTAACCGTTAACATTTCAGTGTGATCTATTTTTGGTGCTAATGCAACTGCTAATGTATGAATGGAATCCTAGCTTTACTGTGTAGAAAGACCCAGCCAGGCACAGGGGTTAGGTGGTGGAGTGGATGATTACTTTTGACTTTCTGTACTTGAGCTTAGTGTTACTTTGGATGGTTATAAACATTGCTTTCACCATTTTCTCTCTCTAACAAACATTACTCAGTATATTTAATGCAATTTACAGTGTACTTGAAGCTTGAAAATCTTTATATTTAATGGTATAATTTCTTCATAAAAATACTTTTAACAACAAAAGTATAATTTTAGGTACCGAGGTATTTTACAGCTTCGAACAGTAAAAGGGGCTATACTATATTATGTATTACAATTCATTGGACAGTTTGGTGAATCCCAAAAATCTCTGGATTGGATGGGATTTACTGTACAGTACAGTGTATAATTTTATTTTTGAATCTTTTGAATTTTATGGGAAAATTTTAGGATTTGTTGGTTACGTTAAAATTGCTGGCCTCTTAATAGTCTGGTTTGGTATTGTTGGAAATCACAAAGTGAAGCTGAGGAAGTTTTAGTTATATATGCAAGAGCTTTTAGTTTATATTTATATGTGAAGAAATAATAAGTTTTGTTTTAGACTTTATTCATGAAATTTAAGAACAATGGAAATTTTCTTCTATAGTTATAGCAGATTTTCATAGTAAGGTCATTTGATGACTTTGTGGATATTGTCCAGTTTCATACATTGCTTTCTCCTTGGATTCATGGTGACAACACAAGCACTAATTAGAGTGTAGTGTTGTTTTTCCTGTTTAATATAAAACATTGGAATACAATATATAAAATAAAATACAAAAAAATTGATATTCAGTTTCATTATCCTATTCCTGTACAGTACTTATGATTTTGACATATGTAGCTATATTGTGTACTGTACTTACAATAATAAGTACTGTACAGCATGAATTTAATATGAAGAATCTGTCCCCCTCTCACAGTGCAGTTTGAATGGTTAAGCACAACTTCAGACTTTGTACCAATTTCAGTTGGCAGCCATCAAAGTGTGGGCATGTTTTGTAGTATATTGCAGCCATGCTTATATCAAGACCGCACCTGGTTACTGCAGATCATCCATGCAATTTTGGTGGCCATCTGTGTGTCATGGCTTAAGTTAATAAGATTCACCCATTCATCACCAAGTAGGCACAGGGATAGGAAAATACATGTATTTATTATAATCACCTTACACGTTCCTATTGATGCTTCCTTTTATAGGTAACATTTCAAATAAACCGATCTGTTAAAGGCACCTAGTCATAAGATGCACCAGTCATAAGACCCCAGTCTTAAGAGGCTCCAGCTATAAAAGGCCACAGTCAAAATACGGCCTAGTCGTAAGAGGCCCCAGTCAGTCATAAAGCCCAGTTTTGAGCAGACCCTAGTCTTGATAAGGGCCCAGTCAAGGCCTCAGTCATAATAAGGCTCATTCATAAGAGGCCCCAGTCATAATAGACCCCAGTCATAATAAGGCCCAGTCATATGAGGTCCCTGTCACAATAAGGACCAGTTAAAAGAGACCCCATTCTTAATAAGGCCCACTCAAAAGAGATCCCAGTCTCAATAAGGCCCATGCATAAGAGGCCCCAGTCATAAGACCCATTCATATTAGGTCCCAGTCTTATGAAGCCCCAATCACAATAATATCTAATTACAATAAGCTCCAATCACAATAAACTCCCATTACAGAAGGCTTCAATCACAATCGGCACCAATCACAATAAATCCCAATCACAACAGGCTCCAATCACAATAGGCCCCAGTCATAATAGGTCCCAATCATAATACCGTAGGCTCCAACGTAATCATTGTGACGAACCCCCATTGGGACTAGGTACCCTTCTTGAGGATTTGATTAAGTTTGGTTAAGTTGGAGCCTCTTCGAACCAAGACTCATCTAACCTGTTACCTAAACAAAGCTGCAAAGATAAGGTGATGAGGATAGGGAGAAGGATGATGAAGCGGAGGGAACTAGAAAAAAGCGATTACACTGTCGCAACATGACGAATAAGTTGTTAATGATAAATGCCTCGGTTCAAGATAATTACGTTTTCCGGTCACCATTTAGGGGTAACTGACTACTGTATTGACGTACGAATCACTGGTCTGACCATAGATTCATAAACGCACGGCCAAATTTATTGCTATTCATATTTAAATCAAATGGTCCAAATCTGTTTTGTTAATATATACGACCAAGCTTGGTTTATTTATTTATATCGGTACATAATTCTCAAACTGATATTATTACGTGTGTTCAAATCTAATGAGCTCAGTGTTTTCGGCTAAACTTGCTATGTGTACAGATTACATTTCAAAGCATTTAAAAAAAAAAGTTTGTACTTCCAAGACTATATTGTGACTACGTATTTAGAAGCCTATTTTGTGAACGTCTTACCAAACCCTCTTTCGTTGTAACATTCACGTAACGTCGGTAATACCCACTAGAAGATCCATCAGTACATCAACATGGGACCAAGGTCTCCAAACTGTCACAGCTTTTTTTTCTGTTCGTAAATGAAAATAAATAAAACAACTCGCATAAGATATTAGAGACGAAATTATCCGTCAACTTCGCTGAAACCTGATGTGTTGAGTCTTATCATTGTAAACTGGTGACGAAATTACCTTTAGACTTTAAGACTCTAAGTGAAAAAGGTGGCGTCCATATCATAATCACAAGATGGTGTTGAAAGTGAAGACTACACAGAAAAAAGATGTGTTCCCTTGTCTCAATTACAAGATGGTAACGTCATTATCTTTTAGAATTAGATTATACTGAAGGTAAAGGCGCCGTGTATCTACAAAATAATGTCGAAATCACGCCGGGACTCTACCGGAAGTGGCAACGAAAGAAGATGAACAACGAGAGAATGCTTAAAGTCAATGTAAAACAACGAACAAATAGCCAAAGAACAACGAAATAACAGCCAAGAAATGTGAATATTAGAATAATATTACCCTGTAGTAAGTTGATATTTTAACTACGATAAGCAGTGTCGGTACGGACGTACAGTAGTCGGTTATCTCTTTCCTTACACCTTACTTCCATTCAAGGTCAATCCAAGGCCAAAGTAGAGAGGTCGGACGGCGTGCAGGTGAAGTACGAGGCAGGCGGAAGTGATGACGTCAGCTGATCCACCCTGCCTGCGCCTCCTTGTCCTTAACAAGTTGACCCCAGTCTGACCCGGCCATTGTCTGAGGCAATCAATATAATGAAGTCATTTGCCCTATGACCTCCCCCTACAGGGGTGGCACTTCTTCCCTCCCTGACCAGATATCCCTCCTCCTAGTGACAGGCCTGGCACTTGACATTATTAGGGACCTGCCACACTTTGCCATAAACAGATAAATTGTACCGGGAATTTTTCCCCCACACACTCATCATTCTGTCACTTTATGTAACTTGCTGACAAAACCCATGACCCTTCTGGCCTTTTACGCCCTTAATGCATAAGTCATAAAGGCAAGCATGAACTCCGCATGCTTCCCAGATGGGCGCTGTAAACGCTTCTGCGCTTCACCTTGCACAGGATGTAAGGGGGTGCCCAATAAACTAGCCCCCTCGGGGGCAATCTGTAATCTGTAAGAAGAAAAAGAGTTAAGTGATGAGTTTGATGAAAACCTAGGAGAGTGTATAAACCCTGACAAAAATGCAGGTAAAGCAATAAATTTAGTCATAGGGAGAGAGGGAGTGGGCCAGCCAGCTATAGTTCAGGTGACGTCACTGCGCAGAGGAAGCGTAAACTAGATCGCTGTCCATCATACCTGTCTACATTGACCCTCACGGCCTACTCCACCGCCGCCTGGCACCGCTGCTGGCGTCCACACCGAGCCTGCATCTCTAATGGCAAGATAGCCGACATATTAAGATTGTATCCACTTTTTTGCACTTAGTAACTATATCAGTTCTCATGTACAGAACCAAATACACAATGTGCTTGAATACTTCTCACCGAGCCTGCCCCGTGCCCGGCTGCCCCCGCCCACCCACCGCGTGCTCAATGACCCGAGGACACCACCCCCGGCCCCCCGTCCCCCACCGGCATGCAGGCACCTGGGGCCCATCCACCCCAGTTCTCCATATCAATTGACCACCATGCGGACATGCTAGTGGACTACGTATCTACGCCAAGAAGGACGTCCCCTACCAACCTCTCGACGTCCCCGTTTAAGCCGACACTACCGACGTACACTCCATCACAATCACACTAAAAGGTATGTCCCTCAATATTGTCAATGCCTATGGCTATGGTCTGGCACTTGACATTATTAGGGACCAGCCACGCTTTGCCATAAACAGATAAATTGTACAGGGAATTTTCCCCCACACACTCATCATTCTGTCACTTTATGTAACTTGCTGACAAAACCCATGACCCTTCTGGCTTTTACGCCCTTAATGCACGAGTCATAAAGGCAAGCATGAACTCCGCATGCTTCCCAGATGGGCGCTGTAAACGCTTCTGCGCTTCACCTTGCACAGGATGTAAGGGGGTGCCCAATAAACTAGCCCCCTCGGGGGCAATCTAAAAAAAATCCAACTAGATATTTAGCCAACGACGCCACATGCTGAGGATGCTTTGATCACCTCTAGGGTAATTACAGTATATACTGATATTAATTAGCAAGCAACTGTCCATTTTAAGCTAATAATAATAATTAACGGGTATTAATTAACAAGCAATCTCCACTGTGAAATAATTTATATATTTATTACTTCTAAGCTAATCATTAACGGGTACTAATTCACGAACAACTCTCCACGCTGTGGTGAACTGTCAATAATCTTATCTCTAGAATAATAAACAAATCACAAGTAACAAATCATACTGTATATCACTAGCGTAGCTGCGGGGGGGGGGGGGGGGGGCGGTCCGCCCCGGGCGGCACTTTTGGGGGGCGGCACTTTTGGGTCTGCTCATTACCCATATCTGCAGCTACTGGAGACGTTAATCCATCCCTTTGTATCGGCGGCAAGTTAATCCTTGTCGTGTCTGACCTAACACCTGACCCACATCATCACGGCCACGTCATGAGCTCCACCTTTGCTATGCGCCCCCCCCCCCCCCCCCCCCACACACACACAACCTGTAACCTGTTGAGGATTAAGGAAACAACTTCAAACAAGTACGCCAGTGAGCTCATGTGGTGTGGGTCAGGTGTTAGGTCAGACACGACGAGGATTAACTTGCCGCCGATACAAAGGGAAGGATTAACGTCTCCAGTAGCTGCAAAACCATGCAGTCTCGGGTCATATCAGTTCATGTACAGCCGACCAATCCACCAGTTACAAGCAGTTCACTTCAGTTCTGCACAAGTCTCCATCGTGACAAGACGAGGGGAGGCTAGACGACTTTTAAGTTCTCTTGTGTTTTAGATCCAGTTATTTACTTCGTTGGAAGACATAATACTATAAGGTAAGAAACATTAAAGTATTGGTTAAAAAATATTGATGTGACTTTTGCTGCGGTACTGAGATTAAATATTAAGATTTTGTTTCACAGCATTACGATTTTATACTAAGACACTATCCTCACTGGGGTACAGACAAAAGCCCCCCGACAAAAGCCACCCAGACAAAAGCCCCCCAGACGAAAGCCACCCAGACAAAAGCCCCCTACTTTGATGGGGGTGGCTTTTGTCTGACAACAGTAAGGGCTTTCAAAAGTTACGGACATAAATAAATAGTTGAGGGTAAAATATACTGTTCTTCTCTGTGGTTAATTATTGGTTAGGTTAGGGTTAGGTTAAGTTAGGTTAGGTTGGGTTAGGTTAGGTTAGGGTTGTCAGACAAAAGCTACCCCGATCAAAGTAGGGGGCTTTTGTCTGGGTGGCTTTCGTCGGGGGGGCTTTTGTCTGGGTGGCTTTTGTCGGGGGGGCTTTTGTCTGGGTGGCTTTCGTCGGGGGGGGGCTTATGTCAGACATCCATTTTCACTGTACTCTGAGTCTGTAATTTTAGATTAAGTTGCTACTTTTTACATTTCCATTGTATTACATTGATACTGGTGTCATTATACCGTGATTTTAGATCAAGCTGTTATTTTTACATTGCTGTGATTTTAATCATTTTAGATGATAATGACACTAGTGTGACAGTGTCATTATACTGTTACTTATAAAGTTTAAGTATGTTTGGTGTGTATTTAAAGCATACTATATTTGAGTATGTGAAAGTACAGTAATATTATAATGGTACACAAACTATTTAATATATATATATATATATATATATATATATATATATATATATATATATATATATATATATATATATAAGAGTGAGTCACTGTGCAATATGTAATTTTTTGTGGGGGCACAGGGGGGGGGGGGGGGGTGGCAAACTCAAGGGCCGCCCCGGGCGGCACACACTCTAGCTACGCCACTGCTGTATATTCGCACGACTCTTCCAACCCAGATAATTGGCGATAACTAAAAAATCTGATGCTCTCTCTCGTCCTGATGGAAAAAAAATTATTTATTCAGGTGTGTAGGAGGAAGTGCCATGTGGGTATACAGATGTGCAGTAATCAGACGCAGGAATATATAGTGAATATTGCGAATTGTGGGGGAAGTATATATATATATTTCTTTAGAATATACTGTATTTAAAAATAGATAAATTAACCCATAAATAGAAGAACAACGTAGAAGAGCGTTTATTTTACTTGCAAAAGATAAAGTATTCCTAAAACGAACCACAACAGAGCAAGTATAATACATATGTAAACATACACTCTGGTAGGGGTGGCAGGCGGGACATCCGAGCCAGGGGGGGGTCTGTTACTGCTCCAAGTGGCCAATGTAAATGTAAGTACCACGAACAGGACATGTGAAACAGTTTACTTTTCAGGTGACACAAACAAAAAAATTCTATTCTAACCGAGTAAAAACTACCATATCATTGTTAGGTTAGTTTTCGTTCGCATGTCATAAAACAGAATAATAGTGTTGATGTCTTTGCTATCCTGTTTCTGTTTATTTTTTAACATTTGTCATCATGCTGACATTCCCGACGTTGATATTAATCTGGCAGTTACAAATGACGTAACTAACACTTTGAGAGCATGAATTTTGTGCGTGTTTGTGTTGCTATTTATATTTACCATTATGGATATGCTATACCTGCCATGCTTACGTACTGTACATACTGAACCAAAGTGAAGTTGTTTGATGATTTCACTTAGTATCTATCTCTGTCAGTCGTATCTATTATTCTCCCGCCTTTGTAACTTCCGCTGGTTGAGTAGGCCACGCGTCCACTCTGCGTCCGCTCGAGTCTTATACATACAATCGATCTTTCCAACAAACGAAAAAAGTTGAAAACAAATGGCTGCATACGAGCGAGGTGGCCACCATGATGCCTTTGTGCAGTGCTTTGACCCTGACCTTGACCTTTGACAATGTGAATGCCGAGGTGAACATTGCAGATATCACACATTATGACTAATCGAAATTTGAATTTTGTATAGCGTGTTTGCAGCCGTTAGTTTCCAAACATTGCAGCAGCATAAGATGAAAAGAAAGACAGATATACATTTCGTAAAATCATCATAAAAGTTCACATTGCTTCATCGTATACATAGACAGTGCAGGTATACATTAAGCAATGGCACACAGTAAGTCGATTCAAGCATGGATCGCCCAAGGAAGATGTTAAAAGCTTGTTTTCATTGAGGTGTTTATGTTGGATAGGGTTGCTAATTAAATTACGGAAATTCTACGAACGAAATCGTATAATTGTGACTATATAATTATACTGTATACGACAAGCACGACATTGTATTTAAGTTATTCAAGACTGGTGGGTCTTTTTTACAGTAAAGCATTCATAGATTAACAAAAACTTCAAGAGAAATACTTGAAATGTACAGAAAAAGAAAAAAATGGGATACTTTGGTCATATAATTACGGATGAGGGAATAATAATTAATATTAATGAGCAAAGTTGAGGGTAGGAGGGCCAGGGAAGGACTGAGACTGGGGTGGATGAATGAAATTAAAACTAGGTGCCCAGTGAGATACAAAACATTAAAGAATTGGTAAAAAAAAGCTCAAACTTTTAGAGTGGAGCCGAGGATTGTGATCGCCAACCCCCAGATATTAGGCTGGCACCTTGATAGATTCATTCATAGATTAGTAATACAAAATAAAATAACTTTCTTCTCTTGTTGTAACTTCATCGTTTATGTAATCTGCAGCTGTTATTGTTCCAAATTATTTGTGCTCTGTTTAAGAATCTTTCATTGAAAAGCGGTGTTGATATTTACAAAATCACATGTCAAATTGGACAGACAAACACGTACATGTACACAAAAACTCCAAAACCTTCCAAAATACCAAACAAAAACATACACAACTTCACTCACACGTGCACAAAATACTTCTAAAATGCCAAAGAAAAACACACAAGTCACTTACACATACAAAAATACAAAATCCTCCTAAATTAACAAACAAAAACACAAATTCCTTCAAACGTGCACAAAAACACAAAATCTTCAAAAAAGAACTCGCTCACACGTGTATAAACGACCTCTCATGTTTGTGTGTTGTGTGTACGCCCTCGGCAGGCCTGGAACTTGACATTATTAGGGACCTGCCACACTTTGTCATATACAGATAAATTGTACAGGGAATTTTCCCCCCACACACTCATCATTCTGTCACTTTATGTAACTTGCTGACAAAACCTATGACCCTTCAGGCTTTTACGCCCTTAATGCACGAGTCATAAAGGCAAGCATGAACTCCGCATGCTTCCCAGATGGGCGCTGTAAATGCTTCTGCGCTTCACCTTGCACAGGATGTAAGGGGGTGCCCAATAAACTAACCCCCTCGGGGGCAATCTAAAAAAATCTAAATAATAAACGTCACTCACCCCTCTCATAAATTGGTCTATCTTAGATTATTGGATTTCTATGTGTGTTTGTGTGCGAGACGACCAGAGGAAGACAATTAAGAGTCATGATTAAGTATCTCATTGATAAAACACGCGGGGGGAAGTAATCTTATCCACTAAGCTGAGATATAACACAGATACATCTATGTGTGAAACTGTAGTAGTATAAGAGAAAACACCATAGAAAATGAATGTTGAAAGAAGCTAAGGACGAGAGAGAAAGAGAAGGAGAGAGACATTGAGAAAGAGAAAACGAAGGAGAACAAGAGAAGCATGTAGAGAACGCTAAGTGTCAGACGACAACGAACGACCTATAACAATAATGACCAAAATATTAAGAAAAATGCTCACACACACACACACTCGCGCGCGATTACTATATGATCTATTTCTTTGTGTATGATCCTCTGTCCAGCGTGGCAATGAGAAGTGATACCACCCTCAGTGTCAAGACCTGACTGAATTACTCAGAATAGGCAAACTGTCCTCCAAGCTCTGTCAATAAATTTGTTAACCGTTAACCGAACATCAAAATTTTTCAAGTAAACTTAACATTGTTGGTACTGACATTAACACCGGACGCTAAGCAGATTGAGCCAGTTGTGTCATGATAACGTAATTGGTTCTGGTGTCAGATGAACACGTCTCTTGAAATGTCAGAAGAGAGAGAGAAATTTCTTAAAATTTTCTTATATATACTGTATATACATCACGTATGGGTTCTTCCAAGTGAGAGAGAGAGAGAGAGAGAGAGAGAGAGAGAGAGAGAGAGAGAGACTTATCTGATCATCAAGGAGGCGATCGGGTTCAGCGTGAGTAGGAGCGTTCAGCACTATTGTTTATAGAGCGCTTATGAATGAACCCTCTTGACATACTGATGGGCAACTCGCTGAGTACTCAGCTTCACACTGTTTGGAACCACCCGCTGTGGATCTCTCTCCGAGATCTTAATAGTTTAACAGTATATTTACCGTCTACATCACAGCACTCCAGATGGTCGAAAAGTGAATGAACGACACTAGATCTGCACAGATTAACTTCTTGAAAACGGTAGTGCATAAAATATAGTTGCGTCTCCTCTTCCTTCACTTTAAACAAAACAACGAAAAAAACGTTGAATCCTTGTAGCTAACTCAACTGTGTGTGGTGGTTGTGAAAGTGGTGAGTACTTGTGTGCTTGCACGTTCATGGGTCTTATATTAATCGTGTGTATGCATTATATAATTATGTCTTTCTATATATACTGTTGATTTACGTTTGTAGTGCCTGAATTGTAACCGACTTCACATTTATAAATCCGCCGATAATCACGTACATTTAACAGAGCAGTCATTTCTTCATTAAACATACCTTACATCATGGAACCTCTGATCACCGTTTAAACAAACTCTTCATATTCTGTAAAATTCACTTACAACTGGTGAATTTTCAACAGAATGTTTATTTCATAATAGCAGTCGACTGAACTGCACAGATGGCAGTACATTCTGAGAAACGCGCCTTTGGCCAATTAATTAGTGTACGCACCATGAAAAGGTGTAATGCTTATGAAAAACATGTTTCGTTCGATTAAATTCCTGTGTCGTTTTTCGTAGATTAATATCATTGTTGCATTACTGTAATGCCATAACCGAAACGTTAGCAATTAAATGAACAGTATTACACACACACACACAAATACATACACACACACACACACACACACACACATATATATATATATATATATATATATATATATATATATATATATATATATATATATATATATATATATACTGTATCTTGATAAAATCACACGGGAAAAGGGAAACACCGGAGCACCTTAGCTTTCGTCTTTATTCAAGACGTCTTGAATAAAGACGAAAGCTAAGGTGCTCTGGTGTTTCCCTTTTCCCGTGTGATTTTATCAAGATTTATCTTATCCACGTTTTCATTGTGGATCTACATGAAATATGCTGTATATATATATATATATATATATATATATATATATATATATATATATATATATATATATATATATATATATATATATATATATATATATATATATATATATATATATATATATGTGTGTGTGTGTGTGCGTGTGTGGGTAAATACCACTTTTATATTGTGTATATAAAAGAAAACATGATCGTATAATCCTCAAGTGTCAACCTTAATATATTATCCAGGGTCTCGTAGCCTACACAAGCATTATGAATATGAGTATTCTTGAATGTGATCTCATATGTGTGAGCATCATAATTATCCAGGTTATTGATGCTTTAATTCGTCATGTATGGGATGAGAGCAGTGTAGACAGGTCGTGTGTGTCAGCCTCACTCACTATCTTACCCTCGCTGTCTGTATCGACTCCTCTCTAACAGGCTTGCCAACAACACCACCTTTATCCCTATCCTACTTCAATTTGCAAAACACAAAGTAGTTATCATTGCCATCATATAAAGTGTTTTTACAAGATATATTATATCAGAAAATTAAACATATACTTAAATAACTAAAAGACCTCCTTAATAACCGTAAATGTCAACTTGCAAGAAATTGATACTCAAAGGGGAATTTCCCATATTCTATTATTATTTTTACGAAAGTCGCATTTTTTCATGGTCCTGTAATGATTAATTATTTTAAAGAGGATAATACAAGGTTTGAGGACATGTTAGAGGAGAGAGAGTGTTTAGTGAGCGGGGAGCAGCAGCAGTGTTTGGTTGGCACGCGTGGTCAGCTCGCCATATTTCCCTGGTGCACCCCACCCAAGTGTCGAGTTTTCGCTTGAATGGCTGAGGGTCAACAGTGGCCCGAGGTGGTCATAAACTGTCAAACTGGAACTAATGGAATTAGAAAACATTGTAGCCAACACAGTGTACTTGAAAGCAAGGGAAGGTAAGGTGGAACAAGGAGAGGGTAGCAATGGTACCAACGGGGGCTTGTGGTGGTATGTTAACGTCCGCTGCAGGATCATGTCAACCTCTCGCTGTAATACAAATAAATCAAAGCTTCACCACACCTGTTTCATCTCTTGAGGGTCAAGGCTCGGGCGGTCTGCAGTGTTAATATCAGTCTAGGATGTAACAGCGTTGATAACACGAGAAAACGTTGTGTCAATTAAGGTATAGTAGGAGGTGAGGGCAGCGGAAATTGTCTAGGATTGGCGGACAGCTTCTCCCCAGGGTCGTCACTAGCTTGTTACGGGCCCCAAGGGTGGGTTTCAGTCGTAACGGCCCACTTGCAATTGCCGTGGTGCTGTTACGGGTCGTGACGGGGAGGTAAATGTATTAGTGAGTGGCTCGTTACATGTGTTGCTGCCATACGGGTACACCACATCACTCATACAGGAAAACTCAATGTTTGGTGATGGGCAACTGGTGGGCATAACGTGATGGGGTTATGTTAATATGGTGATGGGAGATAAACTTTTGGTGTTATTTTGACACTGGTGTGGAGGTTTTAGTCCCCAGTAAAAAAAAAAATAATAAACGTGCTAATTTAAAGATAAATAATCTGCCAACATAGTAGTAGTTACATGAGACTCGGTACAGTATAGTAATCAACAGTCTTAATTTCATGTGAACAGCAGTAGCACTTTGACTGTGATACATATTTTATATTTTACAAACCACTTGTTAGACAGATCTGCGTTTTGTAATGTTCTGCCCAACTAATTCATTTATACATTTTATTGTTACGAAGATTATAAACCTACTTCTTTCACCTGTTAATTAAAATACATACCGGTAATGCTAACTGAGTAGTAGAGTATTTATTCATCAGGTAAAGTATGCTGAGGTGTCTAATTTTCATGTAATCTTTTCAGTTAGTTGAAATAATATGCCCCAAACTAGTTAAAGCTTTTGAAAACTTTGAGTGGAAGCTGCAGCCATTTATTACTGATCATACCAAATATTGAGAAGGCCTAAGAAAGATCAAGAATTAATTGATTCTAACTTAACCTAACTTGGTTTTTAATCCCTTTTGGTTAGGGTAAACTGATTCTTAGTCCTTCTTGGTAGTTATTATGACCCATTATTATCATTTAATTTTGGTTTAGATCGTGTAAGGGAGGTTATTCTTCATGTAATCCCATAATTTCTGTTTATGAAAATCAGCTGTAGAGTACACATGCATTATTGAGATTAGGTTTGTCCTCAGTTTCATGCTGTGAATGTAAAATGTTGACAAACCATTTAGGTCTTGACTTATTCATAAGTATAAATTGTCTGATATCAGTAACTAGACCTACAACTTGTGATGACTAGTTCTACAACTTTTGATAACTAGACCTACTATTTCTGATAACTAGACCTACTACTTCTGATAACTAGACCTACTACTTTTGATAACTAGACCTACTATTTCTGATAACTAGACCTACTATTTCTGATAACTAGACCTACTACTTCTGATAACTAGACCTACTACTTCTGATAACTAGACTTACTACTTTTGATAACTAGACCTACTACTTCTCATAACTAGACCTACTACTACTGATAACTAGACCTACTACGTCTGATTACTAGACCTACAACTTCTGTTGATTAGGCCTACAAATTCTGATAACTAGACCTACAACTTCTGTTGATTAGACCTGCAACTTCTGATAACTAGACCTACAACTTCTGTTAACAAGACCTACAACTTCTGTTAACTAGACCTACAACTTCTGATAACTAGACCTACTACTTCTGATAACTAGACCTACAACTTCTGTTAACTAGACCTACAACTTCTGTTAACTAGACCTACAACTTCTCATAACTAGACCTACAACTTCTGTTAACTAGACCTACAACTTTTGATAACTAGACCTACTTCTGATAACTAGACCTACAACTTCTGTTAACTAGACCTACAACTTCTGATAACTAAACCTACAACTTTTGATAACTAGACCTACTTCTGATAACTAGACCTACTACTACTGATAACTAGACCTACTACTTCTGATAACTAGACCTACTACTACTGATAACTAGACCTACAACTTCTGTTAACTAGACCTACAACTTCTGATAACTAAACCTACAACTTCTGATAACTAGACCTACAACTTCTGATAACTAAACCTACAACTTTTGATAACTAGACCTACTTCTGATAACTAGACCTACTACTTCTGATAACTAGACCTACTACTACTGATAACTAGACCTACTACTTCTGATAACTAGACCTACTACTTCTGATAACTAGACCTACTACTACTGATAACTAGACCTACTACTACTGATAACTAGACCTACTACTTCTGATAACTAGACCTACTACTTTTGATAATAAGACCTACTACTACTGATAACTAGACCTACAGTTTTTTATAACTAGACCTACTACTTTTGATAATTATGGTGTACTGTACTTCCTCTTTACCTGAGTCTGTTTTCCCTTATGCTTGTGGTACCAGAACATGTTATTCATATTCAACTTGTAATCTACTCCTACAAGGGTCCGGGTGTTCTGTCAAAATAGGAATTTTCATTCAGTTGAACAGTTTCATAAATCATAGTCACTAACACTTAGGTAATTTTGGCTCTTAATACTTGTAATTTGGTTAATGACCCATTTCACCCACCCACCTGAAGGAAATCGTCTGGTGTTAGTCAAATAAAATATTACAATTGGCGTCCCATAGTGAAGGAATTAGTGGAGATTAATTTTAACCCCTTGTGTATAGGGGTGTGTCTGTTGAATAAAGTCATCTAGTCTTTGCCTTGATAGTCTCTAACAACAGTTTGTGACTGATAGCAAACTGAGAACACCATAGTGAAGAGAGAAGATGAAAGGGGATATAGTTATGGTGACAACTAGGAGAAAAGAAATAACAAAGTAATGATATGCATATTACTGAACAATACATGTACAATATTGATCTACTGTAATCTTCAGGAAATTGTTTCCGATTTCAGAATCTCTGTTCAAACTCTATATACAGTTATAGTGTGCTCCACATTACAGTCAATGTAAGACACATGAATTGCCAAAATTTCTTGCATGAGTTTCACAACAAAATCTCATCAATTGAAAGTGTTTAATGCCCCTAAAGGACACTTCACAGGGTTTTCCACTCTTAGTATTCATTCATACTAAAGGTTATAGCTTTTATTGTATTAATTTTGGATGTATAGTTGACATCATTGTTAAGTACTGGTAAGAAAATTTCTGGTTGATGGAGACATCTGGCTTCTCCTCGAGGTACAGTAGTGTGTACTGTAGTAATGTTTTCATGAATGAATCACTCTGATTCATTAGGTTAGTTTACTTTTATCCTCTTCACCACTGATCGGCTCGTTAGCCACTTGGGCGATCGGATTCATCCGTGAAAAAATACTACCTTCTTCCCTGAAGAGATGTCAGATGTCTCCATCAGCCACAAATTTTCTCACTTTTTATGAAGCCAACTGTGCAACTTGGAGGGTTATAGCATTCCTTATGTCTGTACACTCGAAGCTTGCAACTGAGGCCTAGAATCAGTTTGTAGCAAGGCAGCTGATTGGTTGGTGGTAGGAAATGAGAAGAATCACTACAGTTCTTCACTTCTGTATTCATCTATTGCATTTATATTATGATATTTTAAGGGATAATAACCTTCCTGTGTTGATCTCTGATAATTTGCTTACTTGGGGGTGCAGAAATTAAGCCATGATCACATGAGCACTTTCATGAGCAATTTCTTGCTGGAAAGTTTTTGGAGTAATTTTCTGGGTGACCGTCATCATCAATTTCTTGACGATTTCCAGCAAGATTCCTGGGTCAAAACACAGCTAATACTGTATTAATGACACAAATCTTGCTTATCAAAGTATTTACAGATATATAACATAGATTAATAACTTTGTGTATAAAATACACTAACAGTCCCTTTATAACTCATTGAGTTTATAATATGGGTGCCGATTTGATGTGTTTGTTTGCAAAACACAATTGCGGCAGCTGTTCACAGTCCATGCACACATGCAGCCCTCCCTACCTCCTGCTGTAGCTATGATAGTTCAGCCAATCTGCAGTACAGTATAATAAAAACTTCCACTCTTTTCCAGCTACTCATGGAGTCCCCATTCGTTTTTCATCAGTTTCTTTCGGTTCTTTTAAATAATAACAAGAATACCAATGCCAGCTGCTGCATCATCTGCATTGTTGTTATATTTTATCTCCCATCTACTCGCACAGTGGCTCTCACTTTTTTTCCTTGCTGGAGAAACTGGAGCAAGAACCATCCATGTGACCATATTTGGAAGATATGGAGTGTAATTTTTTGCTCCAAAGTTCATATTTCAAATGTAATTGCATATAAAAGCACTCTAGAAATATAGATATCTTGAAGAGAAAAAGACAGAGAATATACAATTTAAAAACACCCTCCTCAACGCCGCCTGACATCCCGTGGCGAGGAGGAATTTACGTCCTCAAATTTGTTCATCATGTTTGTGTTCTCTCCATGATATTTATTTTACCAGTGTGTTTCACAAGCTAACTTTTGCTTCCCCAAGTGTGCAGATTATCAAAGGTCAGCACAGAAAGGTTATTATTTCTTAACATGTCATAATATAAATACTATACAGTAGATGAAATAGTGAAAAACTGTAGTACAGTACTGTTAAAACCTTGCTACGGCAGACTAACTGCGGGGAAGGGGTGTCTGGGATAAGAGGTTGTCTGCCTGGGAGAGAAAAAAAACAAAAAAACAATTTATCCAATAATTATGAACGAAATACATATTTTTTAATAAAAATAAAAATAAAAAAGTAATGTACATAAAGTACTGTACACTTGCCCCAAAAAATGGAAGGCAGATCCAGCTGGACATGCCTCTGACTGCAAGCCAAATCTGAATGTTTTGAAATTCCGTATTCAGCGCATATTTGCGAGTGAACAGCACCTTTTTCTAACTTTTCTATCACCTTCAACTTTTTGTTCACTGATAAGGTTTTAGGCTTAACCTTCTCACCCCCCTTACGGACACCAAACACTTTCTTAGTGGCCATGGTTATTGTCTAATTTTTCAATAATAATACAGAAATGTATATGTTATGTCAGCCTTCAGCATAATCACATTACTGGCAATGTCAAATAAGTTTCAAAATAAAGTTCAGCACATCTAAATGGTAATAAAACACAATCGACGAAGCGAGAGAGCAGAAGCAGGCAACGCTAATTATGACTGAGCGTGTGACACGCGTTCCTTTGTTTATCAGCGTGGGTGGATCACGAGGTCTGTCTGTCTTGCTCCCTTGAATTTTTAGCTTATGGCAGACATGTCATCGTACAACAAATTATGACCTACCTTTTTATTTACTTATTTTGAATTTTTTAATTATTTTATTTTTTTAAATATTTTTTGGCAAATAGTTTTGTCTGGCTTAAGCTGGGTCTGCCTTAGTGAGGTTTCACTGTAATTTTTCCTGTGTCCATCCACTAACCAATCAGTTGCTTTACTACAAACTGACCCTAGGCCTCAGTTATAAGCTTCAAGTGAACAGACAGTAGTAGGCAAAATTTGGCTCACATATTCTAAGGTACCGGTCGGCCTAATGCAATTTTATGTGGATTGCAGTAGCTACAGTACAGGATTAGCTGGCAATTAATTGTTTTTATTGGTTGCTTTAGTTTAAGCTGGGAAGGCTGGCATAGGCAAAACTTTACAGTCTAATCAAAGACAGTTTACAGACTTAAAGGGGGGGGGGGGGGTAAGTTCCCAGCCAAAATCAGATTCCCCATTTTGGCAATTTTTTATTAGTGGTCTAAGGTGTAATATAAGTACTGTACCCTGTACAGTATTGTACAGGCATACCTCAATTTCCAAAAGGGTTTCCATTCCTGAAACCCTTTTGGAAATAATGCACATTTTCCCATAGACTCCCATTATGAAAGCTGAGATACATTCCTATGAGAAAAACTTCAAAAACTTCCTCAAAAGTCTTAACCATTTCACTGCTCCTAACTTTTTCTAGGAATGCCTTTTTTATTTCAATAAATTAGGAAAATTCAGAAATTTATTAGGTTGTAGCCTGGTCAGAAAAGTCTTTTGGTCCAAGTAAATTAATGTACCAAACAGTGACCAGGGATGCCAAAGAGGTGATTTTATTGGTGATCCTTAAAATAATAAGCAACAAAAACATTGGATAATTGATTTACACAACACAGTACACACACACACACATACACACACACACAGGGTGTCTATAAAGTCAGTGTGCAGTTTAAAATATTAATAACTTTAGTTCTATAACAGTTAAAAATAATCTGTAAAATGCAATAGAGACAATTTATTCAAGTTTTAACAACTGTAATCCAAGGATTTTAATTTTCAACATATCCACCATCATTACTGAAGCAAAGCATAATGTGATTTTGAAGCCATTCCAAATAGTGTAGGGTTGTTTATCGAGAATAAATAAATAAATTAGAATAAATAAATTTCTTTGTTCCTGTTAAACTTGAATAATTTGCCTCCCTCTTGTATTTTACAGATTGTTTTTCTCTCCTATAGAACTAAAGTTAGTAACATTTTAAACTGCACACTGACTTAATAACAAGTAGAAACTTGTAGTGTAATTGAACATTTGAAATACAGTATAATTGTAATTAAAAATTCATTCAATTATTTATAATTGTAATTGAATTAAAAGGGTGTAATTGCTCCAACCCTGGATGTCACTTATAAAACAAATTTTCTTTGGAGTTGTACACTAGTCTTTTTACAGGTGTGGGTGTTGCCCTCTGGAGTTTATTTTATTGGGAAATTAAAGAAAACATTGATGAACATTTTAATTAATGCCAGCAGCCAACTTGGAAATAAAGAAACAAAACAAGTAGCTACAGTATTGCTGACAGTGACAATACTGTAATTCCTGTAGCTTGGGGCCATGATCATGTGCTGTATCTACAGTAAGCTTGCTTCACATGGGAGTTCCACTGCATTGTTTATTAGTTTATCTTTTTGTTATATCAAAATAAGTATCACCTCAGTAGGGTTTGTTTTGTCTGGGAACTGGGGAACAGGTACAGTAGTCCCAGTGGATCAGCTTGTTATAGACTCCCTAGCATTGACTTTTTTTTTTTTCATATATGTGTGTGCGTGCATGCATGCATGCATGCATGCATGTGTGCGTGCGTCATAATTATTAACGACGATTTATTGAAACAGTTCTGCGGCCCGAAGGTTGAAAATATACATTAGACAAAAATGACTATTACATACAATGACATGGGGTGCGTGGGCCATTTAACAAAAGCTTTCATTACTAAAAGGAGAAGGAACAAGAATTGAACATACAAATTATTATAGTTTACAGTTGATGGCCCAGGCTGGTCTTTTGCCATACTGTGTGAGGTCACGTAGGCCATGTGGTTCAGTGACGCCCGTAGATGTAGACATGAAGGACCTCACGTGGTTATAGAGACACCGGGTGGTGTGGTGTTCACATTGTGCAGTAACTCGTCCTCAGGTGTTGATATGAAGGATCTCATGTGGTCATGGGGACACCGTTTGGTGTGGGGTGGTGTCACAGTACCTCACACTGCTAGGTGGTGTTGTCAGGTGTAAAGCCGGCCCACTGTTGTTCCCAGGGTGGACGGATTAACACACCGCCTGGTCAGAAGATAGTGGTCGGTTCCCAGGGGTGCTTATCTCACTGGTGGGTCACTGCTCTCGCTGGTATTGTCTCGTGCTGAATTCACTGGCTTAAACACTGTTCATCACTGTTCAACACTGATCCCACTTCTTTCTGAAATGAAATTGTCACTTTTCAGTATGTTGATATCCCGGTGGTGAGGATGGGTCGGGGAGAGGGACTTCGGGAATGGGCTGAATATAGCCAAGGGAGGCAGCTGCCCTAGCAGGAGCAGCACCTGATAGGTCTTGACCCTCCGGTGGTCAAGGATGTAGTGTGTGTCAGTTCAGTCAGTCAGTCACATTTCATACCTCTACCATTCTATCTGCTATTGAATATGAAGATGAATATAACCTTTTTCTCTGGGGACTTTGCCAGCAAGAGTGAAGTAGTGATGTGAATGGCTGCCTGAGGCCACAGGAACATCAGGCATTTTTAAGTCCACAGATGGAAAAATCTGTCAGTTTTGCTGTAGGCTCACCTTGTTACTGTTGGGTAAATTTAGCACTATTCATGGTATGACAAGACTCATTGATTTTCATCACCTTGTTAGTTTTAGAAATTTTGGTTTCTGAAGTGTAACGTGAATTTTCCATGCCTTAAATATCTTGAAAGTGTATAGGTGTTCTGCTCTAGGGTGAGGATGTTCCCTTTTGATTTTGATATTCAGGGATGTGATATCTCCATTTTTGTTTTCCTTTTTTTTTTCCATCGGTTTAGGTGACCCACGTGAACCGCGTAGATCTGTTGAGAAAAAATGGGGGGGGGGGGGGGGGGGGAATAACCATGTCGAGAGAAATGTTTGACAATAAATAACAATAATTGACCCTCTAGGGCCAATTGGCCAGTTTAATGACTCCCATGTGAGGACGATGAGCCAGTATAGTGGCCACACACTACATGTTCATGCATTAATGATTACATCATATTACACAGTACTGTACTACTCTATTTCTCATTGGCTGATTATTGCTTGTTTTTCATTCAATTCTTCAATTCTTTAGTATTTCATTGACCAAAAATCAATGACGTCATACAACCCCACCATTAGAAGCATTATAATATGCTGCTCCAGCCTATCTACTTGATCCACCGGCTAAGCATTTTTCATTATAACTAATTTTCCATAATTTACACTTCTGATGATCTCAATTTATTCTATAACCTATACCATATTTCATAGTTGTATAGGCAACTCAATAAATCAACAAAGCATCTTCCTAGTGTATGTGTATCATTGCTGGATGACTTCTTATTTCACAATATCTCTTTGTCAAGGATGTTGTGAAAGTAGAAGCCTTCCAGCGCAGAGCAACAAATATGATAACTTCATTACGTAACAAACCCTATGAAGAGAGGTTGGGGGAACTAGACTTGTTTACATTAAAGAAGTGGCGAATCAAGGTAGATTTATCGAATGTTTTATAATATTCAAAGGTTTCACCAACATTGACCCAAACAAACTATTTAAACTTGATGATAACTCTTGTACTAGAAGTAATGGGATGAAGCTAAGATGCTGACAGGTACAGTTAGACTCTACAAAATATTTTTTCAGTAGTGACATTGTTAGAGAGTGGAAAAAGCTTCCAGCTTCAGTTATTCAAAGCAATACGATTAACACCTTCAAAAAATACCTCGATTGCTACTTCTCTGACAAAGATACTCACTTTTTTTTTAAGGGACAGACCACCTCGAATGGACCTAAGAGTCTGTGTGGTCTGTGTTTCTATGTAAATCTATGTGTGTTTCAACAGATACATCATACATCTTCTTTCTTTGCTCGTAGGGGAGCTTCCATCTGTTTCTCATTTTCTCGTAATATGATTGGCTAAAGTCATATGACTCCAGTGCTTCGTATTTTGGCCTAAGCTTTAGGATCGAGTACAGTACTGTATTGGCATTTTTAGGTTCATCATAATATTTACATTAATCTGAATTATTAATGCATAATAATACCACTCATAACTGGAGATTACCAACAACTCATTTAAGGGACAGCACATGATACACGAACAGTCCCTGTGTCTCATGACAACCCGTCTGGACTCTATACTACCCCAACTTTACTAGTCTCTTTTTAGTGAGGGGGAAGTGAGGACATACATTTGGGCTTTATCACTGGCAATACCTACGCTTGCCTTCGTTAGTTGTATGGATTAGCCTTGATCATTTAGTGATTTTCATTCATCATACACCTCACTTTACACTATGGTTAGGTTTGATAATATTGAGATTATTATTTTTATTTTAAACATCTGACTGCAGGAGCAAAAATCATCTGGAGTTAGCTAGATTCAAGGGAAATCAAGAAATACGGTGTAGTTCATGAGGTATTGTACTTTATGGTGTGATAGACAGTTCAGAAGATGTTTTGTAGTACTGTATAGATATTGTGGTGCTTATGGTGTGTGTTGTGGATAATTCATTGAAGTACTGTATTTGCTACCAGCGCCATAAAGAGAAGGAAACAGACAAAATGGAGAGATGTGGGATATGTGCAGGTGGGAGGTGATGGTGGTGATACTCTACTGCTTGTCTTCCTTCAATAGTTTCATTCTGGTGTTCATGAGTGTTCTTTTTCCTTTCATGTTTTTATTTATTTTAGAAAATGTTAATGTTTTGTTTCAGTATTTCTAGAGATTTTTAATGATTTAATCTCAGGAATTTAATATTTTTTGACTGGCAACACTGTACCGCTCAGTTCGTTCAGATTTAAATCACATGAACCGACTTATCTGAGTGGAAAATGGAAAATTGAGTGAAGTGATTGTGAGTGGTGGAATATCACATGACGCACTGATTGCCAATGGAGGTCCGTGGAATTGTATAGTTAGATGCATGTTTGTGCAAACATATATCATATGCTATGGCAGTGCTGTTGCTGAGGCAGTGTTACTGATCAGCTGATGTCTGTAGCCTCAGTGAAGATATCTCGATAATTTTTGTTAAAGAAACAGTTAGAATCAAAGAAATCAGTGTGAGAAAATGGCTCAAAAATTAAGTAAGAGCAGAGATGCCTTCCAGCAACAAAAACAGAAGCCTTTATTCTCCCTAAAAAAACCAGCTGAAGCAATTAAAACTAATAATAAAACAAAACCAAATGAGTGAATTTTATCTGGGAAAGAAAACTAAATATTTTGTTTGTATATACCGTGGAACATGGTTATTTTTCTTATTTTAGTATTACAAATGAGGCGCATTACAAGGGGGTAAAGCCACTCCGGGCAAAATGCGTTTTTTGATGGATATCACTATTTTTACCCTTCCTCTACATGTTGGTGTTGGATGTAACCCCCTAGGTAGACTAGAAATATGGTTGAAAGTCCTTCAAAAATAGGGTGTCATTTTGCCTCAGGCCGGGAGCTACGTATCTGGCTGTGCACTCAGTAAGTAAATGTGGTCACCTCCTGTTCAGAGTGAGAGGAGAGCGAGCCAAAGACAGCAGTCATCCCGCGGACCATACCCTCTGAATCAGCCAGTCACAATGGATTTCCCTTGCTACGTCACAGCTCCTCTGCCAATCCACGCTCCCAGATGCTGCCTCCCTGTTAGTCTTGCCTCGCTGCATAGCATAAGGCGGTTCAGTGTTTCTACTGCTATTTTGGATAACTTTTCGGTGTAACATGGACGTTATTCGTGTTCCACGAGTGTGAGAGGTGCTACACACTGTCTGGCCAATTTTAGAGCAAGATTCGAGTGAGGCTGGGCCTTCTGGTGTGGATTCAGGGGCCCTAAATCCTGAGCGTGTGTCTAGTTACAACAATGCTCACGTGGACACCCCAGCCATGCTTGGTGATAGTGATTTTGGTGGTGAATTTTGTGGTGATTATGGTGATGCAAGTGCTACTGGCGATGGTGATGGCCATTAAAGTTATACGCGCTCCTCAGGATTTATGTAACTTCAACTTACTATGATCGTCAGGGATAATAAAACGAAGGAACTAAACAAAGTAAGATTGTTTTTACCCAAGATTATGCAAACTTTTTCCGCCTTTGTATTCGTATGATAATTACGTTGGGGGGGAGTGTAGTGGTGTTTCCTGATTAGTATACACTATTATACTAAACAGTATTATAAATCTTTGGCTAATAGGGACAGAAAGATAAATACTGATAGGCAAATGAGTATTTTACTATTAAATTTTTTGGGGGTGGTTTGGGGGATTTATGGGGCTGGGGGGGGGGGGTACGAGTGTTGTTTTTGGTGATCATTAACTTGTTTTACTGTATTAGCCCAAAATAATAAGAAAATTTTGCAGAAAAAGTGATTATTGTTGGTGTGAAGATCAAACACCTGTACATCACGGGCAGTTATTCTCATTCAACTCGCGATAAACTAATTACTATTCACAGTACTACCTTCCAGTTTTCACTGTTCACTAGGAGGGGGATTGAGCTGCACAATAAAAAAAAAATAACCCTCTAGCTTAAAAAACAACAAAGTTGTGGTTGTTTGAACTTCAAAAAACTTTAAACGTGATTTTCTCTGCTTATTAAATTTGGCAATTCACTCCCTTGTAATGCCTCATATGCTATTGAAACCCCAGTTGCTGCTGCATTAGAGATAAATCCCTTTGGTATAATTTTGAATCCTTACACAATACAGTGCAAACAAAGCTTACCTTTATTTTATCTTCTCTCAATAATGGTGCATAATAAAAATATTAATCAAATTCAAGTTAAGTAACAACTATAATTTTTACAGGAATTATTGAAGAATAAAAGCATGAAAAATAATGTTGCAATAAATGTACATGTTTGATTTTGGGTACTGTGTATTTTAACTCTGAGGCACTCACAAAATGAGTAACAATGTGAGAAATTAAATTAAATATGGTAAAATCTTCCCGGGTAGGTGTTTTTTCCCCAGCTTTATTTTTTGTAAGACCCAGTCATATCCCTGAATATTACTGGGTCAGAGGTCAAGCTTGTGTTTGTATATTCTGTCAAGGGTCTGCAGAATTTATTTATTTTTTTTGGTAATGAGAGAAAACTGAATTGGAGCATCACTTGTAATAAACTTGATTTTGTGTTGTAACTTTCAATAATTTTCCTGATCATATGTTGTAGCAGATTGTTTAGTAAAAGTATAATGTGCTAAGGTTTATCATTTTTTTCAGGAGGTTCAGACAGCAATAAGGGAAAGAGCAAAAAATGGAGAAAGCTTTTACAATTTCCACATATATCACAGTGTCTAGATTTAAGAAGCAAATTCGGTAAGTATGGACTGATATAATTGTTTGTCTGCTTAATTATTCTATTGGCAACTCCTAGCTATGTGATTAATGTTTGATGTTTATTCTCTATATTAATACTATATCTGTACCTCTGACTAATACTTCATAACCCTGGCAGGTGAAGTAGGTAAAGCAACAATAACATAAAGTACTCATTTTTCGAGCCGATAAATGGACCATTTTATTAATTTTGTGAATGATGCAGTACAGTTTTGTTCTTGATTCACTGTTTACAATGATGTATCACACTAGTCAGGTATGGAAGCTGTAAACCTGATGGAGACTTGAGTACAGTTATTAAAGTATTGTATTGAACTTGAAATTATTCTCTCTAATATGGCAGAGAGAATGCTATAAGGAAGTGTCTCCTACCAACAGACCTTCAGAACACCAATACTTCTCATGTATTTGTTATAGTTGATAGAGTAAAGAGATACAAACCTCAGAAAATGCTGAGCTCTTTTGGAGTTCATGGAAGTATATTGAAGGCTGTCAAGAGTGGATAGAAATAACTGGGGGGATTGCATCAGGGGTGTGTTATGTAACCTGGCTATGTCTTTATGAGAAACACAAGTAAGAGTGGGCTACTGTGGAGTGTTACCTAGACACACTGCAAGTTACCTATGAAACTTAGTTTGGACTTAAAATACTTAACATTGGAATGCTGAATGAGGTTAATAATAATGCATTAATTTTTAAAAGAAGTTCTTCATTTACTCAAATATTATGAGTCATAATTTTGATGAAGATGTGGTTAATGCTGTTAAAATTTGGTGATATTTGCTCAATGACTATATTTCTAATAAGAGAATATGGAAATTTTGGATTAGACCTCAGGTGACATTATTGTGACTTGTAATTGTCAGACTTTTCATGTAAGGCTTTGTGCACCATTTTTAGTACCTAATGATAATGTGTTTATTTCACAGGTGGCAGATGACATTACTGTTCCCTTGAGCTTGGTAATGCCTTACAGATTTTCTTAATGCTTACAACTACTATGCAGTATACTGTACTCTCAATTTAACGGAATCCGATATAACAAACTCTAGCTTTAGCGGAAGGCATTTTTTCTGTTATTTTTCACTCGATGTAGTGAACTAGTTTGCTAAAGTTATATTAATTCTGTTAACATGCTCACACCTACTTCAACCTGTGGTGAATGTACTAAACATGTAAAAACGATAGATAATAATATAAAAAACACCATATAAGATGCACCCCCATTTTAGCAGGTAGTATTTAGGAAACTGTTACCACTAACATAATGTGCTTGATAGAACCACACAGGGAAAAGGGAAACACTAGAGCTTTTGACTTTATTCAAGCCATCTTCAGAGGCAACTGAATTTACAGGAACCGAGAGAGGCTTATTTAAATCGAGTGATCTTACATAACATCGGGTCAGGTCAGTAACATGGGATCCGCTAATCCGCACACCACCTCCACTGCAAACGAAAGAATAGCTTATAAGAAAATGGGTGACATAACAACAGGCAAGGTCAAAAACACGAGACCCACTAATCATCTACCCTACATCCACCTCAAATACTTTCAAAGCATTTTTAACATTAGGCCTGTTATTATTCATTAATTAATACCCCAACATCACACACACAACATGTAGAGTTTAAAGACTTGTGTGAGACACTGTGAGTTGGAGGGGGGAGGCTGGCTGGTGTAGGTTTTATTATTGATAATATAAAATGTTAAATACTATAGAACAAATAATATATATATATACACCTGTAATTTGACACTAAAATTACATGACAAGCCGAATAATAAGGCAATATTTTCACCCAGACATCTCCACTTATATGTACTATGTTAATTACTAAAAAGCCATAATTTTGAGTATATTACCATACTTTTCTCACTTTGTACTCAAATATACTAAGTTAAAGGACTAAAATATTGTTCTCTACTGCAAACTAATGGATGTTTATACTCAAATTAATTGCTATCTTATATAAGAATTCCAGCAATGCAAGTTATATTCTGCTAAGTCAAGTCAGTGCCATCTTATAAGCGAAAAACTTAAACTCCCCGTCTTGTACAATTGTGAATCCCTGACCCCTTCCCTGATAACTACCCACTTGGTAATCTCCCCTCCTGGCTGTCCACACCTCACCTCCCCCTTCATCCTTCCCCTAACCAGAAGGCAATAAGGATTTAGAGGGTGAAGGTGGTTTTAAGCTTAAAGTTTTTCTTTTATAAAATGTTACCGACTTAGCAAAATATAACTTACATTGCTGGAACCCTTTTAAGGTAGCAATTAATTTGAGTACTGTATAAACATCTCACAATTTGCACAAGAGATCAATTTTTTGTTCATTAGCTTAGTACATTTGAGTACAAAGTGAGTGCAGTAATTATGTTGCTCAAAATTATGACTTTTTCACAGGGAAAAGTCTGTATAACTATACCGTAGTCACTTTACACTAGCTTGGCCCAGAAGCTACGCCCCCATCTCTATAAGCGAGCTGATTGGTTCATTTCGCTGTCTATTTATTCATACTAATGTGTTCACAATTTATTATCAGACCTGTTCTCTATAATAATGTTAAAAATTATGAAAATAAAAATGCAAATGATTTTACGGCATTAGCACATCAAAGAGGACGTTAACATTTTTAAAATATGCATAACGAACGGTCGAAGCCAAACAGAAAGTAACCAAACATATATTACCAAACATATAGCACAATAGACAAATACCTACAGTTCCTAAGGGCTAGATATATCGCAAATCATTGTTTAACTGAAGAAATTATAAACATACGTGTAGTTCGTGGGGAGGTACGCTCAGGGGAACAGCCACAGGGATGGAGCAAACTGCAGAGTTGCCAACAACCTTTTACACCAAGTCATTTAATGACTTATTGTTGCTTGATGTTGATATTATACAGTACTCCACCTTTCATACTTAATTGAAAATTGTTCAAGTACATTACTGTATTAATACTGGTAATTATTTTTGTATTTGATACAAATTTTGAAGATGTGAATGGAGTAAAGCTCTTTACCTCTTGATTGTATTGTTGCATTGTACTGTTCCAGTTATGTCGAGTCTCTTAATTAAGATCATGTAGCTTATTTGTGAGTATAGGTATTCAGATGTATTACCTTACTGTAAATCTTTCTGTAGGTGATGCATACTTGATGAAGTGTTGTCATAGGAATTGAGCAAAGTTCCCTAATGTCTTTCCTTATTTCTTTTTTATTGCAGATGTAAAGTACAGCTATGTAGTGGATCAGCAGCCAATAGGGAGACTGTTGTTTAGGCAGTTTTGTGAAACTGTAAAGCCTATGTACCACAAGTACAATATTTTCCTAGATGAAGTTGTAAGTCCTTGTTGAGTATTGTACATTTGATCTTCTCTTGGAATACTTAAACCTGCTTACATCTTCTTTACCTAATTCTCAGTATAGTATTCAGAATTCTCCAGTTCTCCAATTTCTTCACTGTTTTAGGTATTGTCTTAGAAAGATGCAGTAATTCTAAATATAGTAGGACCACATAATTGAGTAAATAGAAAACATAGTTTAGTAAAATTTACTTTTGAGCATCGCATGTAATTGTCCTGTTCTTTTGGAGTACTGATGAAATTTTATTGAAGGCACAGGACTATAATTCTTGTGATGTGTCTTTGAATGTCAAGTATTTCTCATTTGACTACAAAATACGACTTGCTCTATTTAAATTTTTCTCGTTGAATATTATTATTTTTTAATTCAGTCAACTGTGGAAGTGTAATGATGAGGGAATTAAGCAGGTCTCTCTCTCTCTCTCTCTCTCTCTCTCTCTCTCTCTCTCTCTCTCTCTCTCTCTCTCTCTCTCTCTCTCTCTCTCTCTCTCTCTCTCTCTCTCATTAATAATTTCTTCCCATGACCACAGTTGCCATCATAACCTCTTGATTATGTCCCACATTTTCCTATTGTCTTTATTTTTGTCTTTTGTATCTTGATCACTTCTGGCTTCCTTCTTCCGACCCAGCTGCTTGACTGACCCTGATGAGTCAACCCCTGCCCTTTCCACTAATTGTGCCTCACATTGCAAGCAAGTAGCAAGTGCTTTATAAAGGTGATATCCAAACCATGTAGACCTGTGTATCAAATGTTGCCTCGTGAGTCTGGAGATGGTGAAAAGTGTTGGGATTATGATTGATCATCTCTAGTCCTCCCACCTGTTGCTTCCCAACCTTGAAACAACACTTGATGGAGAAGTCTACATGCAGGTTTGATTATCAAATAAATGAAGCATTAGTTCCTTGCTTGTTATGTAAGGCATAAACATGTGGAAAGGGCCGGGGTTGACTGATCAAGTGCAGTCAGTAGTATATTAAATGTTTGGTTCCCTTCAAGTCATTATGGGAAAATGCATCACAAGTGTTTTGATAAGTATATATTTATAATATATTAAACCCAAATCAATTTGCACTTGTACATGCAAATTATTCTTATGTTTTTTGTGCTTGTAATTCATTGGCTATGGTGAGGTACACAGAAGTCTGTCTCTATTGAACAACCATCCAAGTGCTGAATTCATTTCTACTTGAAAGCAGAAGTTCTCGTTGTCAGTATTTTTGTTTACTTTTAACGCATACAGTAATTCCCCAGGTTACTGAGGGATGTGTTTGTGAAAAGTTGACTGTAACGTGAAATTCCTTAATGTGAACCCCATTTCCCATTGGCTTCCATTATATAATTGACATGCATTCCTAAAGAAATTTTTTTGGCAAAAAGAAATAGTACAAGCACACTTATGAATGAAAATACACATTTTTAAACACATACATTGATTATTTTCTGTTATGATAATTAGTAAAACCTCGATAAATTGGACTTCAATATATCAGAATTCTCTTTTTTTTTGGACTCGGAGGTGCTCTGGTCACCAGAAATACTAAAAATATATATATATGCAGGAGCCCCCCAAATTCGCGGGGGTTAGGTTCTCAAAATGGCCGCGAATCGCCAAACCCACGAATAACATTTGCGGACCGGGGAAGGGGGGGTTACATTTTGACAGTTATTTCTTTTACCTGTATTGTATACGTGTGTGTATAATGTTTGCCCCTCGTGTAACGAGGATGGCCGGCCAAAGGGCCACCTAGGCGTGAATTTGTTTAAAGTGTAGAAGCTGTCGCCAACACAACAACCACACCCTGAGTTAACGAGTTGCATGACCTAGTGTCAAGGAATAGTCCGAGAAGACCGGATAACTCGCCAACTGCACTGGCTGACCAATACCACGGAACATGATCCTCAAATTGATTAACATCCAGGTTCCCAATTACTGCTGGGTAGACAGAGGCAAATGGCATAAAAAAAACTTGCCCATAGCTTCACCCTGCCCAGGGATCGAACCCGGGACCGCTCTCTTGTGAGGCAAGCTTGCTGACCATTACACCACAAGTCGCCATAGAATGTGTGTGTCTACACACACACACACACATATTTACAATACAGGTAAAGGAAATTACTGTCTCTAGAACGAATGGCTCCCTGTCCCAGCCGCGAAAATGCCGACAACTTTAAAAATACCCGCAGACATTCTTGGGTGCATTCAGGGTGTCATTTGCGAATAATAGAGGACCGCAAAATAAAAATCCACGAACTTGGTGGGCCTCCTGTATACAGTATATATAAAAATTGCGTGTTTTAAGAAATGCGGAAGATTAATAAAAAAATCTTATGAAATGAACCACACTTACTGAATACTGTACAGTGGCCTAATCAGATTTGCTATAGGCCGACTGAGAACTAAGGCACTTGAGTATGTAAGCAGGCTGGGGCTGATCAGGTGTTGCCACATTCGTCACTAGGCAGATTTATTTATTTATTGATTCAGTATTATGTTCTCATATGATTGGTTTATGGTTCATCATGATTAATATAACATCTTCAGTAAGAGAGAAAAAATACAATACTGTATGTAATTTATAATATGACTTGAAAATAAAAGGATGAGCTGCATGAGAAGGTTATTTACTCAAGATGCGTTCGTGTGAGAGCTTTCAGTAGACCAGCTTACAACAGGGGTCACAATAATACACTGTATAATATTTGATATGAAGATACCTTCCTAACAACGCTATTTACTACCTTTTAGTGTTCTAAGATGACTCAATTTAGCTACTTGTACACTTAGACAAATGATTAATGAATAAACCAGGGTATATGAAAATACATAATACTGTACACTACAATATTACTTATTAAATAATGATAAATACACTGCTGTACAATAGTATTTATTAAATGGTGATAAATACATGACTGTACTGTACTAATTTACTAAGTGTTGAAGACAAACATTGTGGGAAGGCAATCAGCTGTTTGCCCTTTGTAAACAAATGACTCGTGGTGTTCAGTGTGGGTTTCTTTTTTCAGGAAAGCTGATTCTTTTATTAAATTTTTTTTCTTCAATTTCAATTGTTTATTCCTTGATAGAGGAAGCAGGATCCTAGTGCTGTCACTAGGTACCCCTGTACAATAACACCAGAAGCATCTGGCAAGTGTGACAAGTATATACATTATAAATATTATAAAGGGGCTTACTAAAGCCTAAGGAAGGAAGGATATTCCTTTAACACATCATCAATATTATTTACATAATATCTGGCCAGTTTGGGGAGGATCATTGTGTCTCTGTCAGGGGGTCGTGGAGTGGTGGTCCAGCAGGCGTCACAGAATCGTTGTGTGTGGGGACATCTTAGGAGGTAGTGGATAAGGGTGCGGCTGTCGGGTCTTCTGCATAATGCACAAGAGCGTTGCTCAGGGGATACGGGGATACCAATCTCCCAAGCAAAGTCACCCAAGATTCTTTTATGATAATATTTTATCAACATGGCACCAAATAATCCTGAATTATATGAGAAATGTGGTGATATTGCATGAAGATGTTTTAAAGGAATCTTGGGGGAGAGATAGGGAGGGAGCCACCCACCCATGCTCCCCCTCCCCTCTGCCAGCCGCTCCTAGATAAAAACTCATCTACATACAATATAATCCTACACTTATTTGTTCTTATTTTTATCTTTATAGGACTGTACAATATAGTTTTCTTTTTATTCATAAGACAAATTCTGTGGTTACTTACATATAACACTACAGTAAATAACAATTATCTCAGTGAAAGCAGATGTTGACAACCACTCTTATGTGTGATTTTCAACCCAAAGAGTTCTGCTTCATATTTTTTTCTTGTTGATGTAATATTCTTCTAATAACCTTGTTATACACTTAAAGAACCTTAATTGATGAAGTGCAGTCATAACAACTGATTTTCTTTAAACAGTTCAGATAAGCAGTGTTATCCCCCCTCCCCCCCCCCCCCCCAAATATATTCACTTTTTTAGGACTGGGGTCTGCGCCAATTAGTCCGATTTATCGAGGTTCTACTGTGATACATAAAACACTTGAATTTAACTCACCACAAATGATTTTGAGTGCTGTGTAAGGTGATGTGGTGCAATGGGAATTACTGGGAGATGTAGCAAGCCCTAGTGTTTTTGCAATCTGGCTAAGTTTATCTCCCGCAACAAACCTTCATAAAACATCAAGTTTTATATCCAACGTAATTCCTTTACGGGCTCTTTTAGCACAACTGCTTTCACTTGTACTTGATTGCCTCTTCCCACTAATCATGATTATGGGTAATACACTGGACAGTATTGAATAAGGTATGTATATAAGTGTTAAATTCAAGAGCTGGGGTCGAAAGATCAAGTGTATGTGCTGGAAGATATAAATAAACTGAGTCCAGTGACATGAATACACAGCTTACCCAGGCTTGATGAGAGCAAACACCAAGAAATCCACCAAATAAATTGTTTTTTTTTGTTTTTTCTATAGTGATTTTTGTGTTGAAAATTTACCCACTTTACGGGCCGTATCCCAAGGTTTGTGGTCACAGTTTACAAATTCCGCCTGGGTGAACTTCCGCAACTTGAGTTACTGTAACCTGGGGAGACTTGTGCTGTTATAATACTATTTCCCCATCTAGTATGAGATGTATTGTTATATCTATGTTTTATATGGTGTTTACCCACTGAGCACATGAATCCTCTAGTTTTAAATAAGCAGACTCCGAAGGAAGAGGTTATTGGAAAGAGCTGCAGTTTGTGTGTCAGTACAGTAGCTCAAATTGATGATTATTCATTGTGAGGTAGATGATAGCTGAGGGATTCTTGTAGACTGAACATTGTGTGATATATGATCTGGCATTAAATCCTGGTAGTGTTGCAAGTACAACAGCTTCTCAGTAACGTAAGGTGATATATTGACTAATTCAGTTCTTGCTTTGTGGGATATTAGTGAATATCAAAGCCTTCAAATTTGGCCATGTCACTATAGTATGCTTTATATTGTTAATCCTCTTCATTGGTTTTGTCCTCCGTGATCAGTTCTCTGGCTTGATCATGGTTAAATTTTTTTTGTTGCAGGAAATTTACCAAGTTGAGGTGGACGAGAAGAGACAGGAGGTTGCACATACCCTTTTTAACAAATATTTACAACCAAGGGTAAGTTTTATTTTAGGAGTGTTGTATCTGTTGGTCTGTATGTCTGTTCATCCATGTTTGTCTTTGTCTAGCACGACATTCCAGTCTCACCCTATAAATTGCCACGGATGGTTCAGTTATTCATAGCTCCTTAACTCTATAGTATGTACTCAGTCACCAGTCTTCAACATGTCAGTGTTTTGAATTACCTGATCCTCCATACATGACTGTTGCTTCCCTATAATGTTCAGGGACATTCCATAAAGGCTCATTAATTTTAACAGCTTCCATCACTCTATTAGTGCTTATGCAAGAATATGAAGTGAAGATAACACTACTCGTCAGTCCTTTGAATCTTGCAGTACCTTTCTCTCTATGCAAGTGTGTTTGTTTTCAGTGATGCTTTAAAATGTTACCCTAATTTGTTGACCAAAGTGGGCAAAAAACAAAATGATGAACACCCACCCACCTACCTACCTACCTACCTACAAATTATACAGTACTTTCTCACCCCTGTTGGCCCACTATATATTTAAAACATCCATTGTCATTTTAGCATTTTTTCCTAACACCTGTATCGAATTACAGCCCAATTATAGCACCACTTAATCATCATCATCATTAACGTTTTAGTCATTTTCTTCACTTTCTTGGATTAGCTGTGATTACCTGATGACCTCTCCTGGCTGCATGATCCCTTGTAACTTCACTTGTCAGGTGCATATCCCTGAGATCAATTCACATAACTTCATCCTGTGTTATTCTTGGCTTACTCCAAGCTCTCCTCCCTTTCAAATTGATCTCATTGTTCTCCATTCTCTCCACATGACTGAACCGTCTCTGCTTACCTCTATGCAAAATGTCACCAATACTCTTTTTGCCTAACTTAGCTCTGAATAGGGTTTCCTATCTCTCAGTGTCACATTACACATACATATCACCATTCTTATTTCAGTTTAAACAAATCTCTGTTTGGCATCTTTAAAAGCCCATGCTTTCATTGATATATAACAAACACTCTACATACAACACAAGTTGTATACTGTATACAGTACATGTATCCTTGATAATCACGGGACCCGATAATCGCTGATCTGGTTTAACACTGTATCCTCAATTGCGACCACGTGTACACTTCTCACTGATTGATCTGGGTTATCGTGGAATTATCATGGGGCAATGGCGGGTCTGTGAGAGCCATCGGTAGCAGTAATTGCCAAGAGATGGCAGCACGGCTTGTGGCACCAGCTTCCAGTGACAGCATTTGTTTCTCTGCACTGTTTTTGTCGGGCTTTGAAGATGGTTTCCTGCTCCGTGCTTGTTTTTAGTGCAGTTTTTGTAACTTTTACTTACCCTCCACCATGGCACCCGTGAACAAGAAAAATGTTAAGGTTCCTGATCCAGCCAAGCGACTAAGACGTGTGTATTCTCTGGTTGATTGTCCCGATGTTCCTGAGAAGGATAAGCATGCACTTGACAACACACCCATTGCGTTTTACCGCCTCCCTCCACTCCACCTCTCTAATCACCTCCACCTTTCTGCTTTCTCACTCCATAATTTAAAATTTATGTACCGTAATATGGAAGGAATGCAACGTTGATCATTTATACTTACACTCGGTTCTGTGGGGAGACATCAGCTGTTCAGTTGTGTCTGGCAGTGTTGCAGCCAGTGTTACCTAATAAACTGACTGACGCTTCATCTCCTTACCACAATTTCCCCCTTCACCACCAGCTCCATGATCACCAACAACACCACTACCTCTATTATCACCACCTAAATCATAATTTCTGTGATGGATTTGCTTTAGCCAGAGCAGATTAGCACAATGTCCACTGCACGATATCCTGCCTACTTTCCATCTTCCTCCGTCTCCCACCCACTGAGTCTCACTGACCCTCTGCTTCTCATTCTACTTTGACTGTCATTCATGGTACAATACTGTACTACAATATTGTACAGTACTGTACTTTGTTTATTTGTTATTAATTAGGAAAGATATGTTATTAGTATTAGATTTTTTTAGTGTACCTACACACTTTTGGGGATATATTTTGGTCAGTTAGGGGATGCATCTTTGGGGTTGTGGATGAAAAAAATTTTCCCTTTATGTGTTTTGATATGTACGGTTTTGCTTATCACAGTGGTTTTCTGGAACCTAACCCCCATGATTATCAAGGATACATGTACATCAAATGCATCATTAAACAATCCTCAGACATGAATAGAAAGCCCTATTATCACTGATGCACCTAATAATGCACAGTAAATGTTAACAGCTTGGGTAGTAAGTCCAAAGAGTAAACACAGTGGAGGAGTTAAGAGATTATGTCAGGCTGTCTGGGGCAAGAAAAGTCATACAGTATGTGTACATTAACACATCATTAACATCATTCCTTTGGAAATGATACATTACAAAATAATCTGAAAAACATTTACATCTGGGTGAGTTTTCAGTTGGGTGGGACAGTCGAGTTCCTTGGTGAGGTCAGGTAGTCCTACCTTTGCTCACTCATGTGGAGGGACTATGATATGGGATTTCAGAATCAGTTCATCATTTTCATATTTCTCTGTATTTATTGTTTTACTCAGATCAAGTGATGGACTATTTTGTTGTTGTTGGTTCTTATGTCTTGTAATGCCTAATGTTATCTACTTTGTAGGACCAAATCTTAACAGACTTCTCATACAAACAAAATACATATTGAATTGTTCAGTACAATTAAAAGGGTTTATAAAATCTATGCTTAATGCAGTCAACTGTGTAGTTTGTCAGTTGTGTTCTTGGAACATTGTACAACTATGGTAGTCAAGATGAAGATAAGAATGATACAGTATGAAGGTATTGATTTTTTAATGCTCAAGGGTCCTTGCTTTATATCGTCAGATCCCACTACACATTTTCAGTATGATATAAAAGGTACGTAATTGTGGCTGACAAAAAGCTGAATAATATTAAAAGATTTATTACAACATTTCTAAATGGTAATATTTCTATTATTTTTTTCCCTCAGTCCAAAGAGTGGCAGATAGTAGGAATCCTAAATGAGTCCCTGATAGTGACTTGTAAGGAGAACCTCGAGACTGCAGGGAAAGAACTGTTTCTTGGCTGTGCTGCAGAAGTCAAGCTCTTCCTGGCCAATGAGCCTTTCAAGGAATTTGAGGCTTCCATGTACTTTAATAGATATCTACAATGGAAATGGCTGGAAAGGTGAGTTTTATAGTAACACAACTGCTTCAGTTCTTAAATCGATCATTTATTCTGAGTTGCACCTCTCAGACGAGTAGCTTTTGAGGATGAATTTAGGTAATGTATTTGACATCAAACTTTGCCAATTTTGGCTTGTTTGATGTTCATTATATAGTAATAAAAGATCAAAATTAGTTGATAAAAGATTGGTTTGTATTAAGACTCAGGTACTCCTCTGCCTCCATGAGTGAGTAGATACAGAGGTCACCTCCTGTCTTAGGGGTTGCTGATTTGTGCCCCACTAGCTGTTATTTATTATGGTAATATATCTAGATGGCTCAAAAGTTTAACTGCAACATGCATTAAAACAGGATCTAAAACGTGTAATTAGTATGTGAAAACCAGTGACATTAACCTGTTGAGGAGTAGTGTCACATTTGGGTATTTTCTTTTGGCTAATGCCAGAGAATTTCGTTCATTTGCGAGAAACCCAAATCCTTGTTTAGAATGTTTAGGAGTACCAAAACAGTATTGATAATTTAAAGAACTAAATTTATTTGAAATGTATCTCCACCACCAGGTACATTATTTACACATTTTCTTGACATTGGTAGATCATGAATCTGTTCCATTGCCTCAGACTGTTTTTTAGATTGTATTTAATTATTTTGGTTGTACTTGATGTTATTAGGAGGTTGTTCTGTCAGTACACTACATTTATAGGTCTATTAATTGGTTCACAAAAATTAACCCTACCTAACTGCATATAGTAATTTAATATCTATCTACTGTTTTGTTATTTCTAAACTAAATAAAATATACTGTACACTTTGTACATTACCTTATTGGAGGGCTGTCAAGGCCACCACGGGGAGTGAGGTGGGGTGGACTGATTTGAATTTTCAATCTCGCCATCTATTGGATTATTGAGGATCACTTACGAATATTGGAAAAGAGATGAAAAGAATGCAATTTTCAGATAATGGGGGCTACATGTATTAAATGGGTGTGAGTTATCTTAACCTTCTGATCCACTCATATACTTAGTGAAGCTGTCGAGGTAATGTAGAACATCTGGTGCCGAGTCAGAAACGTACTGTAATGGACAAATTTGGGCATATATCTTATTTTTTTAGTTATTTTCTTGTTTTGTGGTTCCTATCATTCATTACTTAGCTCCTCTGCTTCCAGGCTAACAAGAAGAACTTGCTTGCATTTTTTTCTCATTTTAGAAAGAAGTTGTTTCCTGTACAGTATTGGTTTCTATTTATAATAGATTGCATTTGTAGTTCAGTACTGTACTTTACTTACATAACAAAAACAGTGTCTTTATGTATGCTAATTTTGTTTTTCTTTTCAGTCAAATAGTAACGTACAAGACGTTCAGAATGTACAGAGTGTTAGGCAAGGGTGGCTTTGGTGAAGTGTGTGCGTGTCAAGTTAGAGCAACTGGCAAAATGTATGCATGTAAGAAGTTAGAAAAGAAGAGAATAAAGAAGAGAAAGGGTGAAGCTATGGTGCTTATAGAGAAGCAAATTCTACAAAAAATTAATTCCAGATTTGTTGTAAGTATATTGTCATATCTCACAGTCAGTGTGGGGCAGGGAATATTTATTGTTTTGTTGGTGTTATATTCACTTATATATGAAGGGGAGCAGTGGCCCAATGGGTACAGCACTTACTTCCTGTCCTAAGATTTCCTGGGACACCCTTAGTTAATCCACCTTTGAATTGGTACAGTGTCTGACTTCAGCTGGGAAGTAATGGCAGGCAATAATAGTCTACAGAGACTTGATATTCAGTGCTCTCTCTCTCTCTCTCTCTCTCTCTCTCTCTCTCTCTCTCTCTCTCTCTCTCTCTCTCTCTCTCTCTCTCTCTCTCTCTCTCTCTCTCTCTCTCTCTCTCTCTCTCTCTCTCTCTCTCTCTCTCTCTCTCTCTCTCTCTCTCTCTCTCTCTCTCTCATATGTTTATATCATCAGTAAGGTCATATTACCCCCAGGATGTCTTGACCATGTGTTTCTCTCTCACCCTCATAGCCCAACAGATATTTTTTGTTTTGTTGCAGGTTAGTCTAGCGTACGCCTACGAAACAAAAGATTCCCTATGTCTCGTCTTAACCATAATGAATGGCGGGGACCTCAAATTTCACATCTATAATATGGGCCGAGATCCAGGCTTTGACCAAGAGAGAGCCGTTTTCCATGCAGCCGAGGTGTGTATTGGTCTATGTTGAAATAAATTGGGACCTCAGTCAATTTGTGCATGTATATCTTACTGGATTGACTATAGTATATTTATTTATTCCCCCCCCCCCCCCCCCCCCCTCTCTGTTGACTTGATATTCTTGGTGTGGCAGACGAGTCATTTTTATGTTGCAACTGCTTTTTATATCTCTGACTCACTCTCAGCTTGTATCCCTGCATGCCTCTTATTTTTTTACGTGTTGCAATATTTTTTTTTTTTTTTTTTTTTTTATAGTTAGGAAGTGATGGTCACAGCCGATGAGTGATAGACATTATTTTGTGCTAGAAACTAAGTATAATTAATGTTATGGGTTGTACAAGTTATATTCTGCTTTGAGTTTCATATACAAGCAGTTCCCAATTTATGAAGATCTGGAGTTATTCCCCCCCTCAAAATTTTTTTCGCAGGTTGTGATTTACGTAGGAAAAATCTTTAGTTAAGAAATTACAGTATGCTGCTGAGTTTTAGTAAACATGTAGTATCACAGTTGGGGAAAATTCCAAGCTTGCAACTGGGACAAATCAAAGGAAGCTTGTGATTGGTCAAGTCATGCCATGTGAGTTTGTGAGGGGGTGATGAAATAATAGCAAATGCCACTGATCTTTTTTCACTTTAAGATAATTACATTACTGTGTGTTCCACATGCTGATCTTTACTTACCTGGATTTGGATGTCATTCTAGATCAACACTTAATGTTAAAACTATTTACATAATCAAAGAATATAAATAATAAAGAGTTCTAGATTAACCCAGTGCACCTCGTTCCACCATTCAATCGGCTGCATTGATAAAATCTGCTCTAGGCAAAGCTCGTATGAATGGAGTACAGTATAGTTATACTGTAGTGAGCATGTAGCATTAATGTTTTGGTGAACTCTTTTTGTTAGTGATGTAATGGATGTGAAGTGTAACATTGGTATGAAAATTTAGTCAAGACTACAGTATGTATTCAAGGATTTTGTTTATGTTGGCATAACTTAAAGGATTGTGAAATAGAAAAATTAGGAAAGCTTATTTTAGATTATTTTTGGATTACAGATGGAAAAAGTATTGTATATGACTCACTATTTAGAAATGGTCTGTGGAATGCTTTAGCACAAACTGTCAGTTGCAGCATCACTTGGTTCTTACAGTGAGCATATAAATAAATCTTAACATAAATTGATCTTACCTTTTGATCTTTTTAACCTTATAATGGATGGGGAACACCAGCACAGAACAGTAATGCTATAGCAGGTCGGGAGAACAAATGACAATACAGGGAGAGAGTGTTTTTTTTCTTGATTCTGGTCATCTTGCACCAGCAGCAGAAAAGGACTGGCAAACTTAAGGGAAAAACGTTGTTCACCTCTGAGGATGACTTAACAAAAAGGCCATGTGGGCACAGGCCATAAATGGAACCGTGTCAATTTTCAAATTCAGGTCCAGATCCGCAAAGGTTCACTTAATTGATATTCTTTGGAACTGAAGCTGTAAGGATACACCTAAGTGGTTGACTTGTTAAAATTACTACAAAGGTAACATAAAAACATGATATACAACTTTACCAAGAAGTTGCCTTAGCTAGGTATATTTATTCGAAGCACCAGAAACAAACCCAAAACAATATCTTTGGTAGAAAATCCTGTACATTAGTTGTGTCTCGTAGCAACAGTATTGGTAAGTGAATGGAAAGTATTTAATTAAGGGTGCCATCAGTGCCCATCTATCTCATGCATCACAAGATGTGCCACCTATTGTAACATTTGGAGGACCTTTTGATGCACAAGTACTTAAAAAATTTCACCGTTTCTCTTTATATTTACTTAATTTTTGTATATTTAAAAAAATATATATTAATTATTGACTGGTGTATCTGGGTAGTTATATTCTGGTGCTAAAGGGGTTTAATGAATTATGCACATATGATTGTACAGTGCTCACTTGTGTACAAGCATAAGGGTTTGTTTTTTAATGGGGTCTGTAAAACTTGATTCATATACCCCGTATACTATTACAGTGTATGGATGGTGATGCGCATGTGCCAAAATGGTTATACTGATGATTTTTGGCAGTATTATGGGTCTTTGTTGTGTAGTAAGTCATGATGGGTTATGTTTTCACTTGCATGTCCTTATCTGCTGACGTATGGTGGCTGGAATTAGAGTAATATAGACTTTTATTCATTTATTGATTAAAGAAGAGTAATTTTAGATGTTGACTTAGATAATGAAGTGTACATGTGCTTGTTTTAGCACTGGAGGTTATCCATGTAATAACAACAACTATTACTTCTAGGTATTGTGTGGATTGGGGCACTTACACACACAGGGCATCGTGTACAGAGACTGTAAGCCTGAAAACATTCTACTAGATGATCATGGTCATGTCCGAATATCTGACCTTGGTTTAGCTGTTCAGATACCTGAAGGAGAGATGGTGCGGGGTAGAGTGGGCACAGTTGGATACATGGGTGAGCAGTTACAAGTAGATAATTTTTCTTAATGTATTTTATGTAGTGAACTACTGTATGAGGTGGCATGCCTCAACAGACTTGAACATGATTTAACAAGGGCAAGTTGAGTTAATTTTTTACGTGCCTAACCAAATCTAAGTTTGCCCAGGTATTCTTTGTTTATTTTGTGTCTACCCTTTCACTAGCTGGCTTATGCCCAGCACCCACCACCTGTGTTGCAGTTGATGGATATTTGAAAACAAACAATATTAATATATATACTGTATATGTTACAATCATATCGTGTAATCAGCATTTCACGAAATGATTGAATTTGTTTAGTCAAATAGCAAAACAAAGATTTAAATTGTGTTAGGTTAGGTCCTAACCTAAAGTAACGTAACCTAATGTAGCATAGCACTACGTCATACTACGTTATTTTATATTACGTTACCTTACATTAGTTAGGTTAGAACCTAACCTAACCCAATTGAAACATTCATTTTACTATTTGACAATATATATATATATATATATATATATATATATATATATATATATATATATATATATATATATATATATGCAAGTCTGTACTCACCCCTGAAGATGTGAATTACACGAAAGCGTTTGGGAACTTCGTGTTTTCTTCTTTCCTTGTGGTTATCAGCATATATATATATATATATATATTTATATTTATATTTATATTTATAAATATATATATATATATATATATATATATATATATATATATATATATATATACATACAGTGGGGTATGCTATAACGAATCTAATTGGTTCTAGAACCTTGTTTGTTATAGGATTAATCCGTTCCAGGCCCCCAAATACAACCACTTAACACTGAAAAATATAATATGAAATTGTAAAAATTGTAAAAAAGTGCATACATATGCATCTAAACCCCTGAAATAAAGAATATCATTAATACTTGTAATAAAAAAACAATAAATTAGTAAAAAAAAAAAAAAAATTTTTTTTTTAAATAATGTTCGTTGTAGGAGTTTCGTTCGTTATAGCATTCTCAATTTTATAGGTAAAACCGTTCATTATAGGAATATTCGTAGTAGGATCCGTTCGTTATAGCATACCCCACTATATATATATATATATATATATATATATATATATATATATATATATATATATATATATATATCTCATATTTTGACTGTCGGTGAATAGATTACAGTAGTTACATCTGGTTACTTAAATGTTTAACTTGTCTCAAAACAGTCTCTCCTACTGTTACTACACAGCATAAGAATCACTCAATGTCTTAGTACCAGGGCAGTACTGCCAGATGTACAGGTATACTACTATACAACTGCATTGAGTTGTTCAGTTTTAAATGAGTTTTTCTTGCTTTTATTACACCGATACAAAAGTGGACATCACTGTTTGTGTTAGCATATTGTTTGTCAAGGTAAGCATTTTTTTATGTACAGTTCTATTTATTAGCATGTCACATTAGTCCACAAGTTTTTTTTTCTTATATATACTCAAGCACAGTATCAAATTTTTCTCACTTTTTCACTTCTATGATCTCTTTTGTCAATATCACTCATTCCATCTTGGTGAACAGTAGAAAGCATTTGAAAACTTATCACACCGCTTGATGCACAGGATGTTGTTACTGTGCCACGACACTTGCTCACCACGTGTGATGCTTGGTATCTTTTGTTTTTCTATTTGCTTTGTCAGTTTCATATGCACCAAGCAGGTAATGAAAAAGCTTTTAGTTATTATACCAGTTATCCAAATAAGTGTGTGACCTTTCTGTAGATGAAAGACAATAACGCTGTCACAACAGAATCAGACGTGCCAAATCCATCATCTAGCAGTATGTCAGTTTCCTTTCTTGTATATAGAATATAATCCACTATATATCCACTTGTCATAATCATACAGCACAGGTTCACTCCAAAGCAATGGTATTTTGATGGAAAAATGCCTAAAACGTAGTCTTCCTCTCCACAACATTAGGCTTTCATGAATACACAATTCTAGTGATTGCTTATACTTTTCCTGGAATTAACTTCATAAATAATCCACAGCAAATTTGATTTTATGCAACTTAGCACCTTGAACTTGCTGTGTATGGTCGGTAAAGTGCCCCTAATAAGGAGATAATGATCTTGAAGTATCGGTCTTCCAAAAATCTTTCGCTTATACATTTCATCAGCCATCCCTTCATTTATTCTTTTTTTTTGTGGGGGAAGGGGGGTTGCTTACAATGCTTCAGTTTAATGATTACTTTTTTTTTTTTGCACCTTTTCTGTGCAATACAGTTGGACTTTATCAGTTTAACGACCACTGTCAGGAAATGGAATGAAAAATAACTCCCTAGCAGCACTTTGTGCATCTTCCTCTTCATTTGTCATCCCAAAATGACCACCTTGCACAAAAACACATTTTCTTCTGCACATGGAAGACTACTCTCGCCTCACTGTCTGAATCTTTCTTCTTGAACCAGTAGCTGAGCATCAGAAGTATTTTCATTCACTCACTGTTCTTACACCATGTGCCCACTGGACATTTTTATCCAATTTGGTTGTGGTTTCATGAAGTAATAGATGTGAAAAATTGCAAATCAATAACACACATTTAAGCATTGTTTATACGTACAGATATCATCTGTTTTGTATTCGTTAAAACACTCACTATGGCTGTGAGTACAATATTAGGAACATCTAGCTTCTAGTTGTAGATATAGTTTATTACTCATCACAATATTTCAAATATAAATACAGTATTCATTTTACCCCTTAAAAGAATACGTATACTGCAACATGATATAATATCCCCAAAAATCACAATTACTATTAATGTATAAAACAATGATCCTAAGTAAGTTCAATAAAGCGATATTATCTGAACATATAGACCAAAAATTACAGAAGATATATTGTTTTATTTAAGAGGGAATATAGTGGGTTACATCTTGTTGTTAGAATGTTGTGTACAGGAACAAAAGTGTCTGTCTCTCTCATGTGTTGTGACTGCTGGGCTTCATGACGTTGGTCAGGCTACAGCTGGTTGGTAGAGATGCCATCTAGTAATTCTTAATGATGGTTACTGGTAATTATCTTCCTTTTTTTTTGTAACTGTTAACCAGGAATATTGTATAAACATTTCAAGTTAGATTTTTTAATTGTTACTCATTTATCAAAGGAAACAATGATAAACATTCATATGTTAAAATTAGAGTTAATGACACGAAGCAGTAACAAACAGCTGGTAGCTGTGAGCAATGCCTTTTTATCTTATTTCTTTTTAACCCCTTCCCCCCAAAAAATCTACACAGCTATACTTGTGCATGGAAATAATATATATATTATTAATTTAATGCAGGTGCTCACCAGAGATGGCAGAGAAAAATTTTGTGACAAGAAATGGGTCAGGTGACGTGTTTCAGCACAGACTAGTATTTGTTGGTTTCATAACTTTTCTGTTTCATTTGACTGAACTTTCCGTGTGTTTATTTATGCTTATATTACATTGGCTATTTTGATAGCATAGAGAAATTAACAATGTTCAAAACATAGAATACTGTATAATATTAATTTTACATGAAATATATAACACACACCTGATAATTTATGTACAAAAAAGACCTGCAAGTGCTTCACCAAGCTTATCTTTTTTCAATAAACAGTGAACTTGAAATTTTAGATGTAAAATTGGTCATTATTAGACAATAAGCTACGAGAAGGAGAATACTGTACAGGTACTATAAGATACATGCCAGCAAGCTGTGCAGATTAAGTGCCCAGCAGCCTGGTCATGCCCACATTAGGGATGGTATAAGTAATTTTTCATGTCCCTGTGCCTGGCACTTGCCTGGTGGACAAGTCAGTATTTTGAGAGGAAACTACTCATATGGGAAATTGTCAGGTACTGCATGACTGTACAGGGTGCATGTATAACCAGTGAGGTGACAGGATAGGAGGGGGATGTGTGTGTGTGCTTGACTTGACCCCATATTGTGACATTACAGCTGAGCTGATTCCTGGCATTTCTGTTCCCACAAAGCCCAGGTGGGTGCTACACACTGCTACTGCCTCAGTGACATCACAGTTGATCCTTCCTATTTCTATTGGTCTATTCTGACTGAAATATTTAAAAAAATAGAAAATGCCTCCCACTGGTTGCTGTATCAGCAGAATTGTGCTATAAAATGAAGTGAAAACTGACCTGGTCAGGGTATTCTAGACAGACAACAAGTGATCTGCGAGACAATAAACACGATATACAAGGGTCCCTCGATTAACAAACGGTCCAATTGACGAAATTTCGTTAACGAATTAGCTCCCATAAGGTTTTTCAGTTCGATTAACGAACAAAACTTTGATTAACGAAAGCCTTACGAGAAACACGTTTTGTTGTGCGCATCAGCTGGTCGGCCAGTCTGCCAATACAGTAATCAGTTCTATGTTTACATTCGTTTTCAGTGGAGTAAATATCAAGAAAGTTGGTCTCTTGAATATTTGCATTTTTTATATTAAAATTATTCTGAAATTTAGTTTACATATTGATAATATAGACAGTACAGGGAACAGTTTTTGTGCGCCCATCAGCTGATTGAATCACCCAACAACACTTCTCAGTTTAACTTGGTTTACAGTGGAATGAACATCGAGTTTGTTGGTCTCTTGAATATTTTTGTATTTTACATTAAAATTATTGGTCATTCTGAAATTTATTAAACATAATGATAATATATACAGTGCAGAAATTATTATGAAACACGAAGAAGGCATTAGAACCAATGCACTCTGTAAAGAATATGGCATGTCATCATCGACTGCCTCTACAATCAGCTGTTTGATATGTAAACAAAGCTGCCGGGAATACGATATACACATCTCAAAGTAAGTTAAAATACAGTACAGTATTACCCAGATTTACATAGTTTCACTTTCCGCGATTTCTCATTTACGCAATTTCTCAGATTTCTCATTTACGCGGAACCGGACTTTCACTTTCCGCTGTGCATCTACTCATATATGCGGTGAAGTATAATTTATTTTATTTTTTTTTTTATTTAGCTCATAAAATTCATACAAATTACCCTGCCAGAATATAATTTACATTGCTGGAATTCTTACAATATGATGATCATTTTGAATATAAACATCATGGATTTTGCATTAGACATACAAATTTTAGATCTAATGTAATAATTTGGTTTACACAAAGCAAATATTTTATCGTTTGTGCAAAATATATGAAGTTTACATTCAAAATATTCCCTGACCTGCAAGGAATCTAGAAATGTCAATTATATTATCCTAACTTTAGTCTGGGTTATTATTTATGACTAAAAATGTAAATATACTATTTTCTCCCAATTGTTTCTCTGGTAGGGAGGGAAGATGGGGGGTGGGGGGGGTAGGAAGGGAGGGAGGGAGGAGGTGGGGTATTTTGACTGACAGATAGTGTCCTTGAAGAATATTTCTTTGTTTATTTACTTAAGATATTTGTTTTAGCTCATAAAATTCATACAAATTACCCGGCCAGAATATAATTTACATTGCTGGAATTCTTACAATATGATGATCATTTTGAATATAAACATCATGGATTTTGCATTAGACATACAAATTTTAGATCTAATGTAATAATTTGGTTTACACAAAGCAAATATTTTATCTTTTGTGCAAAATATATGAAGTTTACATTCAAAGTATTCCCTGACCTGCAAGGAATCCAGAAGTAACAATTATATTATCCTAACTTTAGTCTGAGGTATTATTTATTACTAAAAGTTAAAATCTAGTTTTTTCACCCAAACATTTCTCTGGTAGGGAGGGAATGTGGGGGGGGGGGGGGGTTGGGACCCAGCTGGCGGGAATGTGAGGAGGGGGGGAGGCAAGGTGGGGTACTTTGATTGACAGATAGTGTCGTGAAGAATGTTTTTTTTTTTATTACCTGAAGATATTTGTTTTAGCTCATAAAATTTATACAAATTACTCGGCCAGAATATAATTTACATTGCTGGAATTCTTACAATATGATGATCATTTTGAATATAAACATCATGCATTAGACATACAAATTTTAGATATAATGTAATAATTTGGTTTACACAAAGCAAATATTTTATCGTTTGTGCAAAATATATGAAGTTTACATTCAAAATATTCCCTGACCTGCAAGGAATCCAGAAATGTCAATTATATTATCCTAACTTTAGTCTGAGGTATTATTTATTACTAAACGTTAAAATTTAGTGATTTCACCCAAACATTTTTCAGAGAAGTAGGAGCTAATGAGCTGGGAAGAGGGGGGGGGGGGGGATTTGAGTCCATTATTTGAATGGACATTAACCTGGCGACTGTATTTCTCTTAAATATTAATTGTGTGAGCATACCATCATAAAATTTAGATGTTATTTTTACTACAACATAGGTATTGTGTCGGAAAAAGTGGAATTTGGGGGTCGGGCCAGTCTCTATTGGAATTAATCCCATATGTTCTGTTGTTCACTTTAGCGGTTTTCACTTTCTGCGGTACCCTGTGGGTTCAATCGACCACATAAATCGCGGTACTACTGTATTCTATTGTTTTTTATGTATTTTTGTACAGTATACTGTACAGTACAGTATTTAGTGTATATTTCATGTTTGGTTAATTTTATTACCATGTATACAGTACTTTGTATGTATACTTTTCTGAGTTGGAACCAATTACCCAATAACCCATTGAAATAATATTCGGTTAACGAAATTTTCGGTTAACAAAATTTTCGGTTAATGAACGACTCTGTGGAACCAATTGTGTTCGTTAATCCAGGGACAACTGTACCTTAATTTTTTATTATTTTTTTTTTTTTTCATAAAAAAAATGGCCAAGAAATTTCCTCAAATTTGTCAGGGTAAGTAGAAAAAATAAATTGTGGGCACATAAATTTTACAAGTCACTTGCCTGAGACAAGTACATGTGCCACATAATCTGCATTGCCTGATACATAAATTTTTCAGTAAATCGTTCATGACCACGTCTTTTGTACAGGTACACGTATGCATTATTACAATAATGCGTATTGTTTGCTAGCGGACGGAGGGTGGTGGTCAGATGAATACGAAGCTTCTCCGTAAATCATTCATTACCACACCTGTAATAAATAAATGCATCTTATAAAGAGGAAAATACAGCACGTGCATTGGAATCTCTCTCTCTCTCTTACATCACATACTCATCTGTTATGTATGATTTCATCTCTTTAATATTGTGTTATTGTAGTGTTGAGATCCTATAATATCATGACTTTTGGGCCCATTTGGGTGAAAACCCCACTTTGACTGATGACTGTAATGTTACCTCGTTGACATCATGCTAAAACATGTTCAATATACAGGGTATGATGTTCATTAAATGATGAGATTTACAGGAATGCATCACAATCTTATATCGAGTGATGACCGTACCAATTTGTTACAGACATCATTAAATCCATCAGACCATAATCAAAAACATTCCACTAAGTAATCAAATTCTGATTCTTCTATAACAGAACAAGCATCAGTCAAACCAGATTGCGTGCTGTCAAACACACTGTGTAAGCACGATTGGAGGCGTGGTCCACTTCGACTCCTCATACTCCCTCCTCCATTTCCGTGGCTGGTCAGGCATCTCCATTGCTCCTGCCTTCATCATCTTCAGAATCATTCTCTTCTCTAACTGTTGTCTCCTCCTCTTCATTATACCATTCATCATCACTGGTGACGTGGTGATGTGTATCTGAGTCAGTACTGACCAGTAAATCTGGATTATCCTCTACAGATGCTCTGGCAACGTGTTGTTGGCGTACAGGTTGCTCTGTCATCTTGAGAGGTGCTGCCCCATAGTATAAAAATGTAACCGATCACTATATTGCAACAATACAGTAAAAAAAAAAATAATTTGTACCCTTCAAATTTTAAATTGCCCATAATTTGTAATGTTACAAAATATATATTACGAATTTCGTAATTTTTATTAATTTTTTTGAAATATTATGTACTCTATTGTACTGTACCGTACCGTGTGTATGTATTAAAATTTTCATAATATTCGTATATGGCACACATGTAGTGTAGCCATGCAGCCATGGGATGCGACTACCTGCCTCAGTGTAAACAAGCACAGTACTTTACTTGTCATGTGTCTCAGTCACGGTCAGCTCACGTTGGTCAGTCGTGTACAGTACATGTACATCTATCGCGCAAGCTTTTTCCATTTGTTTTCTCATCATTGTCCAGTGTTTGAGCTTTATGTCTGATAACCCTAAATCTGGTACAGTACTAAAAAACGTTTAAATTTTGATGGGGACAGATAACGGAAAAGTACTGTTTTTTTTTTTTCCTCTTGGGAGGTGGCCTTCATAGTTTGTATCGGCTAGAACCCCTATTATTTCAAGTTGTTGAGTTTTCACTGGAGCAGGGAACCAAAGTCAAACACTTGCCACAAATATTTCAATGAAAAATCTCCTACAGGAATTTTGAATGCAATTAACCCCATGCATGTGTATCAGCTGCAGTGAAGGGTGCCTTTTCTCTACATATTGCTTGAATAATTTAAATTTTTTTCTCATCAGAAGGTTTATCATAAAATGCTTGTATTTTCTTTCAGCACCAGAAGTTATAGACAATGAGAAGTACACCTTCTCCCCAGACTGGTTCAGCTTCGGATGCCTCATATATGAAATGATTGAAGGACAGGCACCTTTCAGAGCACGTAAAGAAAAGGTTTGTAAACATTATTACATTTATGAACCTTTCTAGCTCGAAACCATTCACCTGGCATCTTTTATTAATGCACAGCCATTATGGGGTGTAGGACAGTTGACTGCTTCTCCAGCTGGAGGCTAATCTTGCAGTTGGCCATCCTCTCCCTTCACAAATGTCCCCTTTCAAAGTATAAATTGGAAGCAAAGGTTGTCCTTTAGTGGCAGGAGATCTAAAGACAGCCATATCTACCTTATAAGGGCACAGTTTCACCAGCTATGGCCACAATCATGATGTCAGAGGCAGCCCACTAATTTGGTTGTTGTCCCAAGGTTTCTCTCTTTAAGAACTAATGTTACCCAAACTCTGCCTGCTTATGTTAAGTGTAGTGACCTGGCTAGGTGATATGTAAAAGTACCCAGCAAACTGCTACACAGCAGATGTAGCTCTTCCTGTTCACATGTAGTGCACCTCACCCCCCTCCCCATTAACTCCACTCATGTAGGCTCCCTGCCTCTAGAGGGCAATATTTGTTTCCAATTCACCCATCTAAGGAGGATAAATACAAAGGGGATGGATGGGGTGATTGTAAGATCAACCTCTCTGCTAGTAGTTGGGGTGTGGTCTACTGTTCTAGACCCCTGATAAGGGCTTGAGCTTTAACAGGAGCCTCCTGGCAGTGGACCTCGCTAGAAAATAGGATTTTGGAATCAGTCCTTCAGTTTTGTCTGTAGTAATGTGACCTACCCTGGTAACTACAGTATTACAGTAGCAGGAAGACAGTAAGAAAAATGTAGATTTTTCCTCGGTGTTATAATCAGGCTCTTTCCTGGCCTTAGAGCTTGAAGACTGAGTCATGGTAAACCTTCGGGGATCTTCTCTGGAATATCTACATAATTTCAACCAGTTCACTTGTATATGCTCTCCAGCTATGTTCTTCTCTATCATAATCTCGCTCTCTTCAAACAATAACTGGATGCTTCATCAATTCAATCTCTGCACTTTCTCTTGGTATTGGCTTTAACCTGTATGGTAGAGAGCAGTATCAGGTCCTCTTTAACACTCCTTGCTTTCTGTCCAATAGCACTGACATTAGCATCTGTGAAATTGATGATCTTCATTCTTCTTTAGCTGGCAGAACTTACTCACATTTCATGTATACTGTATCACTTAATGCAATTAGAGTTGGTTGTCTTATTCATCCTTAATGTCTATTTTTTCTAGTAGGTCAACTCATTGTTATTCACCCAACCAAAAAGGTTTAGTTGGATATAGTCATCGTGTTGTGTGTCTGTCTGTAGGGAAACAATTTCTGCAGAGTAAGTCATCTTCTGTTAGGTGTATTACAAACAGTTTTAATACATGAACTATTTGAACACAGTTAATGGGCCCTTAATGGTTTTGGTCTGGGTTGGATGTATTTACGGCTCTTGTTAGGTATTATTGTGGCATTTTATTACCAAGACAAATTGTGAATAATTTAGTTTTTCCTTGCAGTATAAATTTTACACATCTATATAGCAGTGGATTATGGTATGGAGTTTCCTGTCTGTACATCTGTCTGCCTGCATATGTCTCCGTGTCAGACTACAGTTTTTTTTTTTTTTTTTACATTCGTTGTCAGGTACCATTCATCAGTGCATGTTAGTGTATCAGTTCAGTAAATTTAAAATTTATTTTATTAGAAGCTTTTCATGAAAATAAATCAAAATAAGGAAATCTAAAGGAAAATGTTGATTTATGGCCTTTTTATCTCTTTATTAATATCTGAATTTTCACTGTGTCCACGTGAAAGTTTTTTGTACAAAGCCTCAGTCTATCTTATGATATGCTTCACCACTCCTGCACTCACTAGGTATAGTGGCATTTTGAAAATGTCTTTGAAGAAATGTTAATACAGGTTGTACCTCTCTAGTCCGGCAACCTCGGGACCTGACCGGTGCCGGACCATGGAAATTCACCCTTTTCCTGGATAGATAGTGACTTGTGCTTATGCTTGGAAGCACTAGCACCACTTTCTCTGCATCATGGTCTCTTTGAAGACATATTGAAGGGTTAAATGTCGTATAGTAGCTTCTCAAATTTCGCGAGTTTTTAATTCTTAACGTATTTTATTGGAATACAAAAAAATAAATAAATAACAATTTGACGGCGGAAACTTGAATTTCGACGGGTTTGAACGGCCCGCCAACGTGCAGACGACGTGCATAATCTTGTAAACAGCGTCATTTCTCTTATGTACAAAAGATTCATTATTGTTTATTACTGAATGTTTTTTATTGAATTAATGTTTATGTGTGCAAAATGAGCAATACAATTCATTAATAATACGTAGAATATTAAAACACACGAGGAAATGACACAGCATTGTTTTCGTTGATTACAAAACCAGTGACTGACTGGTTCTACATATAAAACTAAGAAAATAAGACCCTGGCTGTAGCTGTAGTAAAATTAATATGGTTGTTTTAAGTAATGTTATTTAATGTTAATAAATGGAACAATAGAAGTAGCTAACGATAATGGTAAAGAAAAAGAGAGATCGCATATGTAAGTGCACGTGCGCACACGTGAAAACATATCGTCATTACTTTACATAAGAATATGAAAGCAACACTTATTTACTATTCATATATATTTTAATTAATGTTTCTGAATTTGGTTTTTTTAATTAATGTTTGTGTGTGCAAAATTAACAATACAATTTATTAATAATACGTGGAATATTAGAGGAGACGAGACGGTTGCCGGCATTGTTTATGTTAAAGCTTACAAAACCAGTGACTGATTGGTTCTACATATAAAACTGAAGAAAATAAGACCCTGATTTTAGCTGTAGTAAAATTAATGTAAAAAAATTTATATGGTTGTTTGAAGTACCTGTAATGTTATTTAATGTTAATAAATGGAACAATATAAGTAGCTAACCATTAATGGTAAAAAAAAAGTGAGAATGCGCGTATGTAAGTGCACACATGTGAAAACATATCGTCATTACTCTCCATAAGAATATGAAAGCAACACTTATTTACTGCTCATATATATTGAAGGGTTAAATGTTGTACTCTGTATAGACAAGCAGAGAGAGACAGAGAGCAGCCGAACTGCCGGATGTAAACAAACCTTAATTTCCCACGGCTTTTTTTTTTTACGGGGATTAGCCCACCCGGGCATAGGTCACTGACCCTCATTGGGGCCTGAGGGGCAAAAATTTAATACTCCTGTAATAATAATAATAATTCAGATAAGTAAAAAAAAAAAAAAAAAAAAAAAAAGAGCTGCCTATCTACCTATTGGACAAACTAAAGTCGTTCCGGACCACGGGAGTTTCCAGACCACAGAATGCCGGACTAGAGAGGTACAACCTGTATTACGATTTGTCTTGACGTTTACTACTAATGCAAGATGGTGTACACGTGCAAAGACCCTCTTCTAAACACCCTGACACCGTATGTAATTATATACTCAGACTTACCCTGTATCACAACCAGTCAGTCTTATCTATCCAATACCATCTTGGATCCCTTCACCCTGGATTTCTCTTAAAATCTTTTTGTATTTGCCAGCTGAGCATATAACCATAAATTCTGTGCCAAAACATATGTCCATTATTGTATTTGTTTGAGTTTGTCAGTGCTATTTACAAGTTAAATATTTATGCATATTTTCAACTTGTTAGGGATTTCCAGTATTTGTACACTGATTTGGCACAGATTTCCATATGTAACATTATTCAGGTGGGCCTTTGGCATTCACTTAATACTGAAAATAAATACAGCCCCTAAACATTTAAAATCAGGGTTCTCACCAGGAATTAGAACCAAGATGGCCCAAGGAGCTTGTTACGGAAACTTAAATCATATTTGCTTTTTCAAGTAACAATTTTACATCAAATTTGCAGAGATCCCGTCTGAGGGTTACCTTCTATTCAACTAAAATTCTGTAAATTTTCAAATCATAAAAATTTTAGGTTTGAAATCGAATTTCATGGTGATAGAGTTAGGATATGCTTGGAGCAGTGCCTTTGTTGTATTCTTAGGGGAGAATCCTAGTCACAGCTCGTCTGTCCACTGTAATACTGTACAGTATAAAATTTTTCCTTATGAATAAGTGCTGCATATGCTCTCTTTTACTTTTCCAGCATTTTTACAACAAGCATTCTCTTGATGAAGATCTGGTCCACACATCTGCATCCTTCTTTAAATCTCCAAGGGTGAACATTAAGGGCTCAGCACGACTTGTCCTGGGGGAAAGTCACGGTAAAAGCTTACGTGTCCAAGAAGAGATTTGTACTTGCCCAAGACCTTTAGCTATCATATTCTGTTAAATGATTGTCATGTGTTAATTGTATTTGTTCTAAGTAAACCTGTAACTTCAGGAAAGATCTGCTATTCGTACAAAAACACTTGAGCAATCCCTGAAATCCACTTGCCTACACAGGCGAGTTGAACCTGAAATTTACCTGTCCAACTCTCGTACATACTTGCCTAAGACCGTTGGACACATGTTAATGTTCAGCCCTGAATTGTCACTTGTAAACTTCACAATCCCATCACCACCTATTCCCTTATACACATGGTGGGCTGTTACAACACTTATTTTTTTAAAATCAAATGCACATTGTATCATCTCCGTCTCAAGAGCATTGTCTGGCCAGTCTAATTAACCAGCCCTCAACTCAGGTTCTCATGTTTACTGCATGAAGCTTATTGTTCTCTTTATATCTTGCATATTTTTTATATTCAACTGATTCTCTGTGATTTTTTCGATCTTTATGGTACATTAATGTCACTAAACTATAATCATTTCCTCCTTTACAAGTTAGAGCTTGTTATGCTGCTTTATATCCTTTGATATATTATCTTATGAGAAGATTCCATTTCACACAGCATTGTTTATATGGAAGTTTAAGACATTCTACTTTCTTTTAGGTCTGATTCATCCTTGTTAATTCTTTGTACTTTTCTTCTGCAATTTACTCATACATGTTCTTAAGTAATATACTGTATCTTTTCTCTTACTGCTTAGCAGTTATTTTTATCTTGCCATTTCTCGGCCCTTACAATCATTCAAGGTTTATAAGTCCATGCATTTTCTTGTAGTTAATTTTTTCAACATTTAGTTTTGTTGCCAGTGTGTAAACTTGCAGTTATTCTTTTCTCACATGTATCATTTCCATCTTTGTGAGCATGGTGATGCATGTAATATTTTTTTTTGTAAGCAGATTGGCTAGAGTACACCTCCAAACATTTAGCATATTCTGAGAAACTCAGCATGTTGCTTTAGATGATACAAAGTGAAGCATATACCAAGAATATTTGAAAAGAATAAATCTCTTATTGAACAAGCAAAAACAGACTTTGCCTCTCTATAACATATTACTTGTTAGTAGCTGGCTGGTAGGGGATTTTAGAACTGACATTTGTTCATATAATTTATTTTTTATTTTATTTAATTTTCTACAATACTTTTTGGCTCTTCCATATGGATCAGAAAATTCTGGATGTACAGTACAATATATACAGCATAGGTTTCTTGAATTTATTATAAATTTAAGTTTGTGTTGGTACATGATGCGTGTTGACCAGTATATTGATTATGTCAAATTGGCTAGTTAGTTTGTTGTCAGTGTTGATAATTTTGTATTTTCTTGGGAATACCAGGACAGCTGCCTCGCTACCACATTTAATGTGATCCAGAAATTATCACCCTGCATTATGACCATGTGTGCCAAGCCTTGAAGAAGTTGTTGAGTTTGTAATGCAGCAGTTGGTGACATAGGGTAGCACACTTCTTGCTGCTTATTTGAATTGTAACTTGTGGTGATTAAGAAATTTGGAGAATGGTTAAAAGAAAAGTTTAAAGGATGGTTTACTAATAGTAATTATAAAAGCCTTCCTCTGAGCCTAACTAGTAGGTGTTTCTGCAGATGGAAAAACTCTACCAGTGTTTTGATATGTGATAGTTTCAGATTATTATAACAATAACCTGTGGTGTGTGTGAGTGGCCCTCCTGACCACTGGCTCGTGAGTGGACCTGTTGCCTCGAGTGGTTGAAATATTGTTCATTAGTGGACGGTTTATGGAGATAGTACCTTAGTTGTATTACCACTCAAACTCTTACTTCAGAGCTATTGGTAGTAGCTTCGTGTGAGTAATTAGCATTATTCCTTCAGGTAAAGCGAGAGGAAGTTGATCGTCGGGTGAAGGAACAGCCAGAGTTATATTCAAGCAAGTTCTCAGAGGAAGCTAAATTGATATGTCAACAAGTAAGTTTTGTATTTTATTGAGGAGTGTTTGTATCACTTTGAGATAAGGAAGATATTTTGTTTCTACCTTTGACATAAGCCAGTGGGGATGTGAATGTTTCTGTATTGGCAAGTTCATGATAGCTTGTGGTGAATGATGTCTAGGGAACCATGTGGAAGTGGGCTCCTATGTGTGTGTATGTGTGTCTGTTTGTACATTATTTTGCATGCAATAATCTTTGTACAGTATTGCTGTATCTTTATTTCCAACATGAGTATCAATTCTTTACCAGAAAATGTAGTTCAAGGTGATTATTGTGGTGATCACTATACAGTAATCTCTTGTATATGAGTACATATCCAAAATCAAATTATTCAAATTATATCAAATCTAATGCTTCTAAATTGCTAATAATTGCTAATAAATTACTAATAATCATGACAAGCTTTTTGTTATCTGATTATGGCAACATAATCCTGAGTACTTAAGCTTCAATTTTTTAGTTAATGAGATAAAGCGAGTTCCATTTTCCAAACCTTTAACCACGTTTACTGGTGTTTTTCTTTTTTTTTTTTTATGTATGAAATGATACATTTCCAGAAAGTTTTGTGTACCTTAAAATTATCTCATTATTTCTTACTGCTTTTGGGAAATTAATCTATAACTTTTCTAAATGTAGTTTTTCAATGTGGTGAATGAAATTACATTTACATTAATATATACACCAATCCTGTACCACAGTTGTTAAAGAAGAATGCGCGAGAACGATTGGGGTGCTCAAGAGGTCGACATGGCGCTGTTGAAGTGAAAACTCATGATTTCTATAAGACAGTCAACTGGAAAAGATTAGAGGCAGGGATGTGTGAACCTCCATTTGTCCCAGATGTAAGTTAAGAAGTGTGATTTTAATTTTGGAATTGTTATTTTGTTATCCTAATCTGACCTTTATATCTTGCCAGTACAGTATTATGCTTTTCTTCCTTGTGTCTTGACAACCTCAATATTTCTCCTTCTATTGTTTGGTTCACCTGTCTCTTAGTTTTCTAAAACTTCCTGCTCTTGACTCCCTTAAACGACGGTGATTGTATAGAGATGACGAGTGCCTTTCATTCCGCAGTGAACGATTTTTCAGCACCATAATTTTTTAAGTTGAGGCTTGGTTTCTGCTCGAGTGGATTAATGTCACCCGTTGGGAATTTACTTTTCCTGCATTGATCCCTCCCCATGCCCCTCCCTGCAACAGTAGCATTTTTATCATTACAGAGAAAGTATCTGGCATTCCCAGTGACGTGTTGCATGGAAAGACTCTTTGACACAGTAGTGTTGCCGTGACACCCAGAAAAATAAGTAAAATATTATGGAAATCAGAGAGCGAGGGTGAAATTGAAAGAACTGGTAGATTCCCGAGTGACTTTTGAAACGATAGCTCGTGTGTGAGCTAGACCTATAGTGACACTGACAAATTAGTCATCTGTGTAGGAGAAGTGTTTTGAGACCAGAAGGAAGGTGAGGTAGAAGCACTTCTCCATGTGTTGCACATGTACTGGGTAGGAGTACATCACCAACACGTGCTCAAGGTGTTCGTGATGCAAGAGACAGGAATAGTTGTGATGATTTGGACCAAAAAATCATTTTGGAATGAACTAATGTTTGTTTCACCCTTGCTGTGTTGATGCCCAATTCCCATAAACATGTACTTTATGATTACTGAAAAAACTACAACCATCAGAGGACACCTGTGTTTGGGAATTACAGGGACAGGTACTGACTACTTTGTTGTGACTCAAATCCACCCCTATGACGTCTCAAATCTCCTTTGTTACCAAATAAAAATAACGTCGCAGGAGGAAGAGAGAGGATGAGCTTGTTCTTTTATTTTTAGTTCTAATTACATTATAAAATATTGTATTTTTTCTATATATTACAGTATTTATGATGAATCATACACTAGACATATGAGGTTGATCATATCAGATGATGAAAATGAATCAATATTAAAACATGTCCAGAGCTAGAGCACTCTGCAATGCTTCAGCCCCCCCCCCCTTCCCAATTATGCCACTGTATTCAGTGAGCAAATCGTGCCCCATTTCAAAGAACATTTTATAATTTTAACCATTTCTTAAAGCTTTCATCCTTTGTTGCCAGATTAAATAGTCTATGTAAAAAGTGCTCCATCATATAGGGGTAAATACTCAAAAGTTGTCAATCTGTCTTTTGAGTTGTCCACGCCATCTTATTCATTTCATTTGTAAATGTTATTGCTATATTTTTGTGGCTCCTACTCGGAATTGTGTTAGATATTAGAGCATACACTCTCTCTACTGTACTTGGTAAAGGAGATAGTGTTGCATTTCTTTCTTTTAAGCAGTCATATTTATCTTCTGGTCTATGTTACTTTATTCATTTCACACTAGTAAGTCCTTTCATGCAGTGGAGCAGAGTGGTCAGAATCAAGAGACTTATAGACCCTCAACTTGCTGTAATTCATTCTTTTTAATTGTCCTACCATCTGTAATCTGCCTTGATATGTCTAGATACTCTTTGCTGTGATACAAGACGGCTTGAAGTAAGAGAGAGCCACTCTACCCCTGTTCACTATTGATATAAATCAGTGTTTGTATTATTCATGGATCTTAAATACTTTCAGCCCCATGCAGTATATGCAAAGGATGTGTTGGACATAGAACAGTTTAGCACAGTGAAGGGTGTCAACCTAGATGCTACAGATGACTCTTTCTACTACAAATTCAACACTGGGTCTGTCTCAATCCCTTGGCAACAGGAGGTAATTTTTATTATAAGGTTACAAAGCTATGATTTTTTTCCCTAATACAGTACTGTAGTAAGAAAGCAAGTGAAAAGATTAAAATTTTTAGCAAATTTCATTAATTTATTGAATTCAGCATGAGATCTACTGTAATTTGATTGAACAGTGTTTCAGAAAACTTTTGATTGCCATGTTTTCAGCAGACACAAGCAACTTGTGAGCACTTGAGTTGTGCAGTGAGAGAAAAAGGTAATTCTCTACCCCTCTCTCTCTCTGCGCACGCACATTATCATATTTTGTGTTGTCTTAGTGTATTTCTAGCCAATCATCATAATTGTTATGTTTCCTGTATAAAATAGTACTGTACACTTCTTGTCATGTGACACGTGAAAAACACTGTTTGTGTTTTTGCTCTGTTTATACAGATATTAGTGAAGTGTCTGCCCTTCGACATTCATAATAGAAGAGAATAGTGAACCAGGACCCTATAGAGCAGGACTCCACAACCTTCCTTTTTCCATGGGGCCGCGAATAGCTATACAGTATTTGTATATATGCTGCTGGCTGAACGATGTCCTAAATTCTGACTATGTGGCCATTTATAATTACATGTGTATTTTGGGTGAACAATAAAAAATAGGGGTAAGAGGATGAAGGAAATACAAGTAGTACATGATAAGATAGCTTTAATCATTCTCTCAATGTTTGGATCAATGTACTGCTGTGAATAGACATAGTCTGCTTACCTTTGTGGAAAACAATTACAGTACACTAATGTACTGTACCTACTGTACCATTCAAAGCTCATCAACACTCCCACCACACAACTTGTAAAGGCTGCTGTTACTAAATTTGAACCAAATTTTGCTGAAATTGTACATCATGTCCAGGCACAAGCCTCACATTAGACTTAATATGAGGCATCTAGCGTAGGAGGGACGAACTCACCAAATCATAGTTTGAGTAAACACATAAAAAAAGTTTTAGAACTGTAAAATCACAGCGCCTTACAAAAACAACGGGGAGTAGAGACAAACTCGCCACTTCCTGTCATCACAGTTGGAAAGATAAAGCCTGGAAAATTCCGAAACCATAGAAAACAGATTTTCTGGGGACTGGCGAGTTCGTCCCTTCTACGCTAGACGCCTCATATTGTTTCTTGTATTTGTATTTGAAATCTGAACCTTTATTTTGTAATTAAAAAAGCCAGCTTTATGCTATCTTTATGCTATATGCTTATTTTTATTTCTAAAAATATCACATTAAGTTGTTTTGTTTTCAAACTGTAAAGTATATCACAACATTTTGAAAAGTAATTTCCTTGCATTTCTGTATTATTTATCAGAATTATTCTTAATGCAAAATATAGTCCTGCATTTCTGATTATTCAGTCATTCCTGTGGAATACTGTGGTCCCTCAGTTAACGAACACAATTCGTTCCACAGAGTTGTTCGTTTAACGAAAATTTTGTTAATCGAATCCATTGTTTCAATGGGATATTGGGTAATTGGTTCTAGCTCACAGAAAAGTACATACAAAGTAAAAAAAGAAATATGCAGTTAAGTACACTTACTTTGAGGTGTGTATGTAGAAGGTTCCTGGTTGATGATGATGGGAATTAGAAGTGGGGGTGGAGGAGAAGGGAGAAGAGAAGGAAGTGGGGATGGAAGAGAATTCACCTTTCAGGGGACCCATGCTTGATGCAGTAATTTCACCAATAAAATTTTAAGTTCACTAGGTGTAATTGAAGATTATTTTATTTAAATCAACACTGCACTGCACTATGTATTATCAATATATCAACTAAATTTCTGAATGACCAATAATTTTAATGTAAAAATGCAAAAATATTCAAAGCACCAAAAAAAATCGATGTTCACTGCACTGTAAACAAAACCAAACTGATGCCTGGTGGCTGAGTCAAGCAGCTGATGGGCGCACAAAAAACTAGTTCCCTGTACTGCATATATTATCATTATGTTAACTAAATTTTAAAATGACTAATAATTTTAATATAAAAAATGCAAAAATATTAAAGAGCACAACTTTCTTGATATTTACTGCACTGGAAACGAATGTAAACATAGAACAGATTACTGAATTGGCAGACTAACCCATCAGCTGATGCTCACAACAAAACGTGTTTTTCATAAGGATTTCGTTAATCGAAGTTTCGTTTGTTAACCGAATTGAAGAACCTATGGGAGGTAAATCGTTAACCGAAATTTTGATAATCGAACCGTTCGTTAACTGAAGGACTACTGTATATTGTTGTCTTATGTTGCCTGAGTACAGCTTCGGCAATTGCTGATTACTTCCCAGTTAAGTGGCTGGCTAGTACACACTACTGTGGACCCCTGCTCTAGAGTGTGAAAACAACAATGTAGACCTAGTGAATAGTGTCAAAATGTTGCAAACATTGGTATGGTGAATAGAAGAGTTTTACATAAATTCATTGAACAGTGGTACAGTTCTTGACAACTATTATTTTTCTTGCTGTACACAATAACTGGCTTGTAATATTATGTTAAAAGTTAACTTGGACTACTTTATGGTTACCGTATATCACGGCCTATAAGGCGGCGGGGTGCATAAGACGCCCCCCCCAAATTTCCATTTAAAAAGTAGCTTTTGAGCTCTATTTGCTGTATAAGACCAGTACCCCAAATGTGACACTTACCCACTGACTCAGTAGTCCTTTACCAACCATCCTTGGTTTTTTAAAATAAGGCCAATTCACTTCAAGTAATGTCATCAAATTATACCCGCTGGTGTAGTGTAAACACTAGTGACGTCACTGAAGCGTCTGCTATTTACCGGTAACTGGAACTAATGTCGGTATCGAGGAAAATTTTTCCATTTACTTGAAATGGATTTACCGATTTATTTGTTTATTTATTTATAATATACTGTAACATATTAAACACACTGCAAGTATTTTCTTTCATTTCTACGCTTGCTTCACACGAGACGATCGGTGGTGTGGCTGTGTTCCGACTATTTATACAACAGGTGGTTCAACAGCAACCACCGTATTCTAATTGTGGTGTTTCATTAGGATTTGAGTGAAAAAGGTTACCGGTATGTACTTACTACATACATTTATTACACAAATATATATATATATATATATATATATATATATATATATATATATATATATATATATATATATATATATATATATATATATATATATATATATATATATATATATATACAGGTAGTCGTCGACTTACGACCTAGATTGGTTACGGCCGACCGGTCGTAAGTTGATCTGGTCGTAAGTCGGCCTATGTTATAATTACCTTACGTATATTATACTGTAATGTGTAATGATAATATAATCATCTTTAAGTCATATTTTATCAACATTTTCTTTGTTCATTATTGTTACGGTCGTCAGGTTTAAGTAAATCACTGCATACTACAGTACAATTGGTTTATTATTTACACTGGGGCTGGGGCCAAAACTGTCGTACCGCCGGTCGTAAAGTCGAACAGACGTAAGTCGCATAGGTCGTAAGTCGACGACTACCTGTATATATATATATACTATGTACAAAAAATGAATGTTCAATGAATTATTTATGGTGCATGAGGGTACTGGCCACTTCAGACGGGCTATAAATAGCCTTGTTATCTCCCCTCCATCTCACCCCGAGCCAGAAGGAAGCGTCTTGGTAAATAACATGTTTGCTTATTTTCCATTTACTTGAAATAAATTTACCGAATTATTTGTTTATTTATTTATTTGTAATATACTGTAATATATTAAACACACTGTAATTATTTTCTTTAATTTTTGTATTTATTTATAGTTAGTTACTTAAAATAAGGCCAATTCACTTCAAGTAATGGCATCAAATGTTACCAGCTGGTGTAGTGTAAACACTAGTGACGTCACTTAAGCGTCTGTAATTAACCGTCGATAGTTTCAAGAATTAATGCACTCATTTACTGAATATTCTTTGTAAAAAAATAAAATTTAAATCAATTATTTATAGGAGATAAATATTATTATCAGTAAATATACCGATACCCGGTATGCATTACTGACCACCTCCACGGCTAAAAATAGCCCAATCTCGCGGTCACTTTCCCTTTTTTCTTGTCTCCTCACTGGCAAATGGGGGGGGGGGGGGGGGCGTGTGATGATAGCTGTGTTTATTACAGGGGTATAAATCCCTTTTACGGTATGTTAGACAGGTTTATAATACATTTTTATTATTTTAATATACCGGTAATCTTAATTTGAATCCAGCTTGCCAAACGTAAGTTTCAGTATAAAATAATTAGTGGTAAGACCTTGTGAGTGGCTTACGATGTTTTCATCACCACTCTTGACACACTAAACCACAATATTTAAGAGGTAAGAATTTTAAACTTGGGGGTTTAGACGACCCCCTAACTTTGGGCAGATTTTTTTAATGTTCAAATTTCGTCTTATAGGCCGTGATATACGGTAATGAGATAGTTTATATTGAAAAACTATTATCTCATAAATTTTGGTGTTTTGCTGTTGCATTAAAATTTTTCTACCATAAAATGGAGGTAAATCACTGTAAAAAAAAATGGTGTTATTATGTAGCCACATTTGAAAGTTGTGGTATTTTCTATGTTGCAAAACTTTGAACATATTTTTCTCAGGTTTTAAAACATTCTCCTGCTGCACGACTCACTTATATTACAATGAAACTATGAATAACTTAGTAGAAATTGAAAAGTTAAGAAAAAGTTATATAATGGACAAGATTTCCTTCCATGAAAAGAATAGTGTAGTAATGAGAAAGTGATGTACAGTACTGTAGCTCCAGTGGTGCTGTAAAGGTGAACATAACCAAAGGACATAGCTAAGTGAGGAAGTCTTATGCAGTAGTGGAAAACAGTATTATGTCACATTACCTGTTGGACATATCCATTCAGTAAATTGCTGTTCATAAATTTTATTGTTAATGAGTTAGACCTTGCTCTGACTTGTTCCTTAAAACTTGATTCCACAGCCAATAGCATTTCAATGAATTTAGGATATATCCATTCAGGCTTGTAACTTATGAATGCTTATCCCTTGCAGATGATAGAAACCAAGTGTTTTGAGGAGCTTAATCAATTTGGACCCAACAATACACCTACTAATGACCTCAGACTAGATCTGCCCCCACCAGAGGACAGCAAGAGCTGCTTCCCCTTCCGACGACGGGTATGGTGCAGGTCTGGTGTTTCATCTTGAACGTGACCGGTGGCTTTCCTCACCTCACTTAGTTTTAGTTAAGTGAATGCTGTTGTATGTGCAAACAGTGCAAATATGTAGTTACTGCTTCACTTATAGGATGGGTAGACTAATATGCAGACTCCTTTAGGCAGTGTTTTGCTACAGGTATCTAGTCTTGGGCACTTGGGAAGGTGGATAGGTGTGGTTAGTAAAAATACCTGCCATTGTCTGTATCATAATCGTCTAAATATATTAGAAGAGCACAAGGAAATCCTACAATTCATGCAAGTTCCCATGAAATGTTACCTTGGGAATGTGGTAAAGATTACAAAAGGCATTATTTAAAGAGCAGAAGCAAGAGATGGAGGAATAGGATATAATTTGTTTTTGAATTTCCAGTAAAGGTTCGTCTGATTGTTGTGAATATGGAAAGAAGGTATCAGATGTCCATGCTGTTTGGGGGAACTTTTTGCTGCATCCTTTCTTTCCCTTCTTGGCATTTAAGTTATTTCTTACACATGCTACTTATGTATCATTTGGCCTGGGATGATGTCTACAAGTACCAATGGCACCTCCTACTGCATATATGTACAGCTGAACAAAAAAGTATTGAGATTCCTGCGTACAGTTAGATTTATAGTAAACGTGGGTGCACCAAAGGTCGTGTATTCATCTTATTGGTAGTTCATATTATGTAAAGTGTTTAAATCTCATTCATTATTTCCTAGAAATAATGGTAGATGTAAAGGATTTATAGTAATAATTTTTCTTTGACAAATTAGGACAGCAGAGTTGAAATATGATGATATTCTAGGAATTACCTGTAATGCATTTAATGTCCAGCTCATCAACAAGACTTCTATCTTGAGAAGAGCAACATAAACTAGACTATGAGTTTCTTCTAATTATATATTGTGTATAGTGTGTATGGGCTACAACCGAGGGCTAAACCAATAACATGAATGTTCATAACCGAGCCATTTGAGGGTTGAAATACACAGCTAATGAGATGACAAAATCTCTCCTTCAGCCAGAAGTGGCAACTGACACCTCAAAGACATCTCTTTAAGGTCCATTGTTGTAATAGGAAAGTATTGAACAAATTAATCAATTAGCTCCAGCCATCATTGTCATGGGACCTTAGTTATCAGTTCATAGACTTAGGGTGATAATTTGCAGGTTGCCTGATTTAGGATTGGTTTTAAGATGACATTACAGGACCAATTCTTCATGTTTTTAAGGAGAAATAAATTCAATAGGTAAGACAAATTGTCCTTGCCCTTGATGATATTATTTTGGTTTCTGTGGACCATCAAACAAATAGATGACATCTTTCTTATAATTCTGTAAAGTGGGAACATAATTGAAAGACAAGAATAGGATACAAATTTTCTTCATGACACTTGTAAGAGTATAATTAGCAATGAATTACCCTGTACTTTCTAGATATCAAGTGGTACTATTCATGTAATCACTACCTCACTATTAACCATTCGGTCTTACTTAGAAGCAGGTAATAATATTAAATGTTAGTATACTGTACAAGTATTAATAAGCATTCAAAGACAAAAACTGAAAATATTGACTAACATAAGACAACATTCTGATGTTCCTTAAGATTGGAATCTTTGGTTCTCGTTTTTTTTTTTTGTATATTTTTTACCTCTTTATTATTCTTAAGCTTCTGTATAAGAACTTTGTTAAGTAAGGTAGAGCACATACCAGCACAAAGTTTGAGTCATCATATCCCAAATAATAAACCTTGATCCAATGTTTTAAAATGTAATCCAATGTGAAGGTTGTTATACTTCTTTGTTTGACTGTACATCTTTACCTTAACCCTCATCTTTGACCTAAAATGAGTTCACTCCGCTTTGACCACAATATAATATTGCAATAACCTCTTTTCTGCCAACATCATGCTACTTGGTTGAGCAACTTAACATACAGTTTTCTTAGTTCCTGTGACATGGGTGCATCATTACTTAATTAATTTTCAATACAAGTTACAGCAGTCATAATTCATATATGACATTTCATGTAGATCCACAATGGAAACGTGGACAGGATAAATCGCGATAAAATCACTCAGGAAAAGGGAAACAATGGGGCACCTTAGCTTTCGTCTTTATTTAAGACATCTTCAGAGGCAACTGAAGATGTCTTAAATAAAGACGAAAGCTAAGGTGCTTCATTGTTTCCCTTTTCCTGTGTGGTTTTATCGAGATATATGACGTGTGTGTATTATCATTTAAATAAATTTTCTATTATCTGGGGGTATAATTATGTGATTAAACAATATACAGTATCTGACATGTGTGCATCACCACTTAGACTAATTTTCTATACCTGGGGTATATGAGGTTAAGTAACATAGCATACAATTTTCTAAGTTGAAGTTTGAAATGCGGTTACCGCTATCCTATTTTACAGTATAAACACCATTGACGAGAAAGCTGCCTCGCAGACATACTAGGTACCCGAACCTTGATAGCTCGATTTTTAACCTCTAAATGTCTTTGATAGAGTAATCCATAACTTGCAGGCCCCAGTAGTTAGGAATCTGGCAATGGCTTAGTCCGGATTGAAGTTGCCAACACTCTCTGATTGCAACTGAACCACCATGAGATCCGTCAGGTGGTCATCAGTGAGACGACTGCGCCAATCTGTCTTAATGAGTTTGACCTGGCTAAAACCACGTTCAGCATCAGCCGAACTAACTGGAATGGAAAGCAGTATTAGGTCAACCAGATGGAGAAATGAGGCACACCTTTCTCTGTATGATTGGTTGATTTGTTGCCAAGACAGTCTTGAAACAATTGATGTCTTACTCTTGTAAATGTAACTTTTGAGCACAGTCCATTCATCCTCTACCAGAGTAGGATTCATCTCTGCCTCCATCAGTGTTTTCTCAAGAGCCTGGCCAACGCTTGCGCAGCACTATCCCCGAAATCTTCATTCCCACTGTACTCTGCAGGCCACAATTTGAAATTCAGAATCCATGCGTTCTGGAGAATTGTACTGGCCATGTCAATAAATCTTTTGTTTAGACTTGAAATCAGTGATGTCAGCATATCACGCCTTGCAGTCTTGAAAGTGTTGCTTCTATCACTCAGCTTCTCTCCTTGGAACATGGTTGTGTCACCTTCCATAATCCTTCTCAGGCTGGGTCCTGGCCAAGTCAAATATTTGTTAAGTACAGCAACTGCAGTCTGAACTTTATTCACAATAGCAGAAATATTGGTTTGACCTGCTGGAACAGCTCTTGAGAGGCCCCCAAGGCACCGCACCACATCCAGTAGGAGGTGAAGGTACTGGACTATGTCAGCACTGGTTAGAAGGAGCAGGTAGTTCTTAGCTTTTCTGGATGAAGCCTTGTGGCATGCAGGATCATCAGGGTTCTGTATCTGCTGCATGTGGAGTACAATAGCCCTGTAACTCTTCAGTGAGTGCTCCAATGCTTGCAGCATATGCGGGAGCCACCTTGTACCACTCACACGTGATGGAACCAGAAATGGTACCTGACATATGTCATGAGCACGCTTCAACATGCTCCTGTTGAGAGAACTCTTTTCATAGAACAGGTATATGCCTAGCAGCAGTAAGTCAACCTTTTTGGCTAGTGGAACATCCTTTACTGCATCCCTGTAAGCGAGTTCAATTTTATGTGCAGTGCAATGGATGCCTTCCAACTCCGGTTTCTCTAGATCTCTTCTCAATCGAGCTACTAAACCATTTCTGCACCCAGTCAACTCATAAAGCTGGCCCCATCTGTACCAATGCCAACCAGCTTCTGCTTCCAAGTTTCACCATAGCATGAATTCATCTTAGAGCAAACACATTTCTTGATAGATGCAGCATTACCTCTCTCAATATTTTTTACAGCAACAAAGTTTACCTAGCATTAAAATTGTATTCTCTATATGAAGCTAATATACACATTGAGTGTGTCTTACCACTGTCATCGGCCCACTCGCCCATCAGGCGATCCCAGACCAGCAAAATAGTAAAATCTTGTCACCCTTATGATATTTTGGTCGCCTCGGGTGACCGGGCGTATGTGAATTTCTACCCCTGTTTAAAGTTCTATGTGACCCCTTATGATGTATGTTGCGACCCTGTGATTGGGAGCCACTAAGACTCCTTGCTGAAATAAAAAACAACTGCATCAGTCAAACATTTACTGCTATCTGAAGGAACTTCCCATACTCTCTGCCCTATCCTCATTTGCTTCCCAGCACTAGTCAGGTGCAGAGGTGTGCTCCATTTATTTCTGTTGGTTCCTTGTTACTTCAACAGGGCTGTTTTAGTATGTTTACAGAACCTCTAGCCTCTGGCACCCTCAGTGCTGGGGCCCTTGCTATTTCGTTAGCCCTATATGCTTCCATTCTTATTAGTGTCTTCTCTTTTGCTTGATTTTAGTTATTGGCAGTTCTGAGCCCAGTTAAAGACTGAGAGTTTTAGGTTAGTTAGCTGGTAGCAAATGGTTTGTGTAGTGCGTTTCTCCCAGCTGAGAAGAGATGCCCCGCCTCCTCAAGAGTTACAGCTGATTTACTTTTGCAAATCTGTCTGATTTCGTCCTGAAGTAATGGTGTATTTCTAAATGAGTTTATTCATAATCGTTGAGATGGCCGCTTCTGACGAGAAAGATATTTAGCTAAATATATTAAGATACTTACATTCATTATTTCAAACATGAGCACGTAAGAAGTTTATCAGGAATCTTATATACATGAATTACATGTTAACCATGCTTTCAAAGGACACATTTAATATATACTTATTTTTCCCCCAATCAGGCATACTAAGACAAATTATGTATCAGTAGTACTACATTATGCAAAAACTATTATTTTAAAAGATCAGAATCACATTGAAATATTACATGGCCATCAGCAGAGGCGGGAAATATGACTGCGAACAACTTCATATTTCCCTCCTCTGCTGACAGCTCAACGGCCAAGCTTCCCAGTCTGTCACACTCATCCACCAACTTTCAGGGGCCGTGTAATATTTCAATGTGATTCCGATCTTTTAAAACGTTAAATTTTGCATACTGTAGTATTACTGATGAGTAATTTGTCTTAGCATGCCTTATTGTGGGTAAAAATAAGTACTATATATTAAATGCGTCCTCTGAAAGCGTAATTTACTACCAGAGTTTAACAGTTAATTCATGTATAAGATTTCTGGTAAACTTCCTACATGCTCATGTTTGAAATACAGTAAGTCCTCATTTAACGTTGCCCCCAATAACGTTGTTTCGTTATAACGTCGCCATTCTTTAGATACCCATGATTCGGATAATGTCCCGCTGATTCAGTATAACGTTGTCAGGGACTACTTTGTACGGCACATCACCCTCTCTCATCTTGCCGCGCTACACTCTCACTCGCGGAGCGTCACAGTATCCCCAGCTTTGTTAGGCTTCCACAGCATTCTTGCGTGTTGAAGTGTTTTTGCTCTTAATACTGTACTCTAACCATTCGAAATGGCTTCCGAGCTCCCATCAAGTGCTACTGATGCTAGTGTTGTGAAGCAGCAACGTAAGACCATTAGCCTTGCTACAATAATGGAGGTTTTAAGCCGTTTTGAGAAAGGTGAACGTGCAATGGACATTGCTGCTGCACTCCACTACCCACCACACACTCGCTCCACCACCTCCACCCATCAGTGAGTACAATACAAAAATTATTTAGTTTATTTGTATATATACTATTTTCTATAAAAATGGCTTTGAATTTCTGCATATGTAATGTATTGGGACAAAGGGAGGCTGAGGAACGTAACTCCCTTATTTTATGTATTTCTTCTGGGAAAAATTTATTCAGTTAACGTCGTGGTTTTCAGGAACGGAACCACGACGTTAAGCGAGGACATACTGTAATGAATGTATGTATCTTTATATAATTTAACTAAATATCTTTCTTGGCAGAAACGGTCATCCCAACGATTATGAATATACTCATTTAGAAATACATCATAACTTCAGGACAAAATCGGACAAATTTGCAAAAGCCAATCGGCTGTAACTCTTGAGTAGGGGGCGGGGCAACTCTTCGCAGCTGGAAAAAAATGCACTATAGTGCAGTAGTGCTGGGGCCAAGATTCTCCAGTTGCCTTGTTTTGGCGATGGCAGGGAAAGGGATCGTTCCGTTCTTGGAGTTGGCTTCCCAGTTTTCATTACTTTTATGGCATGGAGATATCTGGCTTTGCACATTGAGGATTCTTCCATTGGGGCAATGGGTGTTCATGCTGGGAGCTATAAGAGTGACTTGCCATGATATTTAAGTACTACAGTCATTACTATTCTGCTTAATGTCTGATTCAGGTAGATATTCTTTCTGGTTTATTTATTATTATATTACAGGAAATGCCCATTTATGTGTGAGTTTTGCTGGGAGGTCAAGTAGGCTTGCCTATCCCACTCATATTTCCAATACATTCTTATTTCTTGTTTATGTGTAGTGTTCCTCTGCTATCACAGATCACCTCCATGCGTAATGCAGCACATGTACACTAGTGGAGCCCAAGCCACTAAAATTGGTGTTTTGAAGGCTTGAATAGCTAGTTTTTAGTGGTTAGGCAGAGCCATTGTAACAGCATCAGTTCATCCATGAGTGTTATGCTGAGGATGGGTCAGGGAGTATGGAAAGCTCCTTGAGGTAGCAGTAAATGGATGAAAGAGGAGGGTTGACTGATGCAGTTGCTGCTTTATTTTTATTATTTCTTAATTCCATCAAGGAGTCTTAGTGTAGCCTGGTCTTGCTTTGACAAGTCTAGATGTTATATGGGTCCAGTTCTTCTCCTTTCGAGGCACTCCAGGAAACCAAACATGTGTACACTAGCTCCACCCAATGTCCATAAATAGGCTTTTCAAGTCTTCAAACTCTTATTTTCCATGGGATGTACTGTATGTGTTAGCATTCTTCATGACTTCATTTCTGTAAAATCTTATTTATAATAATCTAGAATAATATCATTTTGCTCCAGGGTATTTATCAAGAGATTGTGCACACTCTTAACCTTCAAACTTAAGCTCTTTTTAGGGTTGCTGTTGCTAGGTTTCTTCAAAATTGTCCTAATATTGTTTCTTCTATTTTTCTTGACTTGGGATGACACTAACGCATCTACCATAAGGTAGATGTTCAATTTGAGGTCAGTGATAGTATAGGTACAGTACACAAAAAAATAAAGTGTACTTATTAAGCTCTGCTTGAACTATGGTAACTTCCTCAGGCACCAAGGCACCTATTGTGAGGGTCTCATGTATGTCAACCTTAAACAGAAAATGAAATTGGAGTAACCTCATTTCAACAGGACCTCATATACACTACTTCCCTTGTTACTGCTTTAATTGGGATGGTTTCTTTAAAGATAGAATTTATTTTGTGTATCAATTTAATGTCATATTTTGAAAAACTTATATTTCTTGTTAGGTAAATCTGGTCTGTCTTAAAAATTGTATTTTAGTGAGCTTGGTGAGAATAGATACAGAAGACAAAAATATAGGGTAGAGTAATAAATTTGATTGGGGTAGGGTGCTGCAGTAGTGAGTGATGAATGTATTCAACAGAGGTCCTTAGTGAACAAATGAAACCATAAGGCAGGAAAAAGTGCAGACAGGATTAGAAAGATAGTGAAATAGGTATCCATCCACAGGATTGATTTGATGCTTTGTGAATGTGATAAAGTAAAAAGTAATAAAGTCAGTTTGAGGAAATCATTATTTGATTTTTTACAAAATAAGGAACTACTGTACGTATTTATAAAGTTGTACTACTCATAGTTATTATTTCTTACTTTTCAGCGTCGGAGGTAGCTAGGTGAGGGCTGGAAAAGCAAGAATCATCATCATCAAGAGCACAGTCATAATCTCAAACTTCTGCTGTTCACTGTTGAACATGGCAAGTTCAGAATCAAGCATTGACAAGTTCATCGTCCATGTTCCCTCTGAGCATCTGAAGCTCGCATTAATTCATTTAGTGTGGAGTTCATCTTCATTTATGAAAATCACCTTCCATAAGTCAGCCATAGAGAAGAAGCATGAATGTTGCCCTGTTTTTGTCCCTTTTGTGCCAAGTGTTTTAAGAAATGCAGATTGTATCCATAAACTGCATGTTAAAAGAGTCCTGTTGCATGGAAGTGCAGTAAGTTAGAAATTTTACATTGGGACTGTTTTTCATTCTGGACTGTGACCATCATATGTTTGGAAGTTGAAATGGTTTGCTCACACAAGTCTTGAACATATGATATAACACACAAACAGGAATAAGCACACAGATGCAATTATGTTCGCACATTCTTTACGTATGTACACACACAATGTACATGTGCATTATAAACCTTGTGAGTAGATGTACATTTGCTCACATGTAGACAAATGTGTACACTTTATTTGCACACATGAACAGATATATATAGTGATAATCATGGACACATTTCCTGACAGATATTTGGATATTCATGGTAAGAAATTATAGAAAAATGTGACCTTGCACTTTACAAATACAGTACACAAACATAAATACACTATTGACTTTAGACATGAATAGATACATACAGTCAGATCTGCTACAACGCGATAGTTGTGTTCTTGTAAAACCTCGTGTTGTAGAAATTTGCGCAATAGAAATAACGGCTTATGGAGAAAATAGGGTTAGGTGCAGACTACTCGAAATCGAAAAAAAATTAGTAGTTAGCCTAACACAAAGGATCCTTTTTTGTGAATTTAGCTATTCCCGTTGCACGCACAATATCACATGTTCTTTCCTTACGTTCAAAATGCTTAATAACATCAAGCTTCTCTTCAACTGTTATAGCCTTTCTTTTACGATCACCACCAGGAATGCAATCACCAGAACGCTTCTTGGAGATATTTTTCTTTTCTATATTCACGGTTAATACCACAAAATTGGAGAAATAGTAAGCAAAAATCACTGAGGATTCTTCAAAACAACCCACGTGTTTCAACTGATCGTGTGATGGAAACAGAGAGCGCGGGTGTAAAATGCTATTAGTCCGCACTGCGAAACATTATTTTTATTTTTATTTTTCATACAGTATTTATGGGAACAGTTACATTTGCAAAAAAAGGATGAAATTTATCGAGTCCCTATCAAAAAACACTTCACAAACAAAACACATGAATCAATTGAACATGTGATGTCGAACGTGAACTGTAAACACTGCATAACCCAGCACCAAGCGACAGTACACTTAAAACGTTCAAGTGGAATCGCGTTACAGCCAACACGCGTTCGCGTTTTACAAACATTCTCCTTCTATTCATCAATCGCATTATAGCCAATTGGTGTTGACAAAACATGCGTTGTAGCAGAAATGACTACCTAAAAATATACCTTTACATACTTTCTCTCATACATTACTTGAAACAGGTGAGAGTGGAAAATATAGTACGAACAGTACAACCTTCAGAATCTGGAACCTAGAAGTCTAGGACCATCAATTATCTAGAAGATTTACCTAAGATTCGTGCTATTTCGGACATCCAGGAATTTTAGAGAGAGTACGAGTACACAGACTCACAAGTTGTTTGTTGAACAAATATATGCTGGTAGTTAGACTGTTCGAAAGTTCATGATGGATTTTGCTAAATTATTGAAGGACGAAGCACTTAGCTTTGAGAAATTGGCATATAGCAATCAAGAGTTTAAGGAGAGTTTGTTTTAACTTGTGAAAATACTGTACTACTGTTATGCATAAATATAAAGTACATGTGATAAGGAAGAGTGCAAAGCCGTGTGCTCTGAGAGGCATGAAAATTATGCCCGTGCTATAAAAAAAGCTAGTAAACGGGCATAGATCACTGTAAAAATAACCACTTGACCGGTTTACCCATAATTTTGTACCTGAGGCTCTTGTGCACTGCTGTAAGCTGGTGCTGCCAGAGGACTGTGTTATACTGAACTGTCCTTTTAGATAACTGCTCAACTCACCCCTTTGTGAAGCAGCTGGATGTGAGAACTGAACTGTATCATTATTACTTTTATTTTTAATATTTTTTATTTTGTGTGTGTGTGTGCGTGTGTGAATGCAATATTTGTTCCTCAGAAATCGAGAAAAGGCTCACTCCAGAATATTCCAAATTCTTGAGGTTGTACTGTAGTGGGTTGTTAGGTGGGAGTGTGATCATAGGGTATCTATCTGCCTGTCTGTAGTATCAAAGATCTACATGAAGGTGCCTCTTACATTCACCTACCATCATTTACTCTTCTGAATGTTAAATCTTAACTGTATGGTTTTTTGTTCTTTGAGATGGGTCCTGAAGGAAGCTCAGTTTTATATCAGTAGAATTAGTGTTAATTGTAAGATTGAAAAGTTTTACCTCAAAACTATTTGCTGAAATTTTCTAGGATTTTTGGGATGAAATCAATAGATATAAGAAGTGTGCAAGTGAAAGGATCAATAGTTAAAACTCTTAGGGGATATCAGGCAATTAAGTTTTCATTATTTTGGATGGTCTTTAAGAACTAGAGCCACTGCCTCTTTAATCAGTTTTCTCTTCCTTGTATGAATTAAAACATATTTATATATTTATATACAGTATACATGAGGTGCTGTGACAGTGCTTGCCTTCTGTCCCTAAGAATCACTGGTTTGTACCTGGGCCATCCAGCTATGATTGAGGAACTAACTTTACAGTTGGGAAATGAAGGTAATGGAGTGCAGTGCTGGCAATACAGCCTCTTTGTGTCGTGAAGACTTCGTATTTTGTGCGCTATATTCGTGCTGCCCCTAATGGACCTTAAGACCAGCAGAATCCTTTATTGCTTTCAGTAAATATACAAACTTACATACACAGTACAGTGCAGTACAGTACATGCATTCACATGCACACTTTTACTCATACTGTACTCATCAATTTGTATGCACACATGTATTATACAGTACTGTACATGATTTTGACACACACACACACACACAAGGAACATAAAAAAAAAATCTTCCTTCAGATGAATACCAGTTGCACTGTATTAAAAAGGAAACCTGGGAATGTTTTCCAAAGAAAATATTGGTATGGTGATAGTGCGTTGCTCACATTCTGCCAGTAATATCACATGTTTAAGTACTCTATCTTGAATATAGGCTTTTGTCTGGAAGAAAGACAAGTTTTTGGACTGGACTGTAGTTTTGAGGTTTTGAGATTAAGCTGACATTGGACAGCCCGTGCACCATCCTCAAAGCAACAGATTTTGAATTTTATAAAAGTGAAAGTCAAAGGTCAGTATTTCCTACCATAATCATCCTTTGTGTGGCACATGAGACTGCCATACAGTCCTTAAGGAATGATTAATCACATGATCATCCCAGAACTTTTTTATCATCTTATGGAAGATTAAGGACATAATCATTTAGTATGATATTTCTCCTTTATTATTTTTCAGTCATCCTGAGGGATGATTGAGGATGTAATCATCCCTAAAGTACATTTCTCAGTCATTGTCATTGTTTAAATGCTTTAATTATGATATTTAAAGGTTGCATGAGATGAACATTGGTGGGCCCATACAGTATAAGTGAACCTGTTGGAGTCAAAATGCACATATTATCCATTGTTTTCTAGGTTAACTTGCTTATGATTTATTCTAACTGTATGTATTTTGTCTTCATCTTTTTATTATTACAACATGTTCAAAGTATTTTGTTTCAATTTGAATTACATTTGAAGTAATTCCTGCTTTCTCCTGACTCTTCTTTAAGGTGACCAGTTGTCTTGTAAAGGTGAACCAGCTGTAGTTAGTTGTAGTTGTATTAGAACCTGGAATTAACTCTGTCTCTATGTCTCAAGATGTCCTAGTCTTTCTTAATGTTTTATTCTCAAGATGTCTTAGTCTTTTTTATTATTTTACTACAGGTGTTCCCATGTTACGGAAACTCAGATTGCGGAAATTTGCCTTTGCAGAATTTGCAAATTATGACCACTAAATTCAGGATATGGCCCGTAAATTTGACCTTACAGAAATGGGGTTAATTTTTAAAAATTTCAACACAAAAATTGCTATACTGTACGCTTGATCTCTCGACCCCAGCTCTTGGATTTAGCACTTATATATGAATCTTATTCAACATGAGTGGAAAGAGGCCATCAAGTGAAAGTGAAAGCAGTGGATATAAAACTTGATGTTTTACAGAGTTTGATGCAGGAGAAAAACTTAGCCAGATTACAAAAGAATAAGGGCTTGCTATGTCACCCAATAATTCCCTTTGCACCACCTCATAAAATAATCAATGTATGTGTTTAAAAATGTGTACTATTTTAATTCACAAGTGTGCTTTTATTACTTATTTTTACCAAAAAAGTTTCTTTAGGAATGCATTCACAATTATAATGGAAGTCTGAGAAAATGGGGTTCACATTGCAGTCACCTTCTCAAGAATGCATCCCATCCGTGACCCGGGGAATTACTGTATCTGCTTGATTGTTCAAATTTTCATTTTATTATATTTTCTTCTGTTTATTGAATACTTTTGGCAGAAATTCCACATTAACTCAGAACACTATTAACTGCAGTCTCATATAAACAAGAATTAACAGTTGGGAAAAGCAATCTGGATGAATTTGCTGGTAACAACAACCTGTCAAAACGTTTTAATTTGAAAGTGGCCACAATGACTTCAGGAGAGTATACAACTAAGAAGTTTGAAATTTTTGTAATGAAGGCGATTGTCATGCTTTTTTTATTACAGTATCAGTTGTTTACCCTCTTATAGTCTTTTAACACCACTAAGCGCTCTCATGCTGGCCAGACCCTTCCTGCTCAGCCCTATCTCACACTGAGAGCACCCCTTCTGTAAGCAGAGATGCTGGAACAGTACATCACTAAACCAGCCCTATCATTCACCTAAGTTCCTCCCACTAGCGTCAGTGACGGGCAGATGCATCTCTAAGGGTGCAGTTTGTGTCTGGATTACTATACCCAATGTTTATTAAAATGGAAAAATCGTTCTTGTTACCGACGCAACATGCGTTTAAAGACTGCGAGGGGGTGAGATTGTAAACGATGTCACTTGCGTTGATAGACTATGAGGGGTTGAGTTTTCTGACCATAGCCAGGAGTACCAGAGGGTTAAAGGGCTTGAATTCCTCATGTAGCCATGATAGAGCAAAAATATTAAATGTAAAAAAAAAAGACAATGAATTGAAGCTTCACATTAAAAATTATGAAATAGAAATTCACTTCTCTAAGTCATGGATTAATCATTACCGATTTTGATGCGAAGTCTTTGTCATGCAAGTGGTTACTCAGATTGCTTTTGAAATTTTAAGTAGCTATTAGTGTAGAACAGTAACTTCATAGTTCAGTAGTCACTTCAAAATAAGGTCCTAGGTTTCATTCCTAGCTCGGATGGGTGACTGGGTTTCTGCCTAGTCCACTATACTCAACAATGAAATTAATACTATTAGGCCATGCAAGCATTGAAATTGTCTGTAAAATAATGATAATGACAATTTGGTGCTGAATGCAACACCATATAAAAGAAATGTAAACTTGTGTGAAAGTTACATGGGTTCATTTCTTACAATTAGGAAATTGATATTGCATCAAAGAAGCTACAAGAAGAGTGCAGGAGATGCATGTAAAAGTGGGAAGAAAAAGTGTCAAATAATGAAATTAATTTGTTAAACAAGATTTTATAAAATCTTATATTATTTGTCTGAAAAGGGAAGATAATGTGCTGTTAATGTGATTTCTGTTAAAAGTATTTGGTTGAATGTAGTGAGAGGTCCTGCTGGAGAACACTGATGTGATAGATTGTATATGAATGCAAGACTAGGTATTTGAACTTTTCTCCAAGTGTTTGTTGTTGAACTTCTCGATTAGTGTTTAGTCCACATTGCTTTCATCCAGGTTTTAAATCAACTGTCTGTGAAACATACACACCATTGAGGACATTTTGCACGAACTCATGAATATGATGGAAGTATATTTAACTTTTTATTTTGCAGAATTGACGATGCATTTAGGAACAAAGGAGTGAAGGGAGAAGTTTTGTATATGTGTGTTCATTCTTCTAAGTTGTAAAATTCTGCTAGTCAAGGACACTGTACTCACACTGTACTCTATTAATGGAAGATGAAAGACCTAAGATATATAGGTAATACTATGTTTTTACTCGGGAGTTTAAGGGACCTCGTTTAAGTTTATCTGATTGATGCTTCAGATGACGTTTAACTTGTAAGGATCCCCCAGAAAATATCTTAATTGCATGCAGATTACCAAAGCACAATTTTTACATTTTGTGTATGTTAGAAAAGGGGAGAGGAATGTTTAATGTTTCAAAATGTTGTAGGACCTAAAGTGAACATAATTAACATTAGTTAATTATCAGAATAGAATTAAAAAGTAATGAAAAGTCGCTATTGTTCATAATGTGGAGTTTAAGTCTGCATTAGGAGTATTGTGATCAAATAATGCTCATTTTCCATAGGTCATGTATTTATTTTACAATATACATATTGTATGTAATATATATATATATATATATATATATATATATATATATATATATATATATATATATATATATATATATATATATATATATATATACTCTTTTGTTCCCTTGTAGACGTTATATCATAGTAATTGTGAAAAATTGTTCTCAGCTCAGTTGAACACTTGGCCATCCAAACTTCCAGTACTTGTTGAATGGATTTTGTCTTTTGTGGTAAATTGTTGATTGGTTTATTGCTGTATATCCATTGTATTGTTATATGACAACTGTTTAATGGTTCCTTATTTATTTTTTTAATAAGTAAATGAATGTTTTTCATGAGTATTATTGCAGAACTGTTTCCACAATCAACTAGTCAAAAAGTCCTAGCATTCCTGTTAAGTAGATTGGCTAACCAGCCATGTATTGGCACGAAGTAGAATGGTAAATATACAGTGCTGTAGCGTGTGTAGAATTATTGACTAATGGTGTGTTGGCACGAGTAGAAAAAGAAAGATTCAGTGCTATAGCACACGTAGGACCATAAATACCACCGTCACGATATAAGTATTATCTATCTCATGGTTATGTTGACACCTGCAGCATGATTACCTTGTCAGTGTCTTAGCACAAGTAGACTATTGAACTACCAATGTCCCTCACAAATTACTATTATGATCTTGCAAAATGTAGAATGCTTAAAAAATTAGTTTTGTAGAATATAAAGATTTAACATGAAATTTAAGAAGATGAAGCTTGTCAACCTGTTTAAGGTTCTGAGGTTTCACATAGGGTGAAAAGGTTATTTTTAGGTCAAATACTCCCAGAATTCACTGTACAGTTGAGGGTGCATGTTAAAGCCATGTGGTTAACTGTATTGTGTAGTAAGTGCAGGGTTCTCTACACTGTAGCCTATATTTTTTGTTTTTGTTGAAATTGTTCCAGATTCACCTAAACTATTTAGGTGTGAATACTTTTTATATGAAATAGATTTTTTTATTATATTCATATGTCTGTTTTTTTCTTTTGCATTATAGTGAAGAATGCATGAGTATCATTAGCTTTATTTCTTGAACTAATTATAATGCTTTTTTTCTACTGTTTCTATACTGACCCAAGAGCTTAGACATTCATGACAGTGCAAGAGGTAAGCTGCCTCATTTCATGCAGACTGATGTGACATAATGAAACATGTTTGCAGTTGTTTCTTTCTCAAGTGGTTTTCCCAGAACAAGGTGCTTTATGGCCTTGGAACTCTTATTAATGAACTCAGTACCTGTGTTTTGTCCAAAAGATCATCATCCTAATCTTTCCTGGAAGAAGTCTCAATTTGTCATAAAGGAATTGTAAAGCATGATTGCGAGGATTTCATTAGATTTCATTGTTGCCATCTGATATATATATATATATATATATATATATATATATATATATATATATATATATATATATATATATATAATATATATATATATATATATATATATATATATATATATATATATATATATATATTATATATATATATATATAATGTTATTTTTTTTTCTTCTCATATACTTAATATTCAAGTCCAGTATGAATATAATTTTTAAAAACGGTGCTACATACAGCTTGTGTTTCCCTTGAATGTCTTTTTAGAACCGAGGTGTTTCATACATTAGTTTCAGGCCATCTACTGTGCTCATTGAGATAGTAAGATAGTTAAAGCAAATATGATGGGTTCATTTAATTTTTTGATCAATTTGAGAGATGATTAATAAGTCGGTGACATCTGTATAGTGTTCAGAAGTAGTAACCGCAATTTTTATTTTTGATATACAGTACTACTGTACCGGTATATGCAATTCAAGGTGCCAAGTAAGGCTTCTACTTAATATTTTTTAAATTTTTTATGACAAGGTAAAGTTAAGTATATAAGAATTTATTTTCATGTACAGCAAGTTGCCATGGTTTACAGATCAATATAAAATTGATTAATAAGAGTTAACAAGTAAAATTATCAATTGAAAGTAGTCACAGCTTCATGAAAGATTTGTTTCTTGGGCGATATATACTTGGCCAGGTTCTGTAGTCTACCCGAGCAACCTTTGTTTTATATATATATATATATATATATATATATATATATATATATATATATATATATATATATATATATATATATATATATATATATATATATATATATACTGTATATATATATATATATATTGTAATTTGAACAATGTTTGTTTTCCCCCTACTACTACTGAAAATGAATCTGTACCTGGCAATTCAGTCTGCATGGAAGGTAATGAAGAATCACTGTGTAAATGATCTTATGTGACTGGATTTCAGCTTAAGTGTAAGTAGTGATGGCGTGTTACAAGTTATGTGTGCATCAAGGAAATCATGCTACATTTCACTTCATGGTACAAAGTCATGTATAACTTTTTTCAGCCAATGATTATTTACAGAATTTTACTTTCTGTTCTTTTTTTTATTTTTTTAATTGTGTTAATTATTTCATAAATGTATTTAGACTTGGGCAATATAGCCTCTGCATTTTAAGGAATTCCTTTCTTGTCTGTTATAAGATGACCAAAGCCAGTGTGATGAAAGTAAAGATTTTTCAGGGTTTAAATAGTAATAATAATTGTATGTTTCAAGATAGATAAATAAATATAGTTGTCACAATGCAGAAAACCATTGCCACTAACTCAGAATAATACCCCACAGTATATCTTTTAAATTGCTGTGTGAGGTGATGTGACAAAATCTGCCTATTGGAACTGATGTTCCCCATGGGTGATGATTGTCTTGCCAGTTAGCAGGAAAACAGTTCATACCTATTTTGTAGGTAGAACCTGCTACCACTGCCATCATTATCACCTACAGGTATTAGAGGGCCATATGCATCAATTGACAGGGTGTACACCAGATTATTCAAATCAACACACTTAAACAGTGCAGATGCATTGGACATGTGTAAAGAATTGATAGGTGTCTTGGATGTGTAGTATTGCCCATCTCCCACCAGCTCTCAATTGCCTACACATTAACATAGCTCATGTTTCTAGTCCCTCAAACAAACCACTAACATACTCTTGATTCCTGTGACCCTTGTAGCAATATATATTTTGTTTCTTTGCTAAAACAGCAATTTCTCACGGGTAGTTATTTTTGACACCTCAGAAGCCAACTCTCCCAATCTTGCATTCCGTATTCTTGCACATTACATTTCACTAAGTAAACTAGTTCATAATCTTCATGCTTTTTCTAAATTGTTTTTAACAGCAGCTTGCTTCTGCAGATATTTAGGTACGGTATGTATTTGCTACTATGATTCAGATTAGTGTGGAGTGAAAGTTAATGCAATTGAAAATAGCTTTCACTTCTTTGTTTATATCAAATGAAACAAAACTTTTTATAATATCAGTTGCCTTGTATTTTTATCAGGTTTGGTACACTTCTGCTATTGTCAATTTGTTGCAATATTGTTTTACAAATTTTCATTTTCTAATGCCTCTTTCATTCTCTTAACTCACATACAGTAGAGCATTCACATCTATAACACTTCCTGTAACATGTTAATTAGTCCAGGCAGTATTCCTGCTGTTTCTATCCAGATTCTTGCCTTTACTTGGCATACCGCCTTCACTAGACTTTCTTCTTTAATATTGCATAAAAGACATTAGATTTCTCCCTTCCTATTGCTCCAGCTTATTAAGTATTTTCTCACTCAAGGGAACTTATCTATATAAATTTCCACTTTCTCTATTTCTAAGGGCTATTTCCATTTTCCACCTTTTGGTACACAAACACACTTGTACATGCATACATGTGCACAATACACATACAGGTGAACACAAGCACGCTAATTATCACCTCCCGTCCTCTTTAGTGCACCTCCTCTTCCCCTGTGAGGTGTTTCCCAAAATAGAAGACAGAGACCCACTCGTCCGCATAATCTAGTATTGATGTCAGTGTGTTTGTAGCATTTCTTATGCGGCTGATCCATCTGGCTTGGTACTTTAATACCTCAATTATTTATGTGAATGTTGTAAGTAAATATACTCTGTTCTCTAAAGCCTCGACTTTCACTCTCCCATGGCCTATACTCAGCATGCATACGTTAGCATAGACTAATGGACGAGTGCTTTTTATACATCAGTTTGACTGTCTGTACTCTGTATGGCACACCTGGGTAGAAGAAAAGGTTAACCATGCAGAAGGTTTCTATAGTGTGCACATCCATCATAGCTGCACCTCTCACATAACTCTTGTATTTCTGTACTATCATGTAAGGTTTCATCTTCACCTGCCAAAGCAATTCTTGCTTAAAAAAACATACTACAGTATTAACATCTCTTTCCACAGGGCAAGCACAATATAATGTCATACCAGTGTAACATGGAATTTATCACGTGCACATCTTGTTACATACATTATTAAGTTACATTACCATCATTCTCATTTCAGAATGACTTTATACCATTTCTATGGGACATTTTCTAGAGCATTTGAGGAATGAAAAAAATAAATTTATCCCTGACATCATCTTGAAGCTCATCACTGGTGTTACATTATCTCTGGGTGTTCCTTGGTGAGGCCATTTCTATGGAGCAGGAAACTGAGGATGCACACCTTATCCACACATCTGTCATGGCCATAATCAAATTTTTCTGTACAGTTTGGACAAGGCAAAGTGTTGTGGTGCTCCATCCTCTTAATATCTGTCCTTATCTCTCCACAAGTGACAATGCCTTATGGGGTTTATCAAGGAACGTGTGATGGTGCAAAGGTTATGTAACACTAATGATGAGCTTCAAAGAGGCTGCCAGGGATACTCTTCAAATGCTCTAGTGTCACACAAATGGGAAATTCATTATCATTAGAATTATGGTGCACAAGCATACCCATTGGTTGCATGAATTTATAGCATTGGATCAAAGGTACATGTAATATAACTTAATTATGTAATGTCATGTAATAAATGTCAGTACTGTATATGCAACCAACCTGTAACTGTACTAGTGATAAATCTTAAGTTATACAGGGGTGACAATACATTGTGGACACCCTGTCCAAATATTCTGAAGTTCTAACACATCATGCTTCTATTTCTGGACATTTATTGGGTTCTGTACTGGTATTTATCCAAAGTATCTTTCTACACTTATTTGATCTTTTTATTTGGTAAATTAAAGGTGATCAGTTTTCTCCCACACATATTGTTTGCACATACAGTACAGTACTATTACAGTACAGTAAGTAACACTACTCTTACTCTTTCCACATGAGGAACTAATATTTTTGGTACAGCATAAAGGAGGTGCAAAACAACAGAGCCATGAAAATGTGACTCGTTGATCAGGTGGCCAAACTCACAAAAAAATTATCTAAAAGCATATATACATATAAGTATTGTACTGTACTGATCGTCATTACTGTCCTCTGTGGTTCATTACTTAACAGTGATAGAACATACTGTCAGTACTAAGACCTTGTAACTTACAACTATTCAAGTACAGTAGTGAGCCAGCTGCAGGGATGTGGTGTCATTGGTTCATGCCTAGTGCATTCCCAGTTCACCCAACTGAAGACGGGTAACCTAACTGTACTGCTGTGGGGGTGAAAATAGTGGAGAGCAGTGCTGGCCTCATTGCCTTTTTATTTACTGAATGCTTGGCATACATTTTATTGTATTCACACTGCCTCTAACAGACCATCAGGTCTATGGAACTCGGTTATACTTTTCACCGTTATCCATTATCAACGACGGAGAAAATGCCCAGTTAACTGGCTTCATGACTCTTTTTTTTTCTGAATAAAGCTGTCAGTCTACTAATGCACTAATACTGTACTGTCAGTGAGTGAAAAATTGTTGTGGGCAAAAAATTAACAGGTAAGCCTTGTCACTTTGGCAAAAGTTAAGATTTTGATCAAAATACCAACACCGTCACCAACATGCTGGTTTAGGATCTGTGGTCGAAAAGCTGGATTTTGGGTAATTACCTATCATGACATTTCTTGGAATAATTTAATTTCATATTGCATCTATAATAACTACCGGTACAGTACCTTTAATTTTTTCTCTGGTGTTTTTCTGTTGCACAGGATGTAATAAATCAGTTAAAAACATTATAATGTATATACAGTACTTTTCAATTGTGAGAGATTGTTCTGGTGTTTTATCTTATGTAAAACAACTATTGTATCTTACTGGTACTGTACTGTATATGAATACTGTACCATGTTCCAGGCTTTCGCAGGAAGCCTGGTTCTCCAGTTTTTGTCTTCTGTGCAGGCAGTCACAAATCTAGGACATGCTCAAATAAGACCTCACCGTACTGAGCAAATTGTTCCATGCTTGCAATATCACCCAAGTCATTTTACATCGAGTAAAGATTGCCCTATGATGACTTCCCAACGTAAAAAAGTAATTGAAAACTGACTACTTGTTCAAAAAAATGCGTAGTGCCCCCCCTTGAACCTATTAAAAGTAGGTCTGCTTAATATCTGTGCAATCCAAAACAAAGTGTGTCGCGTTAATGAGCTACTGATGAAGTTGAGCTTGGATATACTTAGTGTAACCGAAACTTGGTTGTATGAATCAGACATCAACATAATTTGTAGTGCTCTTGCCAAGACACATTCGTGAGTGAATGGTATTTTCCTCCATTGAATTTATGGAGGCATTTACATACCATTATCACCAAGTTACAGATAATAGAATTGCTGTTGCGAATCGTCTGGGTCACCCAGATACGGATTAGGAGTTCATGGATCAATTTAGCTTGTTTCTTGAGACTCAGGAAAGAACAGGTGACATTTGAGCTGTGATGACTTTGAGTATTGGGTTGACACCCATCTCTGAAACCTTTTCCCTCTGACTTCTTGTAAATTCTTGATTTAAACACTTGTCAATTACATGTCGTGTTCAGCACGTCTTTCTTAACACACTCTAGACCTAGTTTTGTCTCCTGTTGGCTGTGATCTGTATTACGTACATAGTGCAGTTGACCTGATCCATCCAGCAGTCTCTGACCAAGCTTTGGTTACTTTTGGTTTTAATATCCCAAGACTTTAAAACAAATACTTTCAGGAACTATAGAAACATTGACCATACCATAATTGATCAGAAAGTTTATCATTCTTTGAACTGGGTTGACTCCTCTGATGAGATGGTTAAATTACATAATGATGTCTTCCAGTGCATTTTGGACCGTTATTGTCCACAGGTCATGACTCGTCTATAAGTTCTTTTCGTAAGGATTGCTAGTCGGGGCTCACTCGTTATCACTATGATTATTTTTTTTTTTTTTTCGATTTTCGAATTTCTCTCGTGGTTTTTCTTGTTAAAAAACAAGGAAAATTATATTTTCTATTTTAGATATACATCAGGCATGATCGAATTGCCGAATTTCAAAAATTAATAATTATTTTCATAATCAATGATTATCATTAAATCAAGGAAACCTCACACATGAAGTTTAAAGCTCTATATCCTTATATCCTTATATCCTTGGTCCTTGCAACTCATCTCTAGTAAAAGCATTCTTAGTTTCAGGAGCATATTCATACATTTTAGCCTCTGTATGATGATTATAATTATTAACATCACTTGCCTGAGTAAATTGATCTCTGTATTCTATAGTAGCGAATTGTTCCATCATAAATGAAACTCTAAATCTTCTGAATTTCCCATTAGCATCCAGAAAACGAGGAACACCCAAACAAACAACAGGAGATATACATGTTTTATCTGAAGCCATACTTTGAAACTTAACATCTGTAGCAATTGTATATCTTGTATTATGTGCTTCTTTTAAACTGATTGGATCTTGCTGTGGTAACAAATGCAAATGAGATCCATCAGCTGAAGGTAATTCTGGTGCTATCCAAACATCATTATTACATGGTATATCAAAATCCATAGGAGGATCCCCAACATTCCACAATTGGACATTCCTAGCTTTATTAATCATTGTTTCTTCAGTTTTATGAACCACTTTACCTTTAATAATATCTTCCAAGTTCCAGAGTAGGTGGATCAACTGTATTATCATCAATGACATTTTTTGCTGATTTCATTTTAGATGGCAGTGTATACAATTGCAACAATTCTGATCCATTATTTACTATAACAAAACACCAAATGTCTGGTACTGCTTGCGAAGTAGTTACTTGCTGTGAGGCTACAATTTGAATAACATCTTCATATACACGAAGCTTGGATAGTCTCAAATGCAATTTCTTAATTCTATATGGAAATGTTAATCGTGGTTGAAAACATGGAGCAAGTGCTGGTGCTGCTTGCATGTTCTGACAAAACCAATATTCAAATACATTGGTTGGTAGAGTTATCCATGCAGCATATTTCTGTTTATCTGTTCCATACATACCAGATACAGGTAGTAGAGCAGAGGATGTCAATAGTGATCGCTTACTAACATATTCATAATGTGTTGAAGAAGAATAAGTTGGTAGAGGGGATCATATGAAGATCCTCCTCCCCGAACCTACTTGGGGGGGGGGGAGGATCTTCATATGATCAAGCCCAGTCGCGCTCATCTGAAGATCCACCCCCCCCCCTAACCTAACCTAACCTAACCAAACCTAACCTAACCAAACCAAACCTAACCTAACCTAACCTAACCAAACCAAACCAAACCAAACCAAACCTAACCAAACCAAACCTAACCTAACCTAACCAAACCTAACCTAACCAAACCTAACCTAACCAAACCTAACCTAACCTAACCTAACCTAACCTAACCAAACCAAACCAAACCTAACCTAACCTAACCTAACCTGACCTGACCTAACCAAACCAAACCAAACCTAACCAAACCAAACCAAACCAAACCAAACCTAACCCCCAAACCTACTTGGGGGGGGGGGGGGAGGATCTTTATATGATCTTGCCTGGGGGGGGAGGATCTTCAGTTGGATACTTTGGGGGGAAGATCTTCATATGATCCGGTAGAGGTAACAAATTATGATAGGATTGTCCACCCTGTATATTACTAATCATTCCATCATTTTCATTATCATTTGTTGAAGAGTCTGCTTCACGACGTCGTTTACCCCGAGCAAAATAATCTCGAGCCTTATCAGCATCATAAGATAACACACTGTCCACCACCATGGGCATTACAGCTTCTGCCATGACAAATGCGTTCTAGAAAAGAATTGACAAGTACAACATCAGTAAGCTACAGCATTACACGGCACTTTTTGGTAGAATATTCATGTAATAAATTTCACTCATTGGTTCTAATTGATAAGAGAAGATAACACGTATACGCTATACTACATCGATCGATCGAGACCCTATAGAGACAATGAAGCTTTCTATTGACCAATCGATGCTGGCAGGCTTTTTCAATAATAAATGTATCGTTCCGATGATGATTATAAACCAAATCATTGATCGATGCAAAGAACACACTACATTAAAATATGCATTTGTAAAACATACTAATAATTGTACTGATTGCTGGGGTGACCATTGGCATTATTGTACTGTGGGTGCTCGAGACGAAGGAGTCACTGACTTACAGCAATACATATGTAAAACTGTTTGGAAGCCACATAAAGAGGCCAATACTGCACCTAGAATTAATTACGATTCACAAGCCCTCATTGCATGGTTAACTTATGTGAAACATAATGGTCCAGATACATTTATATCAAACAGTGATGATTGGCTTTCATATTGGGAAGGCATTAAAGATGGTGATGCTATTAAAGCTAAGGCTGAACAAGTGAAACGTAAAGATGAATATAAAAACAAGAAAACTGAAGAACTAGCCTGTATGACCTTAGAGAAAAAAGGTAAATCTTATATATTAGAAAATAGATATAAAGCTAAATTGGATATTGCTGTGGAATTAAAGAATTTTATTAAAGATAGTAATGTTATTAATATGAATTGCTTGTGGAAATTAAGTGAAGATGAGAGACATTATTTGGATATTAAATTTAAAAAAGAACAAGTCAGTGATACTATTGATAAATATGGCCATTTCATGAATAGACAAGGCTCTCTGTTCACAAATACAGATGGTTTAGATGGCCTCCCATTTCGATATTTTAATTTAGCATCATTTATTGCTGATGATAGAATGTACGACAGAAATATTAAAGATTATCAAAGAGATCCAGAAAGATTTCTAAAAGCAGGAATAGCTCTCATTCATTATGTACGCCACAACTCATTAAAAGATCCTGACGAGTATGTAAAATTCCTGATAGAACTGGAGGCTATAAAGAACAAGACTATGGAGAAAAAGACATTGATTTCTATTGTTGGCCCATCTAATAGTGGTAAAACATTAATTTCTTCCATGGTAACAGACTATGTTAATACAGGATTAATTACTAAAAATGGTGAAGCCAGTCAATTTGTGTTTCAAGATATTATTGACAAGCCATTTGTCATATGGAAGAAGCCAAATTCACACAGAATCTAGAACAGGATTATTCGGCTCTATTGAGTAAGAATGATAAAGTCACTGTTCAGAAAGATCTAATAAACCATCTTTTATTAGTACCAGTAATATTATACCATACCATGATTGTGTTAACTCCGAAGCATTCCAAAACCGTATGGTAGAATACGAGTTTATTAGAACATTGAATAATCAAAGAATTAATCAGATCAAAGAATGCTACGACTATCCTAATAATATACCGATCACTCCAATGCACTATTTATGTCTTGTAAGTGCAGCTATGAAAGATCCAACTATGGGACTTAGACAGGTATTTAATTATGTAATTGAAAACAACTTTATTGAGAAATTCAATGATATAATTAAAGAAGGTTCAATTCCTTTAGAGAGTGTAGATGGATCATGTTGTTGCAGTAAATATGATAAGATTGTAGGGGTATCGAGATATTAAAGTTGTCTAGCACTCAGGATGGAAGGAAACTCTAATGTGGTTATCTTGTATAATATATAAGTTATATGATAGACAGTCTGGTGCTGGAGGTGCTGTGTGGTGAGGGGCTGCTTGGTAGAGACGTGCGGTGAGTAGCTTGTCGAAGGAGGTATGTGTGCAGGAGCTCCGTTAGAGAAGATGTTGCCTGTTGCTGGCCTCCTGGTTGAATGAAATGTTAACAGTGTGGAGCTTGCTGGAGGAGATGTTGCTTGTTCAAGAAGATTGGTCAGAATGCCTCTCAATGGAGAGACAGAGCTTATATACACCCAGCAGCGGCTATGAGTCATGGTGGAAAAACCCGAGAAGTAGCCGGTGACTAGTTCCGTTGCTAAGATACGGCGGGCAATGGAATGCGGATACGCTTGGTTGCTAGGGAAGGCGGTAACAGGTGGTGGCGTGGCTACGCAGTTAGGCAGTTGTAGGGGAGAAGTCCACTACAATACTCCCCCTCCCCTCCCGGCGCGGCGGGAGGCTGGATGTTGTCCGGGTTGTGTCCCACACATAACACATACCGGGCAGGTGTATGTACGACTCGACCGCTACGTGTAACAACTCCGTCCAGTGACACAAAACCTGTGGGAGAATTAGGAGGAGAAAGAGGGTTTGGGATTAGAGGAGGTTGTACAAGCAATGGTTGTTGTGCTCCTGCTGCTGCAGGGGCTGCGTCAGGAGGAGGGTCCATGGCAGGAGCAGGTTCAGGTTCTATGACAGGAGGAGGGTCTATGACAGGAGCAGGTTCTATGATAGGAGGGAGGCTTACTACAGGTTCAGGTTCTATGACAGGAGCAGGTTGTACATGAGGGTGAAAAGAGGGTGCCCAGAAATGTCGTGGGCGTGGTGTTGCTGCCGGTGGTAACTGCGGGTGGACTGGTGCAGGCGTAGTTTGTTGATGGTGCTGCTGGGCTGGGGGCCCGACGGGTAAGGCGGCCGGTTTGACTCTGTCTATGCTGACGGTGTCATGTCTGCCATTCCGGATAATTGTCAGGAACTTTGCAGAACGGGTAACGACCTGGAAGGGTCCATCGTAGGGGCGTTGTAATGGGTTGCGGTGAGCATCATGCCTGACGAAAACATACTCGGCTGTGAGTAGTGCAGGAGGGATGTGTTCAGGGCGCCGAGTAGGCTGGCGTGGAGCAGTAGCTCTGAATGCAGAAACTGCCTGTCGTAGCTTTTGGAGTAAGTCGTGACGAACGGCTGGAGTGGCCTGATTGGGATCAGGAGGGAGTGAGAAATCCCCGGGTAGCCGAAGGGGCTCGCCTAGTGTCAGATCTGCTGGGCTACAGCCCATATCCTCCTTGTGTGACGCACGGATGCCGAGGAGCACTAAGGGAAGCGCATCAGTCCAGCTGTAAGGGTCGTGCTGTGCCTTGAGTGCGTCCTTCAGCTGCCGGTGAAAACGTTCTACCATGCCGTTGGCTTGAGGGTGGTATGCTGTAGTGCGTTGTCTAGACGTGCCGAGGAACTGTAGGAGGTGCTGCCAGAGTTGTGACTCAAACTGTACTCCTCGGTCAGTGATTACGGTAGCGGGGGGGCCAAAACGGGAAACCCAACCGGACATGAAGGCGCGGACAGTAGTCTCTGCTGTAGCGTTGGGCATGGGAATTGCTTCTGTCCACCTGGTGAAACGGTCGATGCAGGTGAAGATGTAGGTGCTACCGTAGGATGATGGAAGAGGTCCCACGATGTCGAGGTGTACTACTTGAAAACGTCCTTTGGGAATAGGAAAGGCTTGTAAGGGGGCCCGTATGTGACGATGTATTTTGGAGGACTGGCAGGCTAGGCACTGGGCAGCCCATTTCTTAGTATCAGACTTGATGCCGGGCCAGACGACACGTTGCGTGAGGAGGCGCTGGGAGGCCCGCACACCCGGGTGGCTGAGACCATGGATGCGGTCGAAAACAGCGCGGCGGTGGACGTGAGGCACGAACGGTCTAGGCTGTCCACAGGATACGTCGCACCACAATTTTATCTTTGTGCCAGGAACAGGGAGTTCTTGGAGTATGAGGCCTGAGGGGGATGTCTTGTAAGCTGCCAGGTCTTCGTCTTTCTCTTGAGCCGCGGCTAGCTGCCCATAATCAATGGGTGGAGATGAGGGAAGAATGGTGGATATACAACGAGAGAGGGCGTCGGCGATCTCGTTGTGGCTGCCTTTAATGTGTTGGACGTCGCTGGAGAACTCCGAGATGTAAGCCAAGTGGCGCAGGACACGAGGTGTATGTGACTGGGAAGCTGAAGCGAAAGCGTGGACGAGGGGCTTGTGATCAGTGAAGATGGTGAACTGACGGGCCTCGAGGAAGTGTTGGAAATGTCTGACAGCCAAGTATATGGCCAGGAGTTCTCGATCAAAAGCGCTGTACTTGAGGTGTGGTGGTTGAAGCCGTTGTGAGAAGAAAGCAACGGGCATGAAAGTTCCGTTGATCTCCTGCTGTAAGACGGCGCCCACTGCAGTAGAAGAAGCGTCTGTTGTGAGAGTGGTCCGGGCGTTAGGTGCGGGGTGGGCCAGGAGGGTGAGGCGTGTGATGTGCTGTTTGATAGTGGTGAATGCCGTAGTAGCCTCTTGAGTCCACATGAGAGACTTGTGAGACTTCTTTGGGCGTCCCTTGAGAAGGTCGTGTAGGGGGGCTAGGACGGTGGCAGCTTTGTCAATGAAGCGGTGGTAGTAGTTGACTAAACCCAGGAACTCCCGGAGTTTCTTCGCCGTTTCAGGTTTGGGGAACTCCCTAATCGCGGTTATCTTCTGTGGTAGGGGTTGTATGCCACTGGGCGAGACTCTGTGACCGAGGAAATCGATGGCCGAGGTTCCAAAGACGCACTTAGCAGGATGAACTTTCATGTTGTTGTTCTGCAGGCGTTGGAGAAGGAGTTGTAGGTGGTGGTGGTGCTCGGCAGGCGTCGAAGATGCGACGAGGATGTCGTCAATGTAGACGGTGACAAAATCGAGGTCGCGAAGCATATGGTCCATGAACCTCTGGAAAGTCTGTGCTGCATTGCGTAAGCCAAAACTCATGAAAGTGTACTCGAAGAGTCCGAACGGAGTGGTGATGGCTGTCTTCTGGGTATCTGCCGGTGCTACTGGGATCTGGTGGAAGGCACGCTCCAAGTCGATCTTCGAGAAGATAGTCTTGCCATGAAGTTTGTGGTGAAAGTCCTGGACATGCGGAATAGGGTACCTGTCAGGTTTGGTGACGAGATTCAGGGCTCTGTAGTCGCCACACACCCTCCACTCGCCGGGTGTTTGCTTAGGAACCATGTGAAGAGGCGATGCCCAGGGACTCCTTGAAGGGCGAATGATGCCGTCTTGCAGTAGTTTGTTGAATTCTGCTTTGGCTGTGTACAGGAGCTCAGGGCGCAGGCGGCGAGGGCGTGAAAAGACAGGTGGTCCTTTGGTTTCGATGTGGTGGAAAATTCCCGACGTAGGTGGTGGGGGTAGGGAGACTCGGGGTGAGAAAAGCTCCTTGAATTCGTCGAGCAGGGAGGAGAACTCGTTGGAAGGCGCAAGACAGGTGATAGCGTCCGTGTGTCTGGCACGAGAACCCTGGATCTTGCGTGCTGTAGGCTCATGAATGAGGCATAGATGACTTGGTTTGACGCCGAGCTTGTGGAAGGTGAGGAAGTCGAAACCAAGGATGGGTTGAGACACGTCTGCTATCACGAATAACCAACGCAGAGTCTTGGGCAGACCGAGGTCTAAGGCGAGGGTGCGTACGCCGTAGGAGGCGATGGAGGTACCGTTGGCAGCGAACAGGTCATACGAGGGTTGCTTTGACTTGTCTCGTAGTGAGGGAGGGATGAGGCTGACCGATGAACCGGTGTCGATGAGAAACTTCTTGCCGGAGGTGCGGTCGGTGACGCGCAGTAATGAGACGCCTGGAGGGACGGAGGCTGAGGCGTCTACCAGCCTCCGGTGTTGCCGTTTCCCGAATAGGTGCAATAGGGCTCACAGTTTCGAGCATAGCGGCCGAAAGTCTGGTGATACCAGCAGAGGGTAAATTTGTTGTGCTGGGGGTTGGCTGCTGTGTGTCGGAACTTGTAGGGCGTAGTATGTGAGTCAGGAACCGGCGCAGCAGCGGGTATGGAGGAGCAGAACTGCTCAACAGTGTCCATCCTGCGGTTCAAAATTTGCAACAGGTCCTTGATGTCTTGTGAGGAATTGCTCGGCTGAGGGGCGTTGACCCGGCTTACAAGTTCGATGGTAGGTACTGGTGTGACCGTGGCGGCAAGGGGTGCAGCAGCGCATTCGTTAAAAATTCTATCTGCCGCGGTTGCATATAGTTCCGGTGTCGTAGAGTAATCTACTGCGGACAGGATGTTGCGTACTTCTGTGGGTAGCTTTTGTGCGTGAAGCTGGCGCAGGATAGAGTCGGGGAGTCTGTCTGTGTGACGGGAGTTCAGCCGACACATCTCCTCCAGAGACGTCCCGGGGTTGAGTTCCCGAGGGAGGTAGAGGATAGATCTTGCAGGAGATTGGGGCTGGTCTGTTGATAACACGTCTTCAAGGCAGCCCGCAGGGTAGCGAATTTGTTGTGATCTGGAGGGTTGGAAATGGTTTGTGAGACCCGCGTGGCCACTTCCGTGGGTAAGGCACAAAGCAGGGCGCAATACTTTTGTTCGTCGGTCGCTCGTGAGCCGGCGAGGGCTGCTTCCACATGGTCAAGCCAGTCCTCGACGTTGTGGTTGAAAATCGGCAGAGAGATCCGTCCGTCCTCCATCCTGTGTGAGTGCTTATCTCCGGGAGTCACCATTGTAGGGGTATCGAGATATTAAAGTTGTCTAGCACTCAGGATGGAAGGAAACTCTAATGTGGTTATCTTGTATAATATATAAGTTATATGATAGACAGTCTGGTGCTGGAGGTGCTGTGTGGTGAGGGGCTGCTTGGTAGAGACGTGCGGTGAGTAGCTTGTCGAAGGAGGTATGTGTGCAGGAGCTCCGTTAGAGAAGATGTTGCCTGTTGCTGGCCTCCTGGTTGAATGAAATGTTAACAGTGTGGAGCTTGCTGGAGGAGATGTTGCTTGTTCAAGAAGATTGGTCAGAATGCCTCTCAATGGAGAGACAGAGCTTATATACACCCAGCAGCGGCTATGAGTCATGGTGGAAAAACCCGAGAAGTAGCCGGTGACTAGTTCCGTTGCTAAGATACGGCGGGCAATGGAATGCGGATACGCTTGGTTGCTAGGGAAGGCGGTAACAGGTGGTGGCGTGGCTACGCAGTTAGGCAGTTGTAGGGGAGAAGTCCACTACAAGATGTTTAACATAGATCCAAAACAATTATATGAGGTGGTTATTACGCCTACATTGAAACGAAAACCAGAACCAGATTTCTTTGATTATCCTGTTGATCAACTTAAACATGTGAAATTAGACAATTCATTCTTGAAAGAAGAATTACTTGCTAATGGTAAAGAGTTGTATAAATGCGATTCAGAAGATCCAGACGAAGCTTTAGCTGCACATTTGTCATGTTCTATGATGAAAGAACATTTGTTGAAGTCATATGAACCTGCTGAATTACAACAGAAATTGAAAGAGATGAAAGATTCCACTATGAAAAGTATATGAAATATGGCGGTACCTGTTATTTGGTTAATTATTTATTGTTATATATACCAGTGAGGTTTCCTTGATTTAATGAAAATCATTGATTATGAATATAATTATTAATTTTTGAAATTCGGCAATTCGATCATGCCTGATGTATATCTAAAATAGAAAATATAATTTTCCTTGTTTTTTAACACGAAAACCACGAGAGAAATTCGAAAATCGAAAAAAAAACAAAAAAAAACACACGAATGCTAACCTAACCTCACGAAATGATCATAGTGATAACGAGTAAGCCCCGACTAGCCGCGTTGATGTGTTTATGCAGGATGGTACCCCATGTCACACAGCAAAATATGTAAAACCATGGCTTGTTGACTGTCAGGTAGACTTCATAAGTGATTGGTCAAGCAATTTGCCTGACCTTAACTCGATAGAAAATAAGTGGAGCATTATCAAGCTTCGTCTACAAGGCAAGGACACGAATACCGGCCCCTAGCTGGAGGCAGCCACTCATGAGTGGAATAATTTAGACCCACAAATAATTTTTGGCTTTTCGTCCAAAATTAGATTTTGCTCAAAATCGCAGTATAGGTACTCCTGAACATGCTGATTAAGGATCTGTTAACCAAAATTTGATATCTGCAATATTACTTATTCAAATGATTTTTAGAATATTTTAATTACTTTTGCAATGCTAATTACTCGCCACATGGGTTTTCGAGGTCATTTCTTGGTGCTTGTGTATTATTCTGCACGTACTTAAATAGTTAGGCACATTAAATTTTAGTTCAGAGAGAAAAATTATTTTTGGCCAAAAATCCTTTAATGCATAAGACACAATTTTTGTCAATTTCGGCCAAAAAATAGATTTTGTTCAAAATTTCAGTATAGGTACTCCTGAATGTTCTGCTTAAGGAGCTGTTAACCAAAATTTGATATCTTGATTATAACTTGCTTAAATGGCTTTTAGAAAATGTTCAAATGATTTTTAGAATATTTTAATTACTTTTGCAATGCTAATTGCTCGCCATTTTGGGTTTTCAAGGTCATTTCTTGGTGCTTGTGTATTATTCTGGGTGTAACTAAGAAGGTAGACACATTAAATTTTAGTTCAGAGAGAAAAAGTATTTTAGGCCAAAAATCCTGTAAGGGGTAAGCCTTACAATTTTTGGCATTTCGTCCAAAATTAGATTTTGCTCAAAATCGCAGTATAGGTACTCCTGAACATGCTGATTAAGGATCTGTTAACCAAAATTTGATATTTGCAATATTACTTATTCAAATGACTTGCAAAATTAATTACAATTTTCTAAAAGCCATTTGAACAAGTAATAATCCAGATATCAAATTTTGGTTAACAGATCCTTAAGCAGCACATTCAGGAGTACCTATACTGAGATTTTGAACAAAATCCATTTTTTGGCCGAAAATGACAAAAATTGTAAGTCCTATGCCTTAAAGGATTTTTGGCCAAAAATACTTTTTCTCTCTGAACTAAAATTTAATGTGCCTAACTATTTAAGTACATCCTGAATAATACACAAGCACCAAGAAATGACCTCGAAAACCCATAAGTGGCGAGTAATTAGCATTGCAAAAGTAATTAAAATATTCTAAAATTCATTTGAACAAGCAATAATCCATATATAAAATTTTGGTAAACAGATCCTTAATCAGCATGTTAAGGAGTACCTATACTGCGATTTTGATCAAAATCTATTTTTGGACGAAATGCCAAAAATTGTAAGGCTTACTCCCCTTACAGGATTTTGGGCCAAAAATTTGATTTTGTTCAAAATCTCAGGAAAGGTACTCCTGAATATGCTGCTTAAGGATCTGTTAACCAAAATTTGATATCTGGATTATTACTTGTTCAAATGGCTTTTAGAAAATTGTAATTAATTTTGCAAGTCATTTGAATAAGTAATATTGCAGATATCAAATTTTAGTTCAGAGAGAAAACGTATTTTAGGCCAAAAATCCTGTAAGGGGGTAAACCTTACAATTTTTGTAATTTTCGGCCAAAAATGGATTTTGTTCAAAATTTCAGTATAGGTACTCCTGAATGTGCTGCTTAAGGATCTGTTAACCAAAATTTGATATCTTGATTATAACTTGTTCAAATGGCTTTTAGAAAATGTTCAAATGATTTTTAGAATATTTTAATTACTTTTGCAATGCTAATTACTCGCCACTTATGGGTTTTCGAGGTCATTTCTTGGTGCTTGTGTATTATTCAGGATGTACTTAAATAGTTAGGCACATTAAATTTTAGTTCAGAGAGAAAACGTATTTTAGGCCAAAAATCCTGTAAGGGGTAAACCTTACAATTTTTGTAAATTCGGCCAAAAATGGATTTTGTTCAAAATTTCAGTATAGGTACTCCTGAATGTGCTGCTTAAGGATCTGTTAACCAAAATTTGATATCTTGATTATAACTTGTTCAAATGGCTTTTAGAAAATGTTCAAATGATTTTTAGAATATTTTAATTACTTTTGCAATGCTTATTACTCGCCACTTATGGGTTTTCGAGGTCATTTCTTGGTGCTTGTGTATTATTCAGGATGTACTTAAATAGTTAGGCACATTAAATTTTAGTTCAGAGAGAAAAAGTATTTTAGGCCAAAAATCCTGTAAGGGGTAAACCTTACAATTTTTGTCATTTTCGGCCAAAAATGGATTTTGTTCAAAATTTCAGTATAGGTGCTCCTGAATGTGCTGCTTAAGGATCTGTTAACCAAAATTTGATATCTTGATTATAACTTGTTCAAATGGCTTTTATAAAATGTTCAAATGATTTTTAGAATATTTTAATTTCTTTTCCAATGCTAATTACTCGCCACTTATGGGTTTTCGAGGTCATTTCTTGGTGCTTGTGTATTATTCAGGATGTACTTAAATAGTTAGGCACATTAAATTTTAGTTCAGAGAGAAAAAGTATTTTAGGCCAAAAATCCTGTAAGGGGTAAACCTTACAATTTTTGTCATTTTCGGCCAAAAATGGATTTTGTTCAAAATTTCAGTATAGGTGCTCCTGAATGTGCTGCTTAAGGATCTGTTAACCAAAATTTGATATCTTGATTATAACTTGTTCAAATGGCTTTTATAAAATGTTCAAATGATTTTTAGAATATTTTAATTTCTTTTCCAATGCTAATTACTCGCCACTTATGGGTTTTCGAGGTCATTTCTTGGTGCTTGTGTATTATTCAGGATGTACTTAAATAGTTAGGCACATTAAATTTTAGTTCAGAGAGAAAAAGTATTTTAGGCCAAAAATCCTGTAAGGGGTAAACCTTACAATTTTTGTCATTTTCGGCCAAAAATGGATTTTGTTCAAAATTTCAGTATAGGTACTCCTGAATGTGCTGCTTAAGGATCTGTTAACCAAAATTTGATATCTTGATTATAACTTGTTCAAATGGCTTTTAGAAAATGTTCAAATGATTTTTAGAATATTTTAATTTCTTTTCCAATGCTAATTACTCGCCACTTATGGGTTTTCGAGGTCATTTCTTGGTGCTTGTGTATTATTCAGGATGTACTTAAATAGTTAGGCACATTAAATTTTAGTTCAGAGAGAAAAAGAATTTTAGGCCAAAAATCCTGTAAGGGGTAAACCTTACAATTTTTGTCATTTTCGGCCAAAAATGGATTTTGTTTAAAATTTCAGTATACATAAGAACATAAGAATGGAGGAAACTGCAGCGGGCCTATTGGCCCATACTGGGCAGTCCCGTTTACACCCAACCCCTATTGCTCATATGAGCATCCAACCTATGTTTGAAGCTATTCAGCGTATTCGAGTTAATGATGATATTTGGTAACTTGTTCCATTCATCCACTACTCTGTTTCCAAACCAGTGTTTGCCTATTTCACGCCTAAATCTAAATTTGTCCAATTTAAAACCATTGTTACGAGTTCGCTCCTGGTTGGATAATTTGAGTACCTTTGTAATGTCCCCTTTGTTTAGCCCTGCCTTCCATTTATACACCTCTATCAGGTCGCCCCTCGCTCTACGTCTCTCAAGGGAGTGCAAATTAAGATGCTTTAACCTGTCTCTATACTCAAGGTTCCTGATACCCGGGATTAGTCTTGTCATTCTCCTCTGAATTCTTTCCAAGGATTCTATATCCATTCTGTAATACGGTGACCAGAACTGGACTGCGTAATCCAGGTGTGGTCTCACAAGAGCAAGATATAGTTTTAGGATGACCTCGCTAGTCTTGTAACTAACACTCCTTTGTATGAACCCAAGTACTTTATTAGCCTTGTTTCGAGCAAAAACACATTGTTTACTTGGCTTAAGGTTCCTACTTATCATTACTCCTAAATCTCTCTCGCAGTCGGATTTCTCTATGGCATCGTTGTTCATCTGGTATCTGGTTTCCCTGTTTACATTTCCTATACTGAGTACTTTACATTTGTCAATGTTGAATTTCATCTGCCATTTTTCAGACCATTCGAAAAATTTGTTTAGATCCTCCTGTAGTTTTGCCGAGTCCTCGTCAGATTTGATAACACGTCCTATTTTAGTATCATCAGCAAATTTACTTATGTTGCTGTCTATGCCGATATCTATGTCGTTTATGTATATAATAAACAATAATGGTCCAAGTACTGAGCCTTGGGGAACTCCACTTGTGACGTTGCTCCAATGGGACTTAGTGCCGTTAATGCTCACTCGCTGTTTCCTGTCCTGTAACCACGCCCTAATCCATTTAAGGATGTCACCTTTGATGCCATGAGCTTCTACCTTTCTAATTAGTCTTTCGTGGGGTACTCTGTCGAAGGCTTTGCTAAAGTCGAGATATACCACATCATAATTGTGCCCCTCGTCCACTGATTCGAAAACTGATGAAAAGAATGTTAATAGATTAGTTAGGCAAGAACGTCCGCTTGTGAAGCCATGCTGGGAATCATTGATCAATCTGTGCTTCTCCAGGTGATTTCGAATAGAGTTTGAAATGATTGCTTCCAGTAATTTGCCTACTATTGATGTTAGACTGATTGGGCGGTAGTTAGAGGATAGTGATCTATCCCCCTTCTTGAAGATCGGTATTACATTCGCTATCCTCCAGGATTCTGGTACTACACCTGTTTTTAAGGACATGTTAAACAACTTTGCTAAGGGCATACTAAGCTCTTCCTTACATTCCTTTAATACTCTGGCAAATATCTCATCGGGACCAGGTGACTTATTAGGCTTTAGTTGTCTATTTGCTTACTAACATCGTTACTAGTCACTACTATCTCACTTAATTTGTTTTCTTCACTATCTCTGAATAGAGTCGGTGCCTCGGGTATCATGTTTAAATTTTCGCTGGTGAAAACTGTTGAAAAATATTTATTCAAGTTATTGCTCATTTCTCCGTCGTTATCAGTGAGCTCGCCGGAGTCTGACCGTATTGGTCCAATCTTTTCTCGTGTTTTAGTTTGGTACATTTGGTAGAATCCTTTGGGGTTTGTCTTTGCCTCCCTTGCTATCCTTACCTCATTATTCCTCTTTGCTTTCCTTATCTCGGTTTTAACCCTACTCGCCAATACCCTATAATAGTCCCGGAGGTGAATTTCGCCACGATTTATCCTTCTACCTATAGCCTTCCTTTGGCCAATGATGTTCTTTAAATAATTATTTATCCATTTAGGGTCATTGTTGTTTGATCTGAGTTTTTTGTATGGTATGTTCTGCCTTTGTGCATTAAGTAACTCACTATTTAAATTGTCGTGGAACTCGGCAATCTCAGATCTCGTTATCAGGTCTGTGTCATCTGTCAGGTTCACGGCCAAGCGCGACACCCCCTCTCTCAGCTGCCTCTTTAAACTGTCAAAGTTTGCCCTTCTGAAATCTGGTACTTTAGTGGAATTTTCCTTACGTCTGCCCTGAAAATCTAACTGGAATCGAATTTCTTTGTGATCGCTGTTTGCAAGTTCGTTCCCTACCTCGACATTGCTAATGAGGTTTTCTCTGTTTGACAAAACTAAATCCAATATATTATTACCCCGTGTGGGTTCGGTTATATGTTGACTTAGGAAACAGTCCTGGATCGTCTCGAGAAAATCCTCTGATTCTGAGTTTCCTGTAAGGTCGGTCCAATCTATTTGGCCAAGGTTAAAGTCGCCTACTATACAGACTTTGTTGTGTATGGAAGCCCTGCGCATTTCATCCCAGATAAGTCGCTCATTGACTCTGTCAAGATTGGGGGGTCTATATATTACTCCTGTGATTAATTTTTCCCGACCGTCGCTTAATTCTATCCAAATTGTTTCTGTATTCCTCTCAGTTTTTATTTCCTTATTTATTTCACACTTCAGGTTATCCCTAACATAGATTGCTACTCCGCCTCCTTTCCTGGTCTGCCTATCGGTATGGAACAGTTTGTAACCCGCAATTTGGTATTCGACTGGTAATTCACGTGTGTCTAGGTTGATCCATGTTTCAGTGAATGCAATTATATCGATTTCTTCGGTACATACCAAGGCCCTAATATCATCCATTTTGTTTCTCATACTTCTACTGTTCGCGTAATATACATTTAAGTTAGTCGTGTTCTGAGTCCTTCCCTTACCGCGTTTAGTTTTAAACTCCCTGTCTGATTTAGTTATGTCATCATTCCTAACACTATTTCCCTGTAATCTTTCGCCTTGTTTACCCGCTCCCACTGCAGTCTCCTCCACCCCCGTGCCCCTATGTCCTCTTAGCAGTTTAAAGACTTCGATATCTTTTGAACTGCCCCCTCTAGAGCCCCAGCCAGGGTTGCTACTCCATCCCTAGACAGGTGCACCCCATCCCTAGCATAAAGGTCCCTTCTGCCATAGAAGTTGTCCCAGTTGTCAATGAATGGGACTGATATTGACTTGCAATATCTGTCAAGACGGTCGTTAACAGCAACTGCCCTTGACAACCATTCACTGCCAACTCTCCTTCTAGGCAGGACACAGCATATGTACTCCTGAATGTGCTGCTTAAGGATCTGTTAACCAAAATTTGATATTTTGATTATAACATGTTCAAATGGCTTTTAGAAAATGTTCAAATGAT
>CAUDMG010003421.1:1672500-1822903 GCA_958450375.1 Homarus gammarus | reverse complement strand
AGAATTAAGGAATTTTGCAGGGTACTGGACTGCTTGGTCCTGGTCGATTACTGTATCAACAGATATGAATGAGGTCTCACTGCCTGGAAGCTGTCTGAGTAGAGTCATGTTGATTCAGCCACTGTTTCATTGTTTGGTGCTAGAATTGCGCGTTCACACAGCCACTTGTGATCCTTGTAGTGGTGTATAGTGTTTGGGTAGACGATGTTAGTGAGCTCAGTTGAGGACTTTACAACATTTCCACATCCTTGAGGAATTATTATTTTGTCCTTCTGAATCAACAGGGAAAGTTCCATTCCCAATCTGTAGTAGAAGGTTTGCAAACCGTCCAGCATCCTGATCTCCTTGTAGATGTACTCTCATGTTTGTGGATAGGGTGCGTGGTCTGAACACTTCTCCAAGGTATGATATGCCTTAAGGCACGCATTCAGTTCATCAGCTGGAGTGCTTCGAGGAATGACAGGTAGGGTCTGGCGAAAGTCTCCAAAATGACCATTATAATGCCACCCATGAGCTGGTCATTTTCTCGTATGTCTTGCAAGGTCCTGCCCAATGCTTCAAACGTTAACTTGTGAGACATAGTGCATTCATCCCAGACTATGAGGCTGCATTTTTCTAAGAGTTTTGCCTTTGCCGATCCTTTTTTGATGTGGCACACTGGATTCTCATTGTGAGCGAGGTTGAGAGGCAGTTTAAAAGTTGAGTGTGCAGTACGTCCTCCTTCTAGTAATGTTGCAGCAATGCCTGAGGATGCCACAGCAGGAGCAATTTTCCCCTGATGACGTACTTTGGCCAACAGAAGGTTGATTAGGAGTGTTTTTCCTGTCCCGCCAGGTGCATCAAGAAAGATCATACCTCCCTGCTCCGCTTGTATTGCTTGCAAGATCTGTCATAAGCATTTGCTTGATCAGGCACCAGAAGAGGCTCATTTTCTTCAAGAAAATTCACCAGAACTTCAACTGAGTAGTCTGTCTCTCTGAGCAACTCCCTGTTTGCAACTACTGGTTCTTCTCGGTTTGGGGAAGGCAATCCAAAATCAGTCAGGCCTCGGTAGGACACCACCTTCCGGGAGGCTCCACATATCTCACTCTTCAGTCCCCAAAACTTCTTCTTCCATCAATAGTTCATTAACGGTGTATGTAAGTTCCACTATGTTTTTCACTACAACGGTACAGCAAAGTATATTTTTTTAGCATTAAACTATAATTATTTTATTGTCTAATCATCACTACATATAACACCACCCATCATCACTACATATAACATCATCCATCATCACCACATTGGGAACTGCCCGTGCTGCTTATGTGGATGTCAGTAGCATTTTACCGAATCCAGCTGGTATGAAACACGAGGTACCATATATATGGACTAAAAATGAAGTAGATATGGTACCTCGTGTTTCATGCCAGCTGGATTCGGTAAAATGCTACTTATATCCACACAAGCAGCACGGGCAGTTCCCAATGGGAGGTTCACGGCGCCATCAGCTCGATGAAAAGGCTTTGTGTGAAATATACATAGTCTAGAACTGCTTTTTGTGCTCTTGTGGTATGGTCGGCACCGTTCCCTAGTCCCATGCAGTATGTCGAGGGTTCGAGTCCTGGCTGGTGAGGTAGTTGATTATATATATATATATATATATATATAATATATATATATATATATATATATATATAGATATATATATATATATGCAAGTAAATCACTGTAGGTGCGCGTGATCTAGGTATATGCTGATAACCACAAGGAAAGAAGAAAACACGAAGTTACCAAGCGCTTTCGTGTAATTCACATCTTCAGGGGTGAGTACAGACTAAAGAGAAATACAAACCAAGGTGTATATATTCAGAGGAGGGTGAGACCAGGTCCACAATGGTCAGGTTGTGTGCTATTTAAAGATTAGTAGGGTCATTACCTAATACCTGACCATTGTGGACCTGGTCTCACCCTCCTCTGTATATATACACCTTGGTTTGTATTTCTCTTTAGTCTGTACTCACCCCTGAAGATGTGAATTACATGAAAGCGCTTGGGAACTTCGTGTTTCTTCTTTCCTTGTGGTTATCAGCATATATATATATATATATATAGTATATATATATATATATATATATATATATATATATTATATATATATATATAAATATATATATATTGTCATGATCGTAATGACGGCTAACCTGTTAAACTAATGATCCACATTACGCTTACACGTCCACAAAACCTTCTGAGTCTCCCAGTGGAAATGTCATCCGTTCTCTCTGTTTCTTTGATGACGTCATCGATATGTCGTATGTTTGTTGACCTAAGTTTGTAAAATCTTTTGCAGCTACCGAGCCCCTGTAAACCGTTTTTTTTTCAATTATGAATATCAGAGACTCTGATAATCATAGTGAAATTGTGGTAGGGAGGTTAACTGAGGAATTAGTTAATATTCTGAAGGGAACCTTTTGAATCTGCTCCTCAGGGTTGTAGCAAGGCGTTGCGTGTTGGGACCTCTTGCCATCCAACCTTTCGTAATCAATTAAATTCTTGCTTTTGATAGCTCAGTCAGAGCATTGTTTGTAAAGATAATAGTAGGGAATGAAACTGAGTTCGTAGTCTCAGTTTCAAACGTCAGAGTGTTACAGTAACGTAATTCAGTGAAATGGTTAAGTAGGTGGACTCCGTGACTTTAGCATGCGTGGAAGGCGGCGGTTCATTTTCAAACCAGTAAGTGCCACGCTTCTCCACCCACAGGTAGGTCATTCCACCTTCTCCATGTTGTAACCCGCCATTTTTAAGTGCTTTGATCTAATTAATAGTTTGATTGTGCAAGTGTTACAGTAACGTAGTTAATGTGCTTTGAGTGAAGTAATTTATGTCCTTACTTAATGTCCCTTTGAAACGTTGAGTTCGTTATAAAATGAATAAGCGCCCCGCTCCTCCACCCACAGGTCCCTAACGCTGCCTGGGCCGTGTGTGGAGTGTGGATGACGCTTCCACTAGTCTTGGGAGATGTCTGAGGTCCAGTAGAATCGGGTATCCCCGTGACCCCGACCATCAGAGGCTCCTTCCACCCATGGGCCCCCTAGGGGGTAGTATTCCCCTAATGCCCTGCCTCTGTTGTGATCCTGGATCATCAAGCCCCCAAACAACTGCCAGCCCCATCATTGGTGGATGAGTACAGTACATAGTTCAGTAGGGCTGTTGGTGTGGTGGTGTTAGTCCACCGGAATTATCAGAGTGTTGGAAGGTGTCACTTGGTGATGAGACCCCCATGGCGGCCGCTGGAGTGTTGCCCCTGGGGTATCGAGTGTTTTACTGGCAGGTGCCACTGGTTTTATATGGTACTAAGGTGCTGTAAGAGTTTATGTGTGTTTTGGTGTTTGTACACCCAGTAGTGGTGCAAGTAAATTGAGCCTGAGGGCATGGTACCAGGAGTTCCTATTTTTGGGTGCATACAACATCTTTTCTGTAACCATTTTTGAGTTTAATAAACAGTGTATTTGTATGTGGGTCTATGATTCACCTATAGTATTCACCATTGTTCTTTCCCTAATACTCAATACTATATTTACATGTACCCATGGGCCTTACTCTCACGTCACTCTACCAGGTCAGAGTATTACTTAAGTTGTTGTAAGAGTGCCAAGCCCTTACATGGTGGCAGCTTGTGGTGCGTGCTCTTACAAATTGTGGCAGCTAGCTTGTTGTTCCTACCCTCCCCCCGTTACAATATATATATATATATATATATATATATATATATATATATATATATATATATATATATATATATATATAAATAAATAAATAAATAAATAAATATATATATATATATATATATATATATAATTTTTTTTTTTTCTGATAACCACAAGGAAACTAGAAAACACGAAGTTCCCAATCGCTTTTGTGTAATTCACATCTTCAGGAGTGAGTACAGTCTAAGGAGAAATACTTGACAGGGCTAATGTGTACAGTAGAGGGGAGTGAGATCAAGTCCCTAGGGGACATCAGGTGTCAACAATGTTCCCGTCATAAGGGAGTGACCCTTGCTAATCTATTAAACAAAAAAAAATTTGACCATGCCATCTCTAAGCACAGCAGCTGTCCATAGTCAGGTCATAGGGAAACATGACCCAACCTTCTCGCCTCTACTGTATATATTACCCTTGTCAAGTATTTCTCCTTGTTCTGTACTCACCCCTGAAGATGTGAATTACACGAAAGCACTTGGAAACTTTGTGTTTTCTTGTGGTTATCAGCATATACTTGGATCACGCGCACCTACAGTGATTTACTTGCACACACACACACACACACATATATATATATATATATATATATATATATATATATATATAATATATATATATATATATATATATATATATATATATATATATATATATATATATATATATATATATATATATATATATATATATATATATATATATATATATATATATATATATATATATATATATATATACAATTGACAACCTCACCAGCCAGGACTCAAACCCTCGACCTAATGCATGGGACCAGGGAACGTTACCGACCATGCCACGAGAGCACTTGTGGCATGGTCAGTAACGTTCCCTGGTCCCATGCATTAGGTCTAGGGTTCCAGTCCTGGCTGGTGAGGTCGTTGATTATATTTTTTCAAAGTCTGCGTGTTATATGGACTATATATATATATATATATATATATATATATATATATATATATATATATATATATATATATATATATATATATATATTATATATATATATATATATATATATATATATATATATATATATATATAATATATATATACATATATATATATACGCTGACAACCACAAGGAAGGAAGAAAACACGAAATTCCCAAGAGCTTTCGTGTAATTCACATCTTCAGGGTGAGTACAGACTAAGGAGAAGTACAAAACAAGGTATATATATATATATATATATATATATATATATATATATATATATATATATATATATATATATATATATATATATATATATATATATATATATATATACAGAAGAGGGTGAGATCAAGTCCACAATGATCAGGTATTAGGTTATGGCTCTACTAATCTTCACAAAGCACCGCAGCAGTTGGTAGTCAGGTCAGAGGGTAAGCTGACCCAACCTTCTCAACACGTGGTTACAAATCTTCTTAATTACGAAATTATCCAGTTTGTACATGCCATTACTCAAATTCAATATGACGGATTCGGTATGTTTAATGAGACTAGATTCTATGATGTTCCTACTGTCAATTGAATTACAAGGTATTATTGAGGAGACATTATCCCAGTCAATGCAATGCTTATTACCACTCAAATGAACATATAGAGCATTGGATTCCTGGCCTGTCCTCACACTATATTTATGTGGTTTAAGTCTAGTTACAAGATCTTTATCCAACAGGGAGGTACTACCGCCTGGGAAGATATTGGAAGCATGATGTGCTCTCTAATGGTACACCCTGCTGCTATATGGTATCACGAAAATTGTGACCAAGTCCCAGGTTGCTGATCTCTCTTTCTGCCTCATTTACACACAATTACAGGGTCTCAACTGTCTCTCTTACTACTGACAACACCACAAATAAAACCGTACTCATTCTTGATCTGTTTTATTCATTCTATTATATTCTCTTATGTCAGTTGATATTAATACTGAAGCGGGGCCTTCTTGGATGGGTCCCACTGCTCGGGAAGATTGGGGACACCAGGGCCGACCTGATCATCATCAAGCTACTGCACCGCGGTTGCTGGAGGATCGGCTTTTTTCACACTTAATTTTTCCAACATTCGCGGACTGAGATCCAATTTTTCTTCTGTAGAGCACCATCTATCAACCTCTTCTCCCGACCTCTTACTACTCTCCGAACTTCAACTAACCAAACAGCTTCACCCAAACCTTTTCAAGTCTCTAACTACAACCTTTATACCTACTTCCGTTCTAAGGGAGGTGTATGCGCCTACTGCAACTCACGTACACCAAGAGCCCGACTCACGGATCTTGAATCTCCCCTTCATGATGTCATCTGGCTCAAAATATCTCTACCTACTGTGAGTATTTTTCTTTGTTTCCTATACTGTTCTCCCAACTCTACCAACTATTTCGAACTCTTTGACTATCTCACTTCTTGCCATGAGTCGTTGCTATCCACACACCCCAACACCGAGATCCTCTACCTAAGGGATTTCAATGTACATCACAGAGAGTGCCTTGGCTCTGCAAGGAATGACCCAGGTGGAACTGAGGCACTCTCTTTCTCCTTACTTAATGATTTGGAATAAATAATCAAACACCCTACACGCGTTCCTAATCGACACAATCAACTTCTAACATTCTTGATCTTTGCTTTACCTCTAACCCCTCACACTATTCATACTCAATTTTTGCCCCCTTAGGGTCTTCTGATCACAATCTTATTTCTATTAAATCAAACTGGGCACGACCACCTCCCCCACCCCCCTCTAAACGTCAACTATGGCACTATCGGAGGGCAAGCTGGCAATCCTTGCGAGAATTCTTCACCGACTTTCCTTGGGATGAATGTTGCTTTTCCACTCGGGATGCCTCGGTATGTGCTGACAGCATTGCGGGGGTTATACAAGGCTGTATGAGTGCATTTATCCCATCTTCTACCAAAACTTTCACATTACAATCATGGTTTGATCGCTCCTGCTCTCTTGCTTGCAGGGTGAGAGATAGGGCATATCGAGCTATGAAACTATCTCCTATTACTAACACGTCTTTCATTACTTCTAGGAATCGTTGTAAGGCTAAGCTGAATTTTATTAAAAGAAAGACCGCTGTCCTGACTAATTCTTCCTCTAGTAAATCCTTCTGGTTCTAAACTAAAAACATCTGTAACAACTTCTGCACGCCTTCTTTTCCTCCCCTCTTCATTCCCAATAACTCTCTAGCCAACTCTACCCCTGACAAAGCCAACCTCTTTGGCACCTCATTCTCCTCTAATTCCACCTTAGACGATTCCCACTCTTTCCCTCCTACCCCTGCACCTCCTACTGAATCTATGCACTTTCCTATAATCTCCATTCGCAGGGTTGCCGGTGTGTTATCCAGGTTGGATATAAGTAAGGTGCGTGGATCGGACGGAATACCCCCTGGTGTTCTGAGGGAGTATGCTGAAGCCCTGGCCCCTGTGCTTGCTCGCCTCTTCCGCCTTTGCCTCAAAACCCAAACTTTTCCTTCTTCTTGGAAGCATGCCTTGGTTCAGCCCATCCCGAAGAAGGGTGACCATTCTAATCCCTCCAACTATCGCCCCATTGCCCTAACTTCAACCCTCTCTGAGATTTTCGAAACTATCTTGAACTCCCATTTTCTCCGTCACCTTGAACGCCTTTCTCTTTTGTCATATCACCAGTATGGCTTTCGCCATCTTTGGTCATCCTCTTTTACGGATTATGGGGAAACTTTTGTCGTGGCTCTCGACATTTCCAAAGCATTTGACAGGGTATGGCACAAGTCTTTGCTATCTAAACTTCCCTCTTTTGGTTTCTCTCCCCCACTTTGTTTTCTCATCTCTAGCTTCCTTGAGAACCGATCCATGGTAGTTGTTGTCGAGGAATCGATTTCTCGCTCTTTCTCTGCCAGTAGTGGCGTCCCACAGGGTTCTGTTCTTTAACCAACTCTCTTCCTTCTTTTTAACAATGATTTACTTCACACTACAACTAATTCTATCCAGTCTTACGCTGATGATTCTACTCTTCACTCTTCCTCACATTATCCTCTTTCCCCCTGTTAACACGTACTGTATATTATCCTCCTTCCCCTGTTAACACGTACATTATCCTCCTTCCCCTGTTAACAAGTTACATTATCCTCCTTCCCCTGTTAACACGTACTGCATATTATCCTCCTTCCCCTGTTAACACGTACATTATCCTCCTTCCCCTGTTAACACATACATTATCCTTCTTCCTTTGTTAACACGTTACATTATCCTCCTACCCCTGTTAACACGTACTGTATATTATCCTCCTTCCCCTGTTAACACGTACATTATCCTCCTCCCCCTATTAACACGAATTGTACATAATCCTCCTTCCCCTGTTAACACGTACATTATCCTCCTTCCTTTGTTAACACGTTACATTATCCTCCTTCCCCCTGTTAACACGTACTGTATATTATCCTCCTTCCCCTCTTAACACGTACATTATCCTCCTTCCCCTGTTAACACGTTACATTATCCTCCTTCCCCTGTTAACACGTTACATTATCCTCCTTCCCCCTGTTAACACGTACATTATCCTCCTTCCCTCTTTTAACACGTACTGTATATTATCCTCCTTCCCCTGTTAACACGTTACATTATCCTCCTTCCCCCCTGTTAACACGTACATTATCCTCCTTCCCCCTGTTAACACATACATCATCCTCCTTCCCCGGGCTAACAAGTACATTATCCTCCTTCCTCTGTTAACACGCTACAATATCCCCCTTCCCCTGTTTACACGTCACATTATCCTCCTTTCCCAGTTAACACGTACTGTATATTATCCTCCTTCCCCTGTTAACACGTTACATTATCCTCCTTCCCTTGTTAACACGTACAGTACATATTCAGGGTATTTATCTTTGTGTATAATATATATATATATATATATATATATATATATATATATATATATATATATATATATATATATGTATATATATATATGTATACTGTATATATATATGTATATATATATATATATATATATATATATATATATGTATATGTATATATATATATATATATATATATATGTATATAAATATATATATATATATATATATATATATATATATATATATATATATATATATATATATATATATATATATATTTCAAGCATATACCTAGATCACGCGCACCTACAGTGATTTACTTGCATATATATATATATATATATATATATATATATATATATATATATATATATATATATATATATATATATTCAGAGAGAAAGCAAAATCATAAATCATGTCTGTGTAGCAGAGTTGTTAGTATATAAATCTGAAAGTGTTTTCGTATGTATGTTTGATAAGAGAGATAAAGAGTCCATTGAGCAGGGTTTAGATAACATCGACTTAGGCAAGCCCCCATGATAAATCAAATCTTGTTGAAGGTCACCATATGATAGTGTGTGTTCTTAATGCTCATAGAGTATGCACAGTACAACATACATACTAAAACTCTTTCAGATTTATATATTAACAACTCCGCTACACAGTCATGATTTATACTGTATATTAGCTGCTGGTGGCTGGAGAGTTGCCAGAACGTGGCCAGCAATGTAAGAGAGGATAAATCAATAGTTGCAATGTAAGACAAAGAACTCAGGACAGACGAAGCATTTTTTGTCATCGTTGTTTTCTCTTAGCTGCTGATGTAAAAATGTTTTGACTCGACCGAAATTTCGTATCTTACGTACCTAGAGACCTTGCCAGATCTGATAATTATTATGGAACTGAAGCCCAAAGATGAAAATTATTCACAACTGAGACTGTTGAGAGGATGGTAACGGAAATGATACCCGGGCTCAAGGTCCTATCATTGGGATTCGTGAGGTTATGACAGAGACCTTCAAAGTGATGATAAATAAGGCAAAACCATCAACATCACGGAGAACCAATAACGAAAATGCCAAACGTCGTAGTTTTAAGTTCTTCAAGACACGACTTCACACCACGTGGAGACAGAACTAAGTTTTCACTGCGCGCTCTGGACATTCTGAACAGTTGACTTGAGTAGATACTATATTTCACCTAAATGAACATTACTTCCAAATTTAGTTACGACTGCATTTAGAACAGGAAAATTGCACCTATATTAAAATGCAAACAGAAAACAATACAGGAGTCTTTAAACTAGAGAAAGATGTCTTTACTTACGGTTGGTACGGTTGGTGGTCTGAACAGCTGTCCAACGGAGATGGCTATGAGCAATGACAAAGCAAGGCTCTTGTGGAGTGGAGAACGTTGGTGCTTGAGGTTGCCAGATTTTAATTTCATATTTAATTTAAAGTGCGTTATTTTATAATTTCTATGACCCAATCTATTAATTCACGGCTGTTTGAATTTGTTTCTTACGAACATAAAAACAGACATAAAAACAGTGGAACATACAAGTAGATAATTTTTGAGTTGTGGCAAAGTGTAAGGTGAAGCGCCGAAGCTTTTACAGCGCCCCACAGGAAAGCATGCTAAGTTCATGGTTGCCTTATGTTTCATGAGTTAAGGGTGTAGAAGCCTGAAGAGACAAGGGCGTAGAAGCCTGAAAAGTCAATGGTTTTATGTCAAGTTATTGGAAGCTCTAACAACTTTCCCTAAATACGAATTCGCAACTTTCGATTTACAACAGCAGGTACCTACAGCAATGCCTTGCGTCACCGTGAAGCTGGTCTTATTATGAATATAACACAATCACGTCATCGTCCCCCTGTTAACACGTTGCATTATTCTCCTCCCCCCGGTTAACACGTACTGTACATATTGATGTAAGGGGGTGCCCAATAAACTAGCCCCCTCCGGGGCAAATCTGAATCTGTTAACACGTACTGTACATATTCAGAATTTTTATCTGTGTGTATAATATATATATATATATATATATATATATATATATATATATATATATATATATATATATATATATATATATATTGTTACGAGTTAGCGTTCTATCGTTGGTTGTGGATTGGCAACGTGAACGTCTTTTGTTTGTGACGTCATTTTTGCCCGCATCCGCTTGCTTTGTTTACTTTAGTGTGGGCCCGGCAGTGTTAAGTTAAGTACAGAGTATCTCCTTTCTTATTGTACAGTATGTTTCTAGTGGTATAACGTGAAAACCTTGCTCGACTTTTATAACACCAAGTAAAGTAGATGAACAGATAGTAAGATACTATGGAAGAAGCTCTCTAAAACAATTTATAAGAGATAAGCCAATAAGATTTGGTTTCAAGCAGTGGGTGCTATGTTGTGCCACTAGTGCCTATTGTTTTGGAATGGATTTATATCAAGGAAAGCAAAAAAATCCTACTTCGAATACCAAGAATGCTGACAGTCAAGGTTGAAGAGTGGTTTTATCAATGACCAATCACCTAGAGAACCCCAATGATCATGAAATTTATGTTGATAACTTTTTCTCAAGTTATAACCTATTTGTACAAATGAAATCCTTAGGAATCAGAATCACGGGTACAGTACGTTCAAACAGAACATCCAGATGTCCCTTGAAGGATGACAGATCCCTGAAAAGGGAAAATCGTTGATCCTATGACTACAAATTTGAAGTAAGGAAGAACTCTTTTTTTTTTAAATGACATGACAACAATGTTTTCACAATTGCAAGCAATCATCAGTCTGCCACCACTGTTGGAAATGCTAAAAGATGGTCAACCAGCCATGGAAAGGAAATATTTGTTCCTCAGCCATTTCTCATATCCCAGTATAACAAATATATGGGAGGAGTGGACCACTTAGACTGGCTTATCCAAAGGTATCACATCTCTGTTAGATCTAAGAAGTGGTACTATAGTCTATTCACAAATTTCCTTGATACTGTAATGGTTAATTCCTGGATTGTATATTGTTTTGCAAATGGAAATGTTTTGACATTACTAGATTTCAAGAGGTCAGTTACAAAAGCTTATTTGCAGTTATCCTCAGATAACTGCAAATAATGAGATTCTATAATGTTCCTACTGTCAATTGAAGATGAGTAGGGTCATTACCTAATACCTGAACATTGTGGACTTGATCTCACCCTCCTCTGTATATACATATATATATATATATATATATATATATATATATATATATATATATATATATATATATATATAAGGAAAGAAGAAAACACGAAGTTCCCAAGCGCTTTCATGTAATTCACATCTTCAGGGGTGGGTACAGACTGGTTATCAGCATATACCTAGATCACGCGCACCTACAGTGATTTACTTGCATATATATATATATATATATATATATATATATATATATATATATATATATATATATATATATATATATATATATATGTATATATATATATATGTATATATATATATATATATATATATATATATATACATATATATATATGTTTATATACTGTATATGTTTATATATATATATATATATATATATATATATATATATATATATATATATATATATATATCTTGATAAAATCACACGGGAAAACGGAAACAACGGAGTACCTTAGCTTTCGTCTTTATTCAAGACATCTTCAGAGGCAACTGGATTACATGGACAGAGAGAGGCTTAAATATACAGGGTGACCTAAAAACATGAGGTCAGGTCAAAATGATGACATCCACTAATCCCCACACCAACACACACGTAGAGGAGCTTAAGAGAAGGGTGGTGACGTGAATAGTCAAGTCAGGTCAGAAAAAAGGGGACCCACAAAATAACTATCATACATCTAGATCAAAAGGTTTTTAAAGCATTTTTAACCTTGGGCCACTGACAAATAAATTTATGTAACATATTATCAGTTTTGAACTGACCATCACTAAGGTTTATTGATTCTAATTCCTTAATCAAACTAACTTCAACAAGAAGTCTTTCTGTGACACAAGATGATTTGAAAACTTCTAAGCTTTTTTCCCAAGCAATGGGGTGATTATTATTCCTAACATGAACGAACAAGGCACTGCTTTCAGATGCAGTTCTAATATTATACTTATGTTGTTTGATTCTGAGCTGCAGTGTTTTTCCTGTCTGACCTACATATTTACAATTACATTTGCTACATGGAATACAGTAAACACTACCATTTACATTCAAACATGGGCTATTCCTTATTAACATATTAGTAATGGTTGAGTCATACTTGAAAACAACATTAATATTTAGAAGCTTGAGGGACCGAACTAACGGGACAAATTCATTACGATAGGGCAGAGTCAAAATATTCTTAAGTGTAGGAACTTGTCTGGTTTGAGAGGAATGAAAGGATTTTTTAGCCCTATTAAAACAACGATCAACAAACACAGAAGGGTACCCAAGTTTATGTGCAATAGAACGAATGTGTTTCAATTCATCGTCAATAAATTCAGAGTCACAAATACGCAGACATCTTAAGAACATAACAGAAAAAACTGACATTTTGGTAGATTCAAGGTGATTCGATAAAAAGTGAATGAAACTGTCTACCTGTGTGGGCTTTCTCTGAGTTGGATAAGGTGTTGCCTGATTCCCTTATCAAGAGTTCAAGTGATAGTGTGAAATTAGCCTTCAAGACAGTGCTCAGTGTAAAATACTTATGCAAAACAGTGTTTGTGTTGATAAGTGGCACACCATTCGTAATTATGTATATCAACTTCTTATTGAAACTGACAAAGCCCAAAAAAGAAGGTTAAATGCCAAATTAAATGCTCTGTTTGACGAGAGTTACTGGACCATATTGAGTGATCCAAATTTGTTCATAAACTTATCATCTTATGATCTACAGACAAATGAGAAACTTGTTCTTGGTTTTGGTAGGAAGTTTTCTATCACTCAACGGTGCGTTAATCCGCTTACTATTGCTAAAGGTTTAATCAACCTGGAAAAGAAGAAGTCGTCTGATGTTACAAATGAAGATATTTCCATAGCTAAAGGTTGTATACATAGTGTTTTAAATAAGAAATTTGCTTCAAACATTCCAAAAAGATTTGAAACAGCCTTGATAAACTTGAAAAGAAATAAGAATATCCATATTACCAAGGCTGATAAGTCTAATGCTATTGTTATCTTGGATAAAAGTGACTACAATGATAAGATGAATTCATTACTTAGTGATGAAAGCACGTATTGTGAGCTTACGAAAGATCCCCTGGAAAATATCAACAAGTTATCTAATTCCAAAATGAAGATGTTATTGAAAAAGAACCCCGATCTCACTAAACAGCTCTCTCAAATCAATCCCACTTTACCTTATATGTATGGCTTGATCAAAACCCACAAGCTTAATAATCCATTACGTCCTATCGTGAGTTCTGTGGGGTCTGTTACTTACAAATTATCCAAGTGGCTGGTAAAGATGATATCCCCTCTTACAGGCCAAATTTCTAATTCACATATACGCAATAGTAGTGATTTAATTGATAAACTCAAGAAACACAACGAACCTTGCGAATTAATAAGTTTTGATGTAAATTCACTGTTCACTAGAGTACCTGTCAAAGACTTACTTTCATTTCTTAAAGATAAATTACAACTGCTAGATTTAACTATTGAACATGATACTTTCCTGAAATTGATAGAGTTATGCGTAACTGACAATGTGTTTAGTGCAAATGGGAAGTTCTACAAGCAAATATTTGGTATGAGCATGGGTAATTGTCTTTCTGCTCCTCTAGCCTGTATTTATATGGAGTTTTTTGAGTCTAGATTACTACCCAATATAGTGGACTTTATTCCTCCATGGTATAGATATGTAGATGATGTTCTTTGTCTTTGGCCTAAAAACAGTGACCCATTTGAATTTTTAGACAAACTTAATAATATTGTCCCTAGTATCACTTTCAAAATTGAAAGAGAAATAAATGAATCCCTTCCATTTCTTGATATGCTTATCATGAGAAATGGCCAAAACTATAAATTCAAGGTATATAGAAAGCCCACACAGGTAGACAGTTTCATTCACTTTTTATCGAATCACCTTGAGTCTACCAAAATGTCAGTTTTTTCTGTTATGTTCTTAAGATGTCTGCGTATTTGTGACTCTGAATTTATTGACGATGAATTGAAACACATTCGTTCTATTGCACATAAACTTGGGTACCCTTCTGTGTTTGTTGATCGTTGTTTTAATAGGGCTAAAAAATCCTTTCATTCCTCTCAAACCAGACAAGTTCCTACACTTAAGAATATTTTGACTCTGCCCTATCGTAATGAATTTGTCCCGTTAGTTCGGTCCCTCAAGCTTCTAAATATTAATGTTGTTTTCAAGTATGACTCAACCATTACTAATATGTTAATAAGGAATAGCCCAAGTTTGAATGTAAATGGTAGTGTTTATTGTATTCCATGTAGCAAATGTAATTGTAATTATGTAGGTCAGACAGGAAAAACACTGCAGCTCAGAATCAAACAACATAAGTATAATATTAGAACTGCATCTGAAAGCAGTGCCTTGTTCGTTCATGTTAGGAATAATAATCACCCCATTGCTTGGGAAAAAAGCTTAGAAGTTTTCAAATCATCTTGTGTCACAGAAAGACTTCTTGTTGAAGCTAGTTTGATTAAGGAATTAAAATCAATAAACCTTAGTGATGGTCAGTTCAAAACTGATAATATGTTACATAAATTTATTTGTCAGTGGCCCAAGGTTAAAAATGCTTTAAAAACCTTTGATCTAGATGTATGATAGTTATTTTGTGGGTCCCCTTTTTTCTGACCTGACTTGACTATTCACGTCACCACCCTTCTCTTAAGCTCCTCTACGTGTGTGTTGGTGTGGGGATTAGTGGATGTCATCATTTTGACCTGACCTCATGTTTTTAGGTCACCCTGTATATTTAAGCCTCTCTCTGTCCATGTAATCCAGTTGCCTCTGAAGATGTCTTGAATAAAGACGAAAGCTAAGGTACTCCGTTGTTTCCATTTTCCCGTGTGATTTTATCAAGATTTATCTTATCCACGTTTTCATTGTGGATTTTCATAAAATATATATATATATATATATATATATATATATATATATATATATATATATATATATATATATATATTTATATGGCATTTAACTTTCCTTTTTGGGCTTTGTCACTTTTACTAAGAAGTTGATATACAAAATCACGAATGCTATGCCACTTATCAACACAAACAATGTTTTGTATAAGTATTTTACACTGAGCACTGTGTTTAAAAGCTAATTTTACACTATCACCTGAACTCTTGATAAGGGATTCCAGCTGCACTTTATCCAACTCAGAGAATGCTTTGACGAGAGTTACTGGACCATAATATATATATATATATATATATATATATATATATATATATATATATATATATATATATATATATATATATATATATATATAAACGTTTGGTATTGCCTAAATCATATTATTTTAATACAGTTTAATGAGTGTTTCCTTAAGGACAGATGTTGCGTGGATGATATTATATTAATACAATTTAGTGAGTGATACCTTAAGGCTTAAGGTCAGGATGTTGTGTGTGTTACATAGCGCGCCCGAAAGCTATAAACATTTAGATCTCCCTATTCTGAGCATTATGAACCCCCATATATAACAGGCGGAAATGGAAAATAGCGACACAATTTAATTCAATTGATTTTACGTAGTTGTAAGTCATCGTCTGAGACATCATTGGTAAACAACTCCTAGGGACTCGGTGAAACATTTAGATCCCCCTATTCTGATCATTTTGAACCCTATATTTACCAGGCTGGAAGGAAGGTGTGGGTGTGCTTATTTATGATGTATGGCCAAGTGTATGATTGATTTTCCACCGGTCAGCATTTAAAGAAAAGTTGAATGTTTTATCAAGGATTTCAAAAATAAACTTTGTTTTGCTCTAGCACGTCACACTTTATTCATTTTAATCATAATAAATGATTAAAATGAATAAATATTTTTTGATTTTGCATATGTTACTCGCATACACAGGAGAATACACGTTTCGGGGCTGCATTTGTACGTCAATGAAAACTCGTTGATGCTAGGTGTTGACGCTGACGCTAACGGCGTCAGTTTATGAAATCGTTTACGCCGACACTGATGGCATCAAATTTCTCGGCCGTTTACGCTGACGCTGGCGGCGCCAATTTTTTTTCGTTGACACGTACAACACTGCCTGAACTATTCTGTCAACCTGTATAATCTCCAAAATCTAACGTATCCCCATGAATAGTTCCATGTTAGTAGTTTCGCTGAGTTTGCGAAAACAGTGTTGATAGTGTGTGTATTTGATGTCCATTTCACTTTTTCCTGGCAAGCTCAATCTCTGAATAGATTATAAAAGTAAACGTAAGAAATTCACCTGACCCATGGCATTGCTTTTCATAGTTAAATGTACAGCAACGGAGTTGAATGTAATTTCTGTCATTGCGTGATTAGCCTTTCTGGCATATGTAGAGCACAGGCCTGAGTTGCCAGTTAGCCAAGGCTTTCGACAGTGTACCCCACGAAAGGCTGAAAATCAAACTGGAAGGGTACGGAATTCGGGGAAATGTCCTAGCGTGGATAGAAGACTTTCTACATGACCGCAAGCAATGTGTGGTGATTAATGGCACGAAATCGTCATCTGTACCTGTAACAAGTGGGGTACCGCAGGGTAGTGTATTGGGCCCGCTGTTGTTTGTTTGTTTCATAAATAATATGCCTGACGTTGTACTCTCCTCCATACAAATGTTTGCCGATGATGGCAAGTTATTTCGGGAAATAAAGAACCAAGCGGACTGTGAAGAGCTGCAGAAGGACCTCTGTGGGCTTCAGGAATGGTCGAAGGAATGGCTGCTGAGATTCAATGTCACGAAGTGTAAGAGGATGCACCTGAGGCGTACCAACGGTAAGGAGGCGAACCATATGTCCCAACAGGATGAAGAAAATGTACTAGTTGAGACTGTGTGTGAGAAGGACCTAGGTGTGTATGTTGACAATGAGCTGAAGTTCTCGGGCCATTGTGAGAAGAAGGTAAATCAGGCAAATAAATTATTGGGTCTTATAAGAAGGTCGTTCAGATATCTAGACGGTCCGTCCCTCGTGACGATCTTCAGGAGTGACGTGCTTCCCCATCTGGAGTACTGTCACCCCATATGGTCCCCGAGATATGCTAGGGACTGTCAGTTGGTTGAAAATGTTCAAAGGAGGGCCACCAAACTGGTGCCTGCACTTCGGCACCTCAGCTACCCTGAGAGATTGGAGCGCCTGAACTTGCCTAGCTTATACTACAGACGGGCAAGGGGGGACCTAGTTGAGGTTTATAAGCATCTCAGGGGGCACTACTCAGTTGAGTGTCCTTACTTGGAGCTGGCGGACGCTCGCCCCACAAGGGGTCACAGCTCAAGATTGAAGAAGCCGCAAGTCCAGAAAACCGTGAGGGCAAACTTTTTCGGAGTGAGGGTTGTAAACTCTTCGAACAATCTACCAGAGAGTGTTGTGACGGCACCGAGTGTGAGCTCTTTCAAGAGAAGACTTGACCAACACTGGAGCGGGTTCAGGTACATTCAGGAGCCGGTGCATGCCCAGTATTTGCCAACAGTGCGTGACAGAGACGTGACCAATCGCCCGGGCGGCTAGCGAGCCGACCTTTTGGTGAAGAATATAAAGGAAAAGAGACGTGACCGATCGCCCAAGCGGCTAACAGGCCGATCAGTGGCGAAGAGGATAAAAGTAAAAAGTAAAATAAACTCGTGCACGAGGGGCAGAGTCACATCTCTGACGCTGTCTATCATATATCATGTATGTGTACGCTCACGCCCGCCATATTAAGTCAGTTTAACTTTGTGAATTTTGTGAATATCAGTGTTCATGTTGTAACAGTGAAATTGTCATGTACCCAGTGAATATCGTCTGTCGTTGCTAGACGAAAGATTGTTTGTGAATGAGTTATTTTTTATATCTCTGACGCTGCTCCATCATTATATCAGGTACAGAGTGGGTGTTTACTTAATACCCGGTCCCCGGTACCTGCATACCAGCTAGCTGTCTTGAAGGATAATGGAATTGAGCGAGTCTCGCACCCTGGGAATTAAGCCCGCGGGATGAACTCCCTCTCAGTGTGTCGTACTGCAACCGACCGAACAACGCTCTTCGTTTGGTGGTGTGACACCAGTGTGACACCCTGGTGTATTCCTTACAGTTACAATATAGGGGCCAAAATATTATTGTTGTACCTGATTGGGGATAACTAGCAGAAATATAGTTATACCCTGTTGAGTATTGAACCCATGAATATGGATGCTACCAGTAATAAAGTTTGTTATGGGTTGTGAGTACATTTCATATGTACCACCAACTGAGTTCTAGTGAAGGTACCATATGTAAGCTTGTCATGTGGTGTGTTCTTTTAAATGTACAACCAGTCATGGTGTAAGAAGCAAGAGTATCTAATTGAAATTGCAGATGAGTAAAGTCAATGAGTTGTTCCTTGTAGTTGTATGTTAATGACATCTTTAACCAAATTTTATTTCATATTAATAAACCATTTATAGAGTATGTTAGGGGTATTATTTTCCCTAGGTATCTACCTTTATTCTTGTCCAATAGCTTGATACCAGAATTACAGAACCCATGTGCATAAACCCTCGCCATGCTACCAAAGGTCAGAAGTTAGGAAGTAACTACAGGAAATGAAATAATTAGACAGAACTAATGGAGAAAAAGGAAGAATAAGGAAAAGAAAAGAAAGAGAAAACCAAAAGCCGCCCCCGCCCTTAAATAGCAAGCATAATATTGAAAGTACTAGAGAGCATTATAAGAGATGCCATGGTGGAACTTCTGCAACGAAACAACCTCGTAAATGATTGCCAACACGGTTTTATGCCGGAGCTCTTCAGTTTGATACAATTACTCAGGGTAATGGATATTTGAACCCAAATTCTGGATCAAGGTGGTAATATCGACAATATTTACCTAGATTTTGCAAAGGCTTTTGACAGTTGTTACGCCGTCTCTGAATTTACTTTAATGTCCAGGTTCTAGGCGTTACCAAACAAAAAGAAAGTGAAGTAAATCAAAGGGGAATAAAAATAAATAAAGTAAACCTTTAAGAATTTAATTAAATTAAATATTAACACAATAAAGAGCCTCGTAGGCTGTCACAACAAATTCATTCACTATCGAAAATTTTAAGACACAAATGATACTAAACATCGAAACATCAAAAGAACTGCTTAAATATATAGAATAAAAACAATGCATTGGATTACGTTAACACTGTATAAACATATAAAAACTAACACTGAAATTGACTAACGTGAAACAACACTGAATTACTTAAATGTAACTAAGCAAATACTGATGGACACATAAGAGACATAAATAGGTACTCACATAGATATACCACATTGGTGGCGACAGGAACAACACAGAAATAAAATGAGGTATAAATAACAGGTGTCACTCAAAACAACTTGAACTGAATGACAAGGAGGACTGCAATGAACTCCGTCAGTTGGTGGACTACTATATATAGGGTTGTTTCCCGCCAATGAGAGCAGCCAGCCTGTGAAACATGGGTCGTTTAACGATGCAGATGGTCGTTAGAGAACAAAGAATGCTTGTTACAATACAAAATGAAGAAATAAGATGGGCTTGAACAAATAATAACAGTTAAAACCTTAACAGCACAGGGTAAGGTGACTAGATTATATAATAGTAAATTTAACACATCATTACAGGAATAATATGGAACAACATGGAAACATGTTATATAAAAAAAAATAGAAAAATACGACACGGTCATAACACAGTGTACCCAATGAAAGGCTGAAATAAAAAATGGAAGGGTACGGAATTCGGGGAAATGTCCTGGCGTGGTTCGAGGACTTTCTACATGACCACAAGCAGTGTGTGGTGGTTAATGGCACGAAATCATCATCTGTACCTGTCACAAGCGGGGTACCACAGGGCAGTGTATTGGACCAGCTGCTGTTTGTTTGCTTCATAAATGACATGCCTGAAGCTGTACATTCCTCCATACAAATGTTTGAGGAGCAGCCATCCCCCTGGACTCCCCGTCCACCTGGCACGATGTCCTCCGTAAACTTCCTGACCTCTCATATGTCTATGGGAAAGGGTTTCGGAAAAGAGACGTGATTGCTGCCCGTGTCATCATTGGTATGACTTTGCTTGGGAGATTGGTGTACCCGCATCCCCTGAGCAACGATCTTGTGCATTATGCAGAACACCCGACAGCCGCACTCTTGTCCACTACCTCCTAAGATGTCCACACACACAACGCTTCCGTGATGCCTGCTGGACCACCACTCCACGACCCCCTGACGGAGACACGATGATCATCCCCATACTGGCCAGATATTATATAAATATTATTGATGATGTGTTGAAGGAATATCCTTCCTTCCTTAGGCTTTAGTAAGCACCTTTATAATATTTATACAGTATATACTTGTGTCTCATGCCAGATGCTTCTGGTGTTATTGTACAGGGGTACCTAGTGACAGCACTAGGATCCCGCTTCCTCTATCAAGGAATAAATATTGAAATTGAAATTGAATTGAAATTGACAACGCCAAGTTATTTCGGGAAATTAAGAACCAAGCGAACTGTGAAGAGCAGCAGAAGGATCTCTGTGAGCTCCAAGAATGGTCGAAGAAATGGCAGCTGAGATTCAATGTCACGAAGTGTAAGAGGATGCACCTGGGACGTAGTCTCGTTCAAGATTCTTCGAACACTGCTGGAGACAGCTGACAACTCAAGGCCGTTTGTTTACTACAGTATGTAGTATAATATAATACGAAACAACAAAGTTCAACCATTAATTAAGCGACGAGGAATTTAGTAACCAATCACCGATCACTTTTACATTTATTCATATCTTTTACGACGTACTATAGTAAACAAACGGCTTTGAGTTGCCAGCTGTCTCCAGCAATGTTCGAAGAATCTTGAACGAGACTGTACCAACGGTAAGGAGGCGTATCATATGTCCCAACGGGAGGAAGAGACTGCATTAAATGAGACGGAATGTGAAAAGGACCTACAGTAGGTGTGTACGTTGACAATGAACTGAAGTTCTCGGGCCATTGCGAGAAGAAGGTAAACCAGGCAATTAAAGTTATTAGGTCTTATAAGGACTGTCATCCCGTCTGGTCCCCGAGATATGCTGATTGAAATTGTCCAAAGAAGGGCCACCAAATTGGTGCCTGTGTAGCAGTTAAAAGAGAAGTCTAGGCAAAAATGGAGTGTTTGCCCTCCCGGCAGAACGCTCTGAGATTCCGTGGTGAGCAGAGATCGTGAGTGGCGACTGATAGTAGCATTATACTGTATTCGACTTCCATGCGTTTGGATGTATAATAATTAAATTAAATAATTAAGTTGTTGGAAGTGAAAATGCAGTGAAGCCAGAATTATTATAAAATATAGATAATAAAGGGAAATAAATAAATACCAGTCCAGTGATTGAGTGGTATAATTGGCTAGTAAACTCTGATAATACAATTAATTAAGTTAGTTTTTAATATTTAATTTACTGGTGAACATAAAAGTCCTTCAGGTTTTTTTAAGTTAAGTAGTAAATTCGATGGTGTGCAGAATGAACCTGGTAGAGATGTGGTTATATTACTGAGGAATTCTCTTATTTCTCTTGTAGACAATGTAAATTTCTTGAATGATCATTTGTATGATAAAGCGGCATGGTGCGAGATCATTATGAAAAGGAAAAATATAATAATTGGTGCTGTGTATAGGGCTCCTATTACAAGTCGTGAGAAGAATCTTTTCTTGATTTACCTAACCAAGTTGTTTCCTTTCCTCGTGGATGTAGAGTTAAATCTCCTTGTTTTGCTCTACTAAGATACTATTACTGTTGTAAATATGTCTTCTCGTGGATGTTAGAACAATCCAAACGTATTCTGCTACATATGTGGGTGCTTTGTTGTGCATAAGCATCAACAAGAAATAATCGCATCCGTAAAAATATATTTTTGCCTAATTTGCAGGGCCGGTGCAAGATGATTTGGCGCCCTAGGCAAGCCTTTAGATGTGCGCCCCCTTGAAAGTTTTGATAAGCTAATGTAGGTACAGTAACCCATTACTACATTGTTTCTAACTCTCGAAACACCACTGAAAACATAATTTTCAGCTTGTGGCTTTATTACTTCATCCATGCAAATAACCAATTATTGTTATTACATTAAGTCAATAAATCCTTGACGTAAATGTCAATGAAACAATTTTTAGTTATTCTTTTTATTTTAGGGTAATCTTTAAAAAATATTAACATATCATAAGCATTTAGCTTGCTCCAGCCTCCTGCAAGTTTTTCATTTCCAAGGGGATGGTGGGGTTGGGAGAAGGGTTCCTCAGATGTCAGCCTTCAGGTCACTGCTCGACAGTTCTCCAGGCCGCCAAAGATAAGGACCCGGGTTAGTCCCTCCGGGGGGTTAACGAATAATATTAAAAAAGAAAACACAGTCGGCTACCGTCTACCTACCCTCGCCTCCCTCCGACCCCCCCCCCCCCCCCTTCTAACATCCTGCTCCGACCCTCCACGACTCCACCACAGTGTCCACCACAGTTTTCCCTTCATTTTTAATTTTATCCAAGTTTGCCCTGAATTTGTGGCGCCCCTAGATGTTGGCGCCCTAGGCGATCGCCTAGTGGGTAGCGCCGGCCCTGCTAATTTGGAGTGAAAATAGGTGATTTAGATAAACCATGGGCGCCACGTAAAGTATGTTAAAATTGTGTTGAAGGTTTAAGACTGTGGAAATATGGTAAGAAAAAAGTTATGCCATTTGGAGTCCCTATGGTATGGAGGGAGCCTAAAAATCATGGTGATGACTGTTTGTTTTTGCTCTGTGAAGATAGAGGGATATAATGCATAAAAAATAAACAAGGAATCATTTATCCCAAGATTCCATCTGCCACGAGACCAGTGCCACATGGTCCTGAGGTTCCAGTCCCCATTCCGCCAGATGTGTTGCAGTCCGTGTCATCAGAATCTGACCGTGATACATCGTAAGGTAACGGAAGTGATGTTTATCAACCTGAAGATATTATTGATGTACCGGAGGTGTTTACCCAGAGTGAACTTATCTATCTAGCTAGGGATTTGAATTTACCAAAGGAGTCTGCTGACCTTTTAGGATCTAAGTTAAAATCAAAGAAGTTATTGAGCAAAGGGACATATTTTTCCTTGGTATAGGCAACGTGAAAAAGAACTAGTTTTTTTTTTCAGAGGAAGGCTCCTTGGTTTATTGTAATAAGGTGTCTGCTTTAATTTACTATATTGGCATTACCTATACAGCTACTGAATGGAGGTTGTTCATTGTTTTCTTTTTTTCAAAACAAGTCTTAAAGGAGTTTTACTTCATAATGGAAATGTATTTTCATCAATTCCTGTGGCTCACTCTGTGCATCTTAAAGAAACTTATGAAAATTTTTAGATACGTCTAGAAAAAGTTCATTAAAATGATTATGGTTGGTCTGTTTGTGGAGATTTCAAAGTCAATGCTTTGTTGCTTGGTCAACAGAGTGGATACACGAAAATGCCATGTTTTTTTGTGCGAGTCGGACAGCAGAGCAAGACGTGAACATTGGGACAAAAAACACTGGCCACCTAGACAGGCTCCTGTGCCAGGTTCAAAAAATATTCTACATGAACCATTGATTGGCCTTAAAACAGTGCTGTTGCCTCCTCTGCATATTAAATTAGGGTTAATGAAACAATTTGTAAAAGCTCTAGATAATGAAAGTGATTGTTTCCGGTACATCTGCAGGGAATTTCCATCAGTCACATATAAAAAAATCAAAGCAGACATTTTAGTGGGCCCTCAAATCCGAAAGTTAATGTTGGATCACCAATTTGAAGAATCGATGAACCAGTGTGAGAAAGAAGCATGAAATAGTTTCAAGAATGTTGTGTATAGTTTTTTTGGCAAAAAAAGATCTAAACTATCAAATATGAGTGTAAAAGTGCAGTTCTTACATTCCCATGTTGAGTATTTTCTTGGAAATTTAGGTAGTTTTTGTGAATAACAAGGTGAAAGATTTCACCAGGACATTAAGGAAATGGGAAAGATGTATCAAGGAAGGTGGAATGTGAACATGATGGCGGACTACTACTGGATGCTGACGAGAGATTGTGCCAGTGAAAAGATTGCCAGAAAATCGAAAAAAAGACAGTTTCACCCATCCTAGAAGACAAATATTAAGTTCATACATATTCATATAATGTATATCATTTCTTTATATATTTGCAGGCAAATAGACTCAATCACAATAATCTTTAGGTTTACTTAACTTTGAAGCCTACTGAATTGTCAAATTTGTATTATCTTGTCACATTAGTATATTGTATTTGTATACGTATAAATTATATTATCTTGTCTTATTGTTAATATAGTGTGACGTGCTAGAGCAAAACAAAGTTTATTTTTGAAATCCTTGATAAAACATTCAACTTTTCTTTAAATGCTCTCCGGTGGAAAATCAATCATACACTTGGCCATACATCATAAATAAGCACACCCACACCTTCCTTCCAGCCTGGTAAATATAGGGTTCAAAATGATCAGAATAGGGGGATCTAAATGTTTCACCGAGTCCCTAGGGGTTGTTTACCAATGATGTCTCAGACGATGACTTAAAACTACGTAAAATCAATTGAATTAAATTGTGTCGCTATTTTCCATTTCCGCCTGTTATATATGGGGGTTCATAATGCTCAGAATAGGGAGATCTAAATGTTTATAGCTTTCGGGCGCGCTATGTAACACACACAACATCCTGACCTTAAGCCTTAAGGTAACACTCACTAAATTGAATTAATATAATATCATCCACACAACATCTGTCCTTAAGGAAACACTCATTAAACTGTATTAAAATAATATGACTTAGGCAATACCAAACGTTTATATATATATATATATATATATATATATATATATATATATATATATATATATATATATATATATATACTTCATTTTTAGTCCATTTAACACGCGTTAAAATGCTACTGACACCACATACGAGGCACGGGCAGTTTCCCAATGAGGTTCACGGCGACATCAGCTCGATGAACAGGCTTTGTGTGAAATATAACAGAGTCTAGAACTGCTTTTAGTGTCCTTGTGGGCTAGCCGGTAAGCGTTCCCAAGGGCCACCCAGTAGGTCGAGGGTTCGATTCCTTGCTGGTGAGGTCGTTGATTATATATATGTATATAGTCCAGTAACTCGCGTCAAAGCATTCTCTGAGTTGGATAAAGTGCAGCTGGACTCACTTATCAAGAGTTCAGGTGATAGTGTAAAATTAGCTTTTAAACACAGTGCTCAGTGTAAAATACTTATACAAAACAGTGTTTGTGTCGACAAGTGGCAAACCATTCGTGATTTTGTATATCAACTTCTTAGTCAGATTCAGATTTGCCCCCGAGGGGGCTAGTTTATTGGGCACCCCCTTACATCCTGTGCAAGGTGAAGCGCAGAAGCGTTTACAGCGCCCAACAGGGAAGTATGAAAAGTTCATACTTGCCTTTATGACTCGTACATTAAGGGCGTATAAGCCTGAAGGGTCATAGGTTCTGTCAAGTTACATAATGTGAGAGAATGATGAGTGTGTAGGGAGAAAGTTCCCGGTACATTTTATCTGTTTATGGCAAAGAGTGGCAGGTCCCTAATAATGTCAAATGCCAGGCCTGTGACTAGGAGGAGGGATATCTGGTCTGGGAGGGAAGAGGTGTTGGTAACGGCTGGGGACCTGTAGGAGGAGGTCTTAGGGCAAGTGAGGATGTAGTGAGAGAGGGTGTGAGAGTCGGGTTGGCCACAACTTCTTAGTGAAAGTAACAAGGCCCAAAAAAGAATCTTAAATGCCATATATATATATATATATATATATATATATATATATATATATATATATATATATATATATTTCATTAGCGCAATAAACACCCGGACTTCTACACACAATCTTTTCCTCAACCAGCGGTTAGCGTTCCCCGGTCACAGTCTTAGGCTCGTGGGCCGTGGGTTCGAATCCTGGCGGGTTGAGGTGTTGATTGTATATATATATATATATATATATATATATATATATATATATATATATATATATATATATATATATATACATATATATATATATATATATATATATATATATATATATATATATATATATATATATATATATATACAGACTAGAGAGAGAAATATAAACCAAGGTGTATATTTACAGAGGAGGGTGAGACGAGGTCATTACCTAATTCCTGACCATTGTGGACCTGGTCTCACCCTCCTCTGTATATATACACCTTGGTTTGTATTTCTCTCTCTAGTCTGTACTCACCCCTGAAGATGTGAATTACACGAAAGCGCTTGGGAACTTCGTGTTTTCTTCTTTCCTTGTGGTTATCAGCATATATATATATATATATATATATATATATATATATATATATATATATATATATATATATATATATATATATATATATATATATATATACAGAGGAGGGTGAGATCAAGTCCACTATGTTCAGGTATTAGGTAATGACCCTACTCATCTTCAATTGACAGTAGGAACATAATAGAATCTAGTCTCATTAAACATACCGAATCCGTCAACATGAATTTGAGTAATGAATGGTATGTACAAACTGGATAATTTCGTAATTAAGAAGATTTGCAACCAGGTTAGAAGGTTGGGTCAGCTTACCCTCTGACCTGACTACCGACTGCTGTGGTGCTTTTTGAAGATTAGTAGGGTCATTACCTAATACCTAATATATATATATATATATATATATATATATATATATATATATATATATATATATATATATATATATATATATATATATATATATATATATATATATATATATATATGCTGATAACCACCAGGAAAGAAGAAAACACGAAGTTCCCAAGCGCTTTCGTGTAATTCACATCTTCAGGGGTGAGTACAGACTAGATAGAGTAATGCAGAACAAGATGAATATATACAGAGGAGGGTGAGACCAGGTCCCAGTTGATGATTTACTAGAGTTCCTCATAGATTCCCTGGATAACATTTCACTGCCCGTCTCGAAAGATGACTTCATCGAACTCATCAAACTATGTATTAAGGATTGCAAATTCGAATTCAATGGGGAATATTATGCTCAAAAATTTGGTATGGCAATGGGTAATCCACTCTCACCTGTATTAAGCAACCTATATATGGAATTCTTTGAAAAGAAACTATTAAGTAATATTTTACCACCCTCAGCAGTCTGGTTTAGATATGTTGATGATGTATTATGTCTCTGGCCATGTAATGAGGACCTAAAAGTTTTCCTACCACAACTTAACAACTTAGCCCCCTCGATCAAATTCACTGTGGAATTAGAGCAAGACTGTAAATTGCCATTCCTAGACTGTCTGATACACAGAATGGGTAACACTTTCAAGTTCAGTATTTATAGAAAACCAACCAATGTGTGTTCATACATTCATTATTATTCTGCCCACCATAATAAAGTCAAACAGTCAGTATTTACAACAATGTTTTTACGTGCCTTGAGAATTTGCAGTACGGAATTCATCGATGAGGAATACAAATATATATATAATATTGGCTCAAACCTTAAATACCCTAGATCTTTCATAGACAAATGCTTAAACATTACTAAGAAAACTTTTTATAGAACTGATCCCAAGCCCACCCATGACCATAAGAATATCTTAATATTACCATTTCACAAAAATTTCTCACACATTCCGGCACAGCTAAAATCTTGGAACGTCAATGTGGCATTTAAAAACTCATGCACTGTTAAACAAATGTTAATCAAGAACTCCCCCAACAACACAATTGGTTGCATTTATAAAGTTCCTTGCAAGGAATGTAATATGTTTTACTTAGGCCAGACAGGTAAAGATCTTGTAACTAGAATTAAACAACACAAATACAGTGTCAGGACAGGCCAGGAATCCAATGCTCTGTTTGTTCATTTGAGGGATAACAAGCATTGCATTGACTGGGATAATGCCTCCTCAATATTACCATGTAATTCAATTGATAGTAGGAACATCATAGAATCTAGTCTTATTAAACATACCGAAGCATTCAACATGAATTTGAGTAACGGCATGTACAAGCTGGACAACTTTGTAATTAAGAAGATTTGTGATCAGGTGAGAGGGCGGGTCACTGTCCCATCTGACCCAACCACCAACCGTTGTGTGCCATTTAAAGATTAGTAGGGTCATTACCTGACCATTGTGGACCTGGTCTCACCCTCCTCTGTATATATTCATCTTGTTCTGCATTACTCTATCTAGTCTGTACTCACCCCTGAAGATGTGAATTACACGAAAGCGCTTGGGAACTTCGTGTTTTCTTCTTTCCTGGTGGTTATCAGCATATACCTAGATCACGCGCACCTACAGTGATTTACTTGCATATATATATATATATATGCTGATAACCACAAGGAAAAAGAAAACACGAAGTTACCAAGCGCTTTCGTGTAATTTACATCTTCAGGGGTGAGTGCAGACCAAAATTGAAGTGCAGAACAAGTTATATATATACAAAGGAGTGTTAGAACAAGTCCAGAGAGGTCAAGTATAGATATTGACCCTACTACCGACCGCTGCGGTGCTTTTGTAAGATTAGTAGGGTCATTACCTATACTTGACCTCTGTGCTACTGACACCACATAAGAGGCACGGGCAGTTTCCCATTGAGGTTCACGGCACCATCAGCTCGATGAACAGGCTTTGTGTGAAATATAACAGAGTCTAGAACTGCTTTTAGTGTCCTTGTGGCCTAGCCGGTAAGCGTTCCCTAGTCACACCCAGTAGGTCGAGGGTTCGATTCCTTGCCACAATTTGTAAGAGCACGCACCACAAGCTGCCACCATGTAAGGGCTTGGCACTCTTACAACAACTTACGTAATACTCTGACCTGGTAGCGTGACGTGAGAGTAAGGCCCATGGGTACATGTAAATATAGTATTGAGTATTAGGGAAAGAACAATGGTGAATACTATAGGTGAATCATAGACCCATATACAAATACACTGTTTATTAAACACAAAAATGGTTACAGAAAAGACGTTGCATGCACCCAAAAATAGGAACTCCTGGTACCATGCACTCAGGCTCAATTTACTTGCACCACTATTGGGTGTACACACACCAAAACACATAAACTCTTACAGCACCTTAGTACCAATAAAACCAGTGGCACCTGCCAGTACAACATTCTATACCCCAGGGGCAACACTCCAGCAGCCGCCATGGGAGTCTCATCACCAAATGACACCTTCCAACACTCCGATAATTCCGGTGGACTAACACCACCACACCAACAGCCCTAATGAGCTATGGACTGTACTCATCCACCAATGCTGGGGCTGGCAGTTGTTTGGGGGCTTGATGATCCAGATTCACCACAGCGGCAGGGCGTTAGGGGAATACTACCCCCTAGGGGGCTCATGGGTGGAAGGAGCCTCTGATGGTCGGGGTTCACGGGGATACCCGATTCTACTGGACCTCAGACATCTCCCAAGACTAGTGGAAGCGTCATCCACACTACACACACGGCCCAGGCGGCGTTAGGGACCTGTGGGTGGAGGAGCGGGACGCTTACTCATTTTATAACGAACTCAACGTTTCAAAGGGACATCAAGTAAGGACATAAAATACTTCACTCAAAGCACATTAACTACGTTACTGTAACACTTGCACAATCAAACTATTAATTAGATCAAACCACTTAAAAATGGCGGGTTACAACAAGGAGAAGGTGGAATGACCTACCTGTGGGTGGAGGAGCGTGGCACTTACTGATTTGAAAATGAACCGCCGCCTTCCACCCATGCTAAAGTCACGGATTCCACCCACTTAACCATTTCACTGAATTACGTTACTGTAACACTCTGACATTTGAAACTGAGACAACGAACTCAGTTTCATTCCCTACTATTATCTTTACAAACAATGCTCTGACTGAGCTATCAAAAGCAAGAATTTAATTGATTACAAAAGGTTGGATGGTAACAGGTCCCAACAGGTAACGCCTTGCTACAACCCCGAGGAGCAGATTCAAAAGGTTTCCTTCAGAATATTAACTAGTTCCTCAGTTAACCTCCCTACCACAATTTCACTATGATTATCAGAGTCTCTGATATTCATAAGTGAAAAAAAAACGGTTTGCAGGGGCTCGGAAGCTGCAAAAGAGTTTACAAACTTCGGTCAACAAACATAAGACATCTCGATGACGTCATCAAAGAAACAGAGAGAACGGACGACATTTCCACTGGGAGACTCAGAAGGTTTTGTGGACGTGTAAGCGTAATGTGGATCATTAGTTTAACAGGTTAGCCGTCATTACGATCATGACAATATATATATATATATATATATGCTGATAACCACAAGGAAAGAAGAAACACGAAGTTCCCAAGCGCTTTCGTGTAATTCACATCTTCAGGGGTGAGTACAGACTAAAGAGAAATACAAAGCAAGATGTATATATACAGAGGAGGGTGAGACCAGGTCCACAATGGTCAGGTATTAGGTAATCACCTACTAATCTTTAAATAGCACACCACCTGAACTTTGTGGACCTGGTCTCACCCTCCTCTGTATATATACACCTTGGTTTGTATTTCTCTTTAGTCTGTACTCACCCCTGAAGATGTGAATTACACGAATGCGCTTGGGAACTTCGTGTTTTATTCTTTCCTTGTGGTTATCAGCATATACCTAGATCACGCGCACCTACAGTGATTTACTTGCATATATATATATACACAGTCACGTCGCCTCCGTTCCCAACAGGCTGCAGCAAGTAATCAAGAATGGAGGTGGCTGGACTAAATATTAATGAGTCAGAAATAATTTCCCTATGTGATCAACGTCACATACTAAATGCAGATCGATATTAATTTTTTTCCATGTTAACTGAAATAAATATAATGCAGTATGTATTCAGGATGATTTAAGTCAAACAAATCATAACATTATACTTATAATTATTATGAAAGAGTACTGTAGTGGACTTCTCCCCTACAACCGCGTAGGCGCAGCCACCAGCTGCTACCATCTTCCCTAGCAACCAAACTAGTGGCCCAGGCGGCGGCGTCACCAGATGCCACAGTATCCTAGCAACGGAACCAAAGACCGGCAACTTTCTCGGGTTTTCCCAACATGACTCATAGATGACTCACTGCTGCTGGGTATATAAGCTCTGTCTCTCCATTGAGATTCATTCTGGCCTCTCTTCCTGAACAAGCAACACCTCCTCCTCCGCTGCTGCCTGGCGGCCCTCGCTTCTCCACCTGCCTGGCGGTCCTCGCTCCCGCCGGCGAGCATGGCGACCCACCAGCTGTCCTTCTCTGAGCTTCCTCACCAACCAGCTCTTATTCTGCTCTCGGTTCCTGAACACGCAACACCTCCTCCAGCAAGCTCCTCGCTGTCCCGTCTCATTCAACCTGGAGGCCAGCAACAGGCAACATCTTCTCTAACGAAGCTCCTGCACATCTACCTCCTTCAACACGCTACTCACCGGACGTCTATACTGAGCAGCTCCTCACCACACGGCACCTCCAGCACCAGACTGTCTATCATATAACTTATATTATACAAGAAAACCACCTTAGAGTTTCCATCCATCCTGAGTGCTAGACAACATTATATCACGAAAACCCTACAGTACATTATCATATATGATAAATATATTGCTTGTGAAATAATTACCATATCTACCACGGAAAAAAAATTAGAGAGGGAGAAGGAGACAAAGAAATAGCTGTATAACGACACAATTCATACAGTACTGTATGTAATGGTCCAATCACAGCTGTCCGATCCGGCTCTTGAAGGCACTTGTGACGAGGAAATTGATATTTCATATTTCAATCTCATAATCTCATATTTAATCTTGCCAAAATACCAAACTATGTTACAACGTTACCTCACAACTATTTCATAACTTACAATAATGCTCCAACACTCACGCACACTTGCATGGAAACATACGCACTCGCTCCTGAAGAAAGGCAATTTCAACGGGGGGTCCCTTGCCGTTTTTATTAATTAAGAAAAATATTACATTAATTAGTGAAATCTCGTACTGAAGGTATAGCTAATGCGGTAGCATATGTATTGTATCGCCGTAGACCTTTCAACTGCCATTACGATTGTCATCTGAGTAGACTTAGCCTATTATATATTTCAAGTGACATTTCTTTCGATTATTGGTTGTTTGCCCGCAAAAAAACTTTTTTTTGAAACTGGTTCACCACATAATCGCATTGCATATACTGCACATTCTGGGGTCACTAATCCTAAGTGGATAACTTCACTCTACTCGTAATTTTAAGGTCGCTGCCACCAGACCCCTGGACACTATGTTGGCCTTCATCAAAATAACTACTATTATGTTCATTACACTTCACACCAGTACACGACCTCCATCAAATAACTACTATTATGATCTTCATTCTTCATAAACCACCATTGACCGCCTTACCTCGGTCATTCCTTCTTCCCATAACACCCAATACATCAGATTGCACCACATGCTATATTATAGTACCACATCTTAGGTACCCTCCACACCTACAAGTATGGAAATCCTCGGTATTCTTCTTGTACACATACCAGGTACCTCGCTCACACTCAACTCTCGCTCGGTAGATGGAATACTTCCCAGGTAATCATACCAGTACTGGTTCCACGCCTGGTCTTCTTAAGTCCCTCCACGTGGCGACCGCGAAACTTCTCAAAGGTAGTAGGCAGCTACCAAACAGGGAGGTACTACCGCCTGGGAAGATATTGGAAGCATAATGTGTTGTCTAATGGTAGACCCTGCTGCCATATGGCATCACAAACATTGTGACCAAGTCCCAGATTGCTAATCTGACTTTTTGCTTCATTTACACGCAATTGCAGGGTCTCAATTGTTTCTCTTACCATTGACAACACAACATACACATATCGTTTCTCACTTTTGATCTTTTTTTTTTCATTTTTGTATTTATAGTTCTTTATTATTAATATTATTATTATTATTACAGTTACTGTATTATTATCATCATTATTTTATTATTTTATTTTTGTTTGTTTTATCATAAATTCTATTTATAATGAATTATTATGACTATTATTTATTATTATTATTATTATTATTATTATTATTATTATTATTATTATTATTACATTTTGCCGCCCCCCCCCCCCCCCAGGCCCCGATGTGGGTCAGTGACCTGTGCCCGGGTGGGCTAATCCCCGTAAAAAAAAAAATACGTTCAAGAGTTCCAACTCCGCGCCTAGTCTCCCCCCCCCCCCCCCCCCCCCGCCTCTACCCACCCAACTATTAAGCCTCATAATTTGATCATTGTGGGTTACCAAACCTAAACACACTCCCCCTCTACCATCCCCCACTCCCCCCCCCCCCCCCCCCCCCCCACCTCTTCCCTTCATCCCTCCCCAAACACTAATGTCAATCGAACATTTCATCCCATCACATTACCTTCCCGAGTATGAGCTTATTTAAGACCAGACTTGACCATCACTGGCGTAAGTTTAGATACATTCTGGAACCAGTGAATATTCTTTGTAAAAAAATAAGTTTTAAATAAATTATTTATAGGAGATAAGTATGTCATAGCTGAAAATTGTCAAAGAAATATGTAAAGCAGTGAAAAACCATATATTTTGATTATCGGCGAGGCTAACTACCTATAAACAATTAATATTTGACGATTGGCAAAAGTCCTGGGAAAATGAACTAACCAGTCATAAGCTAAAAATGATCAAATCATCAGTTTATCCTTGGTCACCAACAAAACAATCCTCTCGACATCACGAAAATATTCTGAATCGTCTAAGGATTGGGCATACGCGATTGACGCATGGCCAACTCATGTCTTCCCCTAATGGAGCCCCACCTATATGCTCCAACTGCCGAACACAAATAACAGTCCAACATATTCTCATTGAATGCCCTATATATAATCGGTATCGAACAATGTGCTTCACTAAATTTTCCATAAGTTCAGTTTTGACCTTTTTGAAATACTATAATCTCCTCCATACAATATAACACTAAATTATCGAAACACAAATATATGTGAACTAATCCCTCTGGCCAGCCCTAGAAGAGACTCAAATGGGTGTCAGTGGTCTGGTTAAACTAAATCTTGATGATGATGATGATTATCGACGTATGTTCACTCTACAGTCGCTGGGGTGGTGGTGGAGGTTTGGGGGGGGGGGGGAGGATCCACTTGCAGTTCACTATGAATACATGAAATAGGAAGGGTTTCTTGGGCAGTTGATCCTAAAAGATTTACTAAAACGTTGTGTCAGAGTAATAATACTTAATCTAGGTGTTACTAATACCATTAATTTACTCTAGTATATAAAAGCCTGCATCAGTTACCACAACATAATATTACTCTGCCATTTCAGATATGCCTGCAGGACGAGCAAATTCGTCGGCAGTGATTGCTGAGCGAGGCCAAATCATCGGGATGTGGAGAACCGGGGCATTTGTGCCGAACATTGCTCTCGAAGTGGGGAGGAGCAACAAGAAGATTAGGAGGTGGATCCGCCGGTGGGAGGAAGAGGGCTCAGTGGAGACGAAACCTCGAAGCGGGAGGCCACGAGTAACTTCGGCAAGGATGGACGCCATGATCGTGGCAGCTGCAACGGCATATCCAATGCGAACATCAGTAGAGCATACAAGAAATTTGGGCCTCAACTGCCATCACATGACGACAAGACGCGAAGCCGCTATCGACTGCCATATTCCAGCTCACAAAGGGTGGCTAACACCTACTCACAAGGAGTGTTGACTCGGTTTTGCATTGGAACACCTTCCACATAGAGAAGAATACTGGAGAACCATTATATTTACCGATGAAACGGTGGCCCCCCAACACACGCTACCATGAGAAACACATTCAACATCGCGCAGTGAGTGGTAGGGTGTCAGTGTCATTCTGGGGGTGGATGTGGGCACATGGGCCAGGTGAACTGGTCAAGATCAATGGCCGTTTCACTGGTGAGCAGTATGTAGACATCCTGGAGCAAGTGCTAATTCCTACAGTCCGGGCTATGGCAGTTCCAGCCCCCCACACTATCAGGCTGGTTCATGACAACAGTCCCATTCATATCAGCAACATAGTGAAGGACTACCTCCAGGATAACCCTGAAATTGAGGTCATCGACTGGCCAACACTAGGATGTGATATTAATCCGATTGAACATATATGGGCCATGATGAAATGTGATTGGGATATTGGGGAGCAGCGAACCTGTGCAGCAATAGAGGCCAAAGCTTACAACGTGTGGGAGAGTATACGTAGACGACCAGGGGTGTGCCTGAAGCTGGTCGACTCCATCCCTAATCTCCTTGATGAAGTCCTGAATGCAATGGGTGGCTGGACCAAATACTAAGATGTGTGTATTGGTGTATTGTTTGGATTTTAGTATTGTTTGTAAATACAATTAATATATATTAACTCACCTACAGTGTTATCTTAAAGCCATGTCGTTAATGATGTCTTAAACTATATCCCATGAAAATTCATAACAAAGTAACTTAACAGCCACAAATTATGTATTGTGTGGTATACAATGATCTGTATGACACGTCGTGGAATGTGTTGTCTTATAACACAATATAATTATATATAGTGAAACCTCGCTTTACGTGGTCAATTGAACCCACGGTGGCCCGCATAAAGCGGGAAACACGTAAAGTGAACAACAGAACATATGGGATTAATTGAAATAGAGACTGGGCCGACCCCCAAACTCCACTTTTTTCCCGACACAATACGTACGTCTTAGTAAAAATAACATCTTAACTTTATGATGGTATGCACACACATATAATATAGAAGAGAAATATCAATAAGAGAATAATATACTGTAGGTTAGGTTAGAAAAAATCAAGGTTAGGTTTAACACTTACGTTAGTAGAAGAGATGGGTCGGCGTACTGGAATAGAGGCTGGTTCCGAGGCAGAGGGCAGGCTACTGGCCCTCAGGTGAGTCACCATCACTGTCATCCACACTTGTCAGGGCCTCCATGACAAATCCCTCAAAGTCACCATCTCTGTCTCTGTCTCTGTCACTATCAGTGGCTTGGGCTGGCTGTGGTGGGTTGCGGGCGAAGAACTCGGTAATGCTTTGTTGACGGTTAGTGTTGATGTTGTCGTGTTACACCTTGATGTAGGGGTCCATAATCTTCAACAGCTTAGTAAAGACTTCATACCGGTTATCTTCAGGGTCGTCGGAAAGGAGGAGCTTCAGTTTCTCTACACACTCGATGGCACCCCTTACATTACCATGTGATAACTTGCATTCTTCTTGGGATGACGCACTACCTGCCTCTTCACTGACGTCATCATCTTCTAACATCTCGTCGGCAGTCACGTCAGGATCCCTTATCACCTCCATAATGTCGTCGTTGGTGTTCTCGGAGAAGCCTTTAGCTGTAACACTCTGCGCAGCTTCTCTGGCAAGGTCCACTGCTACTGCAACAGTCTGAACCTCACCAGTCACAGATTGACTCCCACCTGGGATACCTTGCAATACATGTCTCCATGCGTGACGAACCGTTGCTACAGACAGCTGATCCCATGCCTTCACCAAGAAGTCCACATCTTTCTTGACGTTGAATTTCCTCCAAAAGTGTTCCACAAGTACTTCTTGCTCTGCCAACTGTTGTTCCTCGTCCTCGTCGCTCTTGCTATCGGTGTCACCCAGGTTACGCAACTCATCCTTGGTGTTGGTATAGTCGTTCAGGAGCTTAAACTTCTTTGCAGAGAATGCAGCTTTCACATTGCAGATTAATTCTTGGTCCATGGGTTGGATTAATGACGTAGTGTTGGGAGGAAGGAAGACCACTTTTACGTTGGGGTGACGATCCAACAGTAGGGGCGAGTGTCCTGGTGCGTTGTCAAGCAGCAACAAAATCTTGAATGGAACATTCTGTTGATCACAGAATTTCTTCACGTCAGGAACGAAACAGTCATCAAACCAGGAGAGAGACAGAGTAGAAAACATCCACGCCTTATGTGCGGTCAGCCAGTGGACATTTAGCTTGGTCATGTCCATGTTCTTGTAGGCGTGCGGCTTGCGTGCTGTGTGGATCACCGATAACTTGAGCTTACAGGTACCAGAGGCATTGGTGGTAAACAGGACGGCGATGCGCTCCTTCTGCAACTTCCGGCCCCGACACTTGCTGGCAGTCTTGACAACGAAGGGCTTGGAAGGTAGCTTTTTCCAAAAAAGACCAGATTCGTCCATGTTGAACACCTGGTCGTAAGTGTACTGTCCTTCCTCCATAATCTCACGTAAAAACGGAGGAAAATCCCTAGCCACAACACGGTCAGCACTAGCTTCTTCACCACCAATGTTAATGTTGGTGATCTTGTTCCTCTTCTTAAACCTCTGCAACCACCCAGAGGAAACATTGAAGGGTTTGGGATCTGCAATTCCCATCTTACGTGACACTGCAGTATACAGTTCACGTGCGTACTCCTTAACTGAGTGCGTGTCCACGGCCATGTTCCGTCTTGCCTGACGAATCAAGTAGCTCACAAGTAATTTCTCCATCTTGAGAAGCACCTTGTTCTGGCAATACTTGATCATAGAAGCACCTGTAGACTTTGTGATGTTCATGTGTTCTTTTTTATCTTGGCTGCATCCTTCTTGGTTGTCCGGATCGTAGATTCGTTCACACCATGCTGGCACGCCAAATCAACCTGTCTTGTTCCTTTCTCAAACTCTTGGATGATCTTGTATTTAATTTCGTAGCTTAGGGCACATCGTATCTTCCTTGGCTTAGGGCGGCTGGGTCCAGGTAACGCAAGGTTTCTTTGTGGTGGTGGTGGTAGTGGTCCGGTGGAAGCCATTCTTATGGAACAATAGATACCGATATACACGGTGTAGCAGGGAGGGGTGTAACTGATGTGGGTAGGTCAATGGGCTTCAACGCTCCCGCAGCCGGGCACGTCATATTACATTAAACCAATCACAGCTAGCAGGGGGGGAAGGTAAGGATGCTTGGCCCAATCACAGTCCGATACGTCATATGACATCACCGATAACGCAACAAAGAAATACACTGCGCAACCTACTCGCGCCGCTTACCCAACATAGCGGGATGGCGGGAGAGATGGTGGGAGGTTTGAATCCAAAAATGGCGCGGCGCGAGATGACCGCCAGCCACTCTTCGCATAAAAGAGTACATGCACAGCGTAAAGTGAACATTCCGGGTCTGGCAGGGTACAGCGTAAACGTGGAAACGCATAAAAAGAACGCGTAAAGCGGGGTATTACTGTAGTTACAATTGCTACCATCATTGAAATGCTCATGATGCTCAGCACACAATATTAACGGTAACTGAGCACACTCCAAAATATATGAAGCATGCATATTGTGGTGGGGTGTTTAAACACTGAAACTTGGAGGAATTGGAACTAGATTAAGTCTGAATACTATTTTACAATACTGGTAACTTTATCACTCCACTCTTTTTAAGATAAGTATATAATTATATAATATTGCATATTATCACAAATATTTATTAAGCAAAGGATGGATGGAGTATAAATAAATATTACCATAATCTCTTTGTCGGAATAACAACAAAATTGTGACGTGGTCGCTGAGTAAAACTAGCTGACCAAGGCCCTTCACCCTGATCCTTGCATATTTCACTTTTATCCTTAATATTTTCCATTCTTTAAAGTATCATTGTGACCTGAGCGGCAATAAGCACCAAGGGCACTGCACCTGTTCCATGAATTTGTAACCATAAAGAAACAACTGCAAGACAAAACGTAGTTAAAAAGGTAGCTTGAAATTATGGTGGTATAAATAATAAATAAACCTGCCTCTCATCCAGCCCCCCACCTCCTCTATCCCCCCCCCCCCCCCCACACACACACACACTACAGTGGGCGACATCTGTTGGTCGACCATAGAATTTTCCCCAGTTGTTTCGAAACTTCAGACTCAAGGCTATTCGAAACCTCACTGTGGCTGGGTAGTGGACACGACTTTTGTGCACAATAGTACATGCTATTACGTAAAGTTATGGTGGGCCTGAGTAACCCAGTGTTGAAAATGGAAATTTTCCAGGGGTACTCGAGTTATAATAGTGTTGAAGTGCTAAGAAACAAGTGCATGTTATTTGAGGCAGCAGTGAGAGATGCTGGTGTATTGTGTCGTACGTCTGGCCAGGCAGTGGCGGGAAGAGCCACGGAGGCAGCGGCGGTTGGTGATGACGTCACGGGTGAGTCTGAGGTAGCTGCCGCCCGACCTGGAAAAAAAGTCGCTCGCAGTGTGGGAACTGCGGCGTGAAACATGCCTCGGACAAAAGCAACTGCCCTGCAAGTAGGGCCACATGTCGCAATTGCTCTAAGGTTGGTCACTTCAAAAAGTGTTGTAGGAGTAAGACAGCCCTAAGAGCTTCTGTGGATGTGTCAGGTGCTGTCACAGTGGCAACAGCCCAGCTATCCCACCACCCCAGGTTACAAGTGTTCGTGACCCAGGCGGGGGGGCAATTCCCCTGCCACCCGTGTGCTGGCTGTGGCTGACACAGGTGCTATGGTGTGTGTGGCAGGGCCATCCCTGCTATAGGACATCGGTTTGTGTCCGGGGCAACTTCGGGCCCGTAATGGCCTGAGGGACATGGCAAACAAACAGTTCAAATGTCTGGGGTCCGCCCCCTGCCGCCTCAGTGTGGGCGAGGGGACCACCGTCCAGGAGGTCTACTTCGTGCAGACAGCCAAGGCCCTCTACTTGTCATTGGAGGCTTGCAAGTGCCTCAACTTGGTGCCTGTCGACTTCCCACTCCACGGGCGTGCTGTGGCTGCGTGAGCGATGGAGGGGGGCAGCACACTGCCGACGACCTACCTCCGAACCCTGGACCTGAGAGCAGTCGTGTCCTTCCTAGGCCAGTTGAGATGCCCTTGCCTCCTTTAGAGAAGAATGTGGCCAGGTTGGAGGCATGGCTGCTCACGCACTTTTCATCCACCGCATTCAACACCAGCAGGTCCCCACTGCCAGTCATGACTGGTCCCCTCACCATATCCAGCTGACGCCCGGCACGACCCCCTAAACCTGTCACACACCTGCTCCCGTTCCGAAACACTGGGAAGCGGAGGTGAAGGCCTAGTTGGAGGAGGACGTCAGGAGAGGCGAGAGGCGTCATCCAGCCAGTGCCTGCTGGTGAGGCTACGGAGTGGTGCGCCAGGATGGTCGTGGTGGCCAAGAAAAACAGTCAGCCCAGGCGCACTATAGACTTCCAACTCCCCAATGCAAGCTGTCTGAAGGAGATGCACCATACACCTGCACCATTCGACATGGTGTCCGGGGTGCCAGTGAACTCGTTCAAAACCGTCGCCGACGCCTTCTGGGGATTTCATCAAGTGGAGTTGGAGGAGGAGAGTAGAAACCTGACCACATTCATCACGCCGTGGGGCCGTTTTCGATACTGCAGGACGCCCATGGGACATTGTTCAGCGTCAGATGCCTACACCAAGAGGTTTGACGACGCTATTCCGGATGTGCCCCGCAAGTACAGCAAGTTCAAGTGCGTGGATGACACTCTCCTCTATGACCCCAGTGTGAAGGGGGGGTTCTGGCACACCTACGATTTTCTGGAGACTTGCGCTCGCACAGGTATCACACTGAAACCAGAAAAGTTCTTGTTCTGCAGGAGAAAAGCCGGGTTTGTGGGTTTCCTCCTGGGGTGGGACCTCTACCAGCCCACTGCCCGACGTCTGTCAGCCATCAAGGACTTCCCCATGCCTGATCAGCCATCAATCACTGACATCAGGTCCTGGCACGGCCTGGTTAACCAGTTGGCTCCCTCCCTTGCCACTGCACCTGTGATGGAGCCCTTCCGTGAGCTCTTCAACAAGCCAATGGGTAAGAGGGTATATTGGGACGACCAGCTGTGGCTCAAGTTTCGCCAGGCCCAGGACACCATCTGTCAGTTGGCCAGAGATGGCTTGGTGTACTACGACAAATCCAGGCCAACGGCAGCTGCCACGGATTGGAGCAGGGAGGGCATCGGCTTCGTCGTCTTGCAACAATACTGTGCCTGTGCCTCGCCAGAGACGCCCTTCTGCTGCAGGGGAGGGTGGCGGTTGGCTCTCTGTTTGGATTAGTAAAGGAAGGAAGATGAGTAAATAGAAGAATAAAGAAGGGAAACAGAAAATAGTTAGAGATAACAGGTGGGGGGAGCTGAGTTTCATCATGCTCAGTTTCAATGTTACCAGAAGACCTTACAGCTACAGTGTAATACTTATTCCTGTGGGTGAAAAAGGAGAAGAGATAAAAAGATAATAACAGGAATGCATGGAGAAGATGACTACAATAGACACAGGGAGAATATAGACAGTGAAACAGACAGGAGGTCGACAAATATAGACAGATTCATACATGCACAAATAGACAATATGGCAACTAACAGGACAGACAGACAGCTGACTGACTGGTTCACATGATGACTATGATGACCTAACACAGGTGATGACTTAAGCAGATGGTGACTAATCTAACCAGAATCAAGGTCACTTCTCTTCATAATATAATTTGTCTCGGAATGATCATCGGTGATTCATAATAATTTTTTGTTTTATGATTTTAACCTATCGTTATGGCGAATATTTCTTTAACTAAATATTCTAACCTTTATTCTATTCCTTCTTACAGTATGTTAGATACTGTAAGTATCACGACCATGATTATAACAACCAGGACCATGATTATAACAACCACGACGATGATAATAACAACCACGACCATGATTATAACAACCACGACCATGATTATAACAACCACGACTATGATTATAACAACCACGACCATGAATATAACCACAAATATGATTATAACAACCACGACCAAGATTATAACAACCACGACCATGATTGTAACAACCACTACTATGATTAAAACAACCACGCCCATGAATATAACAACCACGACAATGATTATAACAACCATGACAATGATTATAACAACCACGACCATGATTACAACAACCACGAATACGATTATAACAACCACGACCATGATTATAGCAACCACAACCATGATTATAACGACCATGATTATAACAACCACGACCATGATTATAACAACCACGACCATGATTATAACAACCACGACCATGATTATAACAACCACGAATATGATTATAACAACCACGACCATGATTATAACACTCACGACCATGATTATAAAAACCACGACCATGATTATAACAACCAGGACTTTGATTATAACAGCCACGACCATGATCATAACCAAGACCATGATTATAACAACCACGACCGTGATTATAACAACCACGAACATGATTATAACAACCACGAGCATGATTATAATAACCACGACCATGATTATAACAACCATGACCATGATTATAACAACCATGACTATGATTATAACAACCACGACTATAATTATAACAACCACGAGCATGATTGGAACAACCACGACCATGATTATAACAACCATGACCACGATAATAACAACCACGACTATGATTATAACAACCACGACCATGATTACAACAACCACGAATACGATTATAACAACCACGACCATGAATATAACAACCACAACCATGATTATAACAACCACGACTATGATTATAACAATCACGACAATGATTATAACAACCACGACCATGATTATAACAACCACGACCATGATTAAAACAACCACGACTATGATTATAACAACCACGACCATAATTATAACAACCACGACCATGATTATAGCAACCACGACAATGAGTATAACAACCACGACCATAATTATAGCAACAACGAATATGATTATAACAACCACAACCAAGATTATAACAACCACGACCATGATTATAACAACCATGACCATGATTATAACAACCACGACTATGATTATAACAACCACGACCATGATTACCACAACCACGAATATGATTATAACAACTACGACCATGATTATAACAACCACGACCATGATTATAACAACCACGACCGTGAATATAACAACCACGAACATGATTATAACAACCACGAGCATGATTATAACAACCATGACCATGATTATAACAACCACGATCATGATTATAACAACCACGAGCATGATTGTAACAACCACGACCATAATTATAACAACCATGACCATGATTATAACAACCACGACTATGATTATAACAACCACGACCATGATTACAACAACCACGAATACGATTATAACAACCACGATCATGAATATAACAACCACAACCATGATTATAACAACCACGAATATGAATATAACAATCACGACAATGATTATAACAACCACCACTATGATTATAAAAACCACGACCATAATTATAACAACCACAACCATGATTATAACAACAACGACCATGATTATAACAACCACGACCATGATTATAACAACAACGAATATGATTATAACAACCACGACCAAGATTATAACAACCACGACCATGATTGTAACAATCACTAATATGATTATAACAACCACAACCATGAATATAACAACCACGACCATGATTATAACAACCATGACCATGATTATAACAACAACGACTATGATTATAACAACCACGACCATGATTACAACAACCACGAATATGATTATAACAACTACGACCATGATTATAACAACCACGACTATGATTATAACAACCACGGCCAAGATTATATCATCCACGACCATGATTATAACAACCACGACTATGATTATAACAACCACGACCATGATTATATCACCCACAACCATGATTATAACAACCACGACTATGATTATAACAACCACGACCATGATTATAACAACCACGACCATGATTATGACAACCACGGCCATGATTATAACAACCACGACCATGATTATAGCAACCACGACTATGATTATAACAGATACGACCATGATTATAACAATCACGAATATGATTATAACAAACACGACCATGATTATAACAACCACGACTATGATTATAACAAACACGACCATGATTAAAACAACCACGACATGATTATAACAAACACGACCATGATTATAACAACCACGACTATGATTATAACAACCACGACTATGATTATAACAAACACGACCATGATTATTACAACCACGACTATGATTATAACAACCACGACTATGATTATAACAACCACGACCATGATTATAACAACCACGACTATGATTATAACAACCACGACCATAATTATAACAACCACGACCATGATTATAACAACCACGACCATGATTATAACAACCACGACCATGATTATAACAACAACGAATATGATTATAACAACCACAACCAAGATTATAACAACCACAACCATGATTTTAACAACCACTACTATGATTATAACAACCACGACCATGAATATAACAACCACGACCATGATTATAACAACTATGACCATGATTAAAACAACCACGACTATGATTATAACAACCACGACCATGATTACCACAACCACGAATATGATTAAAACAACTACGACCATGATTATAACAACCACGACCATGATTATAACAACCACGACCATGATTATAACAACCACGACTATGATTATAACAACCACGACCATGATTATATCACCCAGGACCATGATTATAACAACCACGACCATGATTATGACAACCACCACCATGATAATAACAACAACGACCATGATTATAACAACCACGATTATGATTATAACAGATACCGACCATGATTATAACAACCACGACTATGATTATAACAAACACGACCATGATTAAAACAACAACGACTATGATTATAACAAGCACGACCATGAGTATAATAACCACGACTATGATTATAACAACCACGACCATGATTATATCATCCATGACCATGATTATAACAACCACGACTATAATTATAACAACCACGACCATGATTATATCACCCACGACCACGATTATAACAACCACGACTATGATTATATCAACCACGACCATGATTATAACAACCACGACCATGATTATGACAACCAAGACCATGATTATAACAACCACGACCATGATTATGGCAACCACGACTATGATTATACCAGATATGACCATGATTATAACAAACACGAATATGATTATAACAAACACGACCATGATTATTACAACCACGACTATGATTATAACAAACACGACCATGATTATAACAACCACGACCATGATTATAATAACCACGACCATAATTATAACAACCACGACCATGATTATAACAACTACGACCATGATTTTAACAACCACGACCATGATTGTACAACCACTACTATGATTATAACAACCACGGCCATGAATATAACAACCACGACCATGATTATAACAACTATGACAATGATTAGAACAACCACGACAATGATTATAACAACCATGACCATGATTACCACCACCAAGAATATGATTATAACAACCACGACCATGATTAAAACAACCACGACCATGATTATAACAACCACGACCGTGATTATAACAACCACGAACATGATTATAACAACCACGAATAGGATTATAACAACCACGACCATGATTATAACAACCATGACCATGATTATAACAACCATGACTATGATTATAACAACCACGACCATGATTATAACAACCACGAGCATGATTGTAACAACCACGACCATGATTATAACAACCATGACCATGATTATAACAACCACGACTATGATTATAACAACCACGACCATGATTACAACAACCACGAATACGATTATAACAACCACGACCATGAATATAACAACCACAACCATGATTATAACAACCACGACTATGATCATAACAATCATGACAGTGATTATAACAACCACGACCATGATTATAACAACCACGACTATGATTATAACAACCACGACCATGAATATATCACCCAGGACCATGATTATAACAACCACGACCATGATTATAACAACCACGACCATGATAATAACACCAACAACCATGATTATAACAACCACGATTATGATTATAACAGATACGACCATGATTATAACAACCACGACTATGATTATAACAAACACGACCATGATTAAAACAACAACGACTATGATTATAACAAACACGACCATGATTATAATAACCACGACTATGATTATAACAACCACGATCATGATTATATCATCCACGACCATGATTATAACAACCACGACTATGATTATAACAACCACGACCATGATTATATAACCCACGACCACGATTGTAACAACCACGACTATGATTATATCAACCACGACAATGATTATAACAACCACGACCATGATTATGACAACCAAGACCATGATTATAACAACCACGACCATGATTATAGCAACCACGACTATGATTATACCAGATATGACCATGATTATAACAAACACGAATATGATTATAACAAACATGTCCATGATTATAACATCCACGACTATGATTATAACAACCACGACTATGATTATAACAAACACGACCATGATTATTACAACCACGACTATGATTATAACAAACACGACCATGATTATAACAACCACGACCATGATTATAATAACCACGACCATAATTATAACAACCACGACCATGATTATAACAACTACGACCATGATTTTAACAACCACGACCATGATTATAACAACAACGAATATGATTATAACAACCACAACCAAGATTATAACAACCACGACCACGATTGTAACAACCACTACTATGATTATAACAACCACGGCCATGAATATAACAACCACGACCATGATTATAACAACTATGACAATGATTAAAACAACCACGACAATGATTATAACAACCACGACCATGATTACCACCACCACGAATATGATTATAACAGCTACAACCATGATTATAACAACCACGACCATGATTATAACAACCACGACCGTGATTATAACAACCACGAACATGATTATAACAACCACGAGCAGGATTATAACAACCACGACCATGGTTATAACAACCACGAGCATGATTGTAACAACCACGACCATGATTATAACAACCATGACCATGATTATAACAACCACGACTATGATTATAACAACCACGACCATGATTACAACAACCACGAATACGATTATAACAACCACGACCATGAATATAACAACCACAACCATGATTATAACAATCATGACACTGATTATAACAACCACGACCATGATTATAACAACCACGACTATGATTATAACAACCACGACCATAATTATAACAACCACGACCATGATTATAACAACCACGACCATGATTATAACAACCACGACTATGATTATAACAACCACGACCATGATTATATCACCCAGGACCATGATTATAACAACCACGACCATGATTATTGTTAGGTTCTGAATAATAAGTTCTATATACAGGAGAGAACACAAACACCTGTATAGTTTTGTAGGTTCGATTTACTGGATAAGAGTATGTACACAAAGGGGAGCAGCACTCTCCCCGGCTAGGCTCCTGCTGGTCAACTGCTATAGACGACGTATGGCAAGTGATACATTAGCAGCTTCCATACGTCGCCAGGCACATTAATTAGGCATGTGGGATATGGTAATAACATTGCCACACGCTGCTAGCTAGGCTGAATAAATAATACATAAATGGAGCACATACATAATATACATACATGATATATAATCCAGCAAACATAATATACATACACCTCCCTCCCCCCTATACGCTCATAGCAAAGTCTTGAGCGGACCTTTTCTTTTGGATCCGTTCTGAGCGTCGAGGGACTTCATCACTGGGAAGGGTATGGGACTCAACACTGGTGGCGGGGCCAGCAGAAGGCATTGTTACGGGGCGGAGAAAACGGCGGTTCCTCCACCACACACGACCACTGGGTAACCGCACCTGGTAGTCCCGTGACCTGCCGAGACCCATAACTACGCCTACTTTGTCCCAACGTAGGGAGGTCGGGTCCTGAACACGGACTTGGGTGCCGACACTCAACCTGGGGAGAGAACGGGCGTGGTCATTGTAGCGGGCGACGACGTCCTGAACACGTTCGGCGGCTCGGCGATCACAATCCTCTGTCTTGGCCTGCCACTCCTTGGAGAAGGATTGAGGGTGAGCAGGGACACAAGAACGAAGGGGGCGTCCATACAAAACCTGGGCAGGGGAGCGTCCGGTGTAGTTAGGTGTGTTGCGGAGTTCAAGAAGACCCCTGTCGTAGGCCTCGCAGTCAATGTTCCCAGAAGGGGCCACCTTAAGGATGAGGTGCTTCAGGGATTTGACAGCAGCCTCAGTGTGGCCGTTGGACTGCGGGTAATGGGGCGATGACAACACATGCCGGACTCCCCATCGGTCAAGGAACACAGCAAAGTCCCGGCTTGTGAACTGAGGCCCTCCGTCGGTTCGCAGGCGTACAGGAACGCCCACGTCACGGAAGTAGTGGCGGAACTTGCTGATGGTGGCGGCAGACGTCGTGTCATTACCGCACTTGATGACAACCGGCCAACCAGAGAGACGGTCGACGATAACGAGGAAGGACTTTCCTGACACACAGAAAAAGTCGGCCGACACAGACTCAAAGGGGCGGGTGGGGTTGTCGTCACTCATAAAGGGTTCCTGCTGCTGGCTGGGTTGTAATACGTGGCGGGGCTTACACACCTGGACAGCATTGGAGATGTCGGGGTCGATGCCAGGCCGGAACACAGTCTGTCTTGCACGCCGTTTGGTGGCCTCGGCTCCACAGTGACTGTCGTGGAGGCGAGCCAAGGCGTGGAGACTTGAAGCAGCAGGGACAACTACCGAGGGAGAGGTGTCACTGGCCAGAGGTAGGGGTAGGGCGGCAGCAGGGTAGTTGCTGCTCCCTTCGTGCACCCTGTTGGCGTGTTTTACCTCGAGAATCGGTGTTGGGAAGTCCTGGGAGATGATGGCCAACTCTTGGCAATGTCTGTAGGACAGCAAAGGAGTCGGGACGCCATTATGCACATCAATCCAGGCTTGACACGACCTGTTGCCAAAGGTGACGTGTGCATAGAGTGAACCTAGGGCCGGGGTCATCTGTGAACCATCTGCCATAAAGCGGAGATCCTTGGGGGGCGGTCCTAGATCACTTGGAAAGAGCCCCAAGCATTGCAAATGCTGGGGACCGATGACTGTAGCATCAGCGCCGGTGTCCGGCAACATCTGAAGACGGGATGACACACCGCCGTAGGTCACGATGACGCTGATGTACTGGGGGACTTTGGTCCTGGGACGCGGGGGGGAGCACACATTCCTAATGTGGCTCGAGCGTTGTCAGGAGTCGTCGTGCCTCTGATTGGAAGACTGTGGGCGGCCCTCTCTGGTGGAAGGGGGCTGAAGCTTCCGCCGACGCGGTCCTTTGGGTTTGTTGGAAGGGCAACACTTGTCATAGTGGCCCAGACGACCACACACATTGCACTGGACGCGTTTGGCTGGGCACCGTACTGTGAGTGACCAGTGGCCCTTACGGTCACAACTGTTGCAGGTAGACTGAGCAGCTGGACACACCTGTGTTCCGTGCTGCTTACCACAGTTGTTGCAAAATAAACCGGGCGTGGACGTGGTGGGCGAAGGCGTAGGAACAGACTTCTTGTCCTCCTTGTACCGGGACACAGCGCGTACAGCTGTAGGGGGAGCACGGATGGCAGAGGTGGCACACCTTGCAGCCTCATAAGAGCGACATATCGTCGACACATCCTTAAGAGAAGAGGAAGAGTCGAGGGAGGTGAGGCGTTGGACGAGTTCCTCGTCCTTAACACCCATCAGGATCACCTGCTTCAACTGGGTCTCCTCGCACTGCTGGTGGTGGCCTGGACATATATCTACCTCTTTCGAGGCTCTCTTAAGACGTACGTAAAAGGCGTCAAAAGACTCACCCTCCATCTGTCTGCAGCTAAACAATTCCCTCCTGCGCAGAGCTTCATTCTGCTGTCCTTTGATGTGCCGTTGTAGAACGTCCAGTACCTCCTCTACAGACAGCGAAGAGGTTGGGGGTACCTGCAACGTATGTTCCAAGACACGCTGAATTTCCAAGGACAGGCACATACGCAGCTGGATGAGTTGTTTAGGCTGTGACAAACTCTGGAGATCCACCATTGTAGAGTAATCAGTCCACCGTCGCCGCCATTCACGAAAAGTCTGGAAATTCACATCAGGCTTCAAGATGGGCGGTGTTTGAGCTGCTGCTTTAGGTGGGGCTGGGGGGTGTGAAGGAAGCATGGATGAGGTATCTGAACCAGTCAGTACCGAGGCAGTGTTAGAGCCAGGGGCTTGGTTAACAGTGAGGCGAGATATCAAGGCTTCAAACCGTTCACTGTCTTCGAATCTCCGTTGGTTGTCTCGTTCTGCCTCTGCTTGCCTTCTGTGCTCATCCGCCAAACGTCTGTGAGCTTCATCCTCGCGTTTCTCATCTCTCATAAACTTCAGTAAAGCAATTATCTCTGGAGACAACGCTGAATATTGAGGTGAGGGACTGCGCGATGTGGGGGGCTGGAGCGTCGTGGCCGGCCTGGTCATCCATATCTGCGGGGCTATCATCCGCCTGACTCATCCAGGCGCTGGGTCCACGGCTACGTAAGGCGTGAGACATAACTACTTCATCTGTGTACTATGTCTTAAATCAGTGTTGACCGGTCAGCCCGTCGTATCAACAAGATTTCAGACAAAAAAATTAATTAAATACACAGATAAGTAGATTATATATATAAAATATATATAAGGAAGCCGCGCGGTCAGCGAGTGTTAGTACATGTATGTGTGTGAGTGTGTGTCCCGGGCGGGCAAAGCGTCTCGCCCCAGCTGTGAGGGGGGGGTGGAGGCGGCGCTGTGAGGGGGGGAATGGGAGAAGCGCGGCGACTCCCAGTGAGTCCAGTTACCCTCAGAACGCGGTCAGAGACGGGTGCACTGAACTCTACTCCTTACAAATGCCCAGAACGTGCCATATACCTTGGGAATCCTTTAGAACAAGGTCACACATGAATGGCACGAAACACACAATGCGCTAAACACTTCACAGAAAATCACTGTCACTGACACTGCTCAAAGTTGCGAAATTCTTCGAGCAGGGATGACGCGCGGGAGTTGACCCAAGGCTTGACCCAAGGCAGGAGGGGTCCATAGCCGGCTTTCCACAGACTTTGCACTTTCACTCGTAATTATCCAGTAAGATCGGATCACTGCGCCATGTTAGGTTCTGAATAATAAGTTCTATAAACAGGAGAGAACACAAACACCTGTATAGTTTTGTAGGTTCGATTTACTGGATAAGAGTATGTACACAAAGGGGAGCAGCACTCTCCCCGGCTAGGCTCCTGCTGGTCAACTGCTATAGACGACGTATGGCAAGTGATACATTAGCAGCTTCCATACGTCGCCAGGCACATTAATTAGGCATGTGGGATATGGTAATAACATTGCCACACGCTGCTAGCTAGGCTGAATAAATAATACATAAATGGAGCACATACATAATATACATACATGATATATAATCCAGCATACATAATATGCATACAATTATAACAACCACGACCATGATAATAACACCAACGACCATGATTATAACAACCACGATTATGATTATAACAGATACGACTATGATTATAACAAACACGACCATGATTAAAACAACAACGACTATGATTATAACAAACACGACCATGATTATCATAACCACGACTATGATTATAACAACCACGACCATGATTATATCATCCACGACCATGATTATAACAACCACGACTATGATTATAACAACCACGACCATGATTATATAACCCACGACCACGATTATAACAACCACGACTATGATTATATCAACCACGACGATTATAACAACCACGACCATGATTATGACAACCAAGACCATGATTATAACAACCACGACCATGATTATAACAACCACGACCATGATTATAACTACCACGCCCATGATTATAACAACCACGACTATGATCATAACAACCACGACTCTGATCATAACAACCACGACCATGATTATAACAACCACGACTTTGATTATATCACCCAACCATGATTATAACAACCACGACTATGATTTTATCAACCACTACTATGATTATAACACCCAACCATGATTATAACAACCACGACTATGATTATAACAACCACGACCATGACTATGACAACCAGGACCATGATTATAACAACAACGACTATGATTATATCTCCCACGACCATGATTATAACAACCACGACTATGATTATAACAACCACGACCATGATTATGACAACCACGGCCATGATTATTACAACCACGACCATGATTATAACCACGACCATGATTATATCGCCCACGAACATGATTATAACAACCACGAATAAGTTTATAACAACCACGACCATGAATATAACAACCACAACCATGATTATAACAACCACGACTATGATTATAACAATCATGACACTGATTATAACAACCACGACCATGATTATAACAACCACGACTATGATTATAACAACAACGACCATGACTATAACAACCAGGACCATGATTATAACAACAACGACTATGATCATATCTCCCACGACCATGATTATAACAACCACGACTATGATTATAACAACCACGACCATGATTATGACAACCACGGCCATGATTATTACAACCACGACCATGATTATAACCACGACCATGATTATATCGCCCACGAACATGATTATAACAACCACGAATAAGTTTATAACAACCACGACCATGATTATAACAACCACGACCATGATTATAACAACCACGACCATGATTATAACAACCACGACTATGATTATAACAGATACGACCATGATTATAACAACGAATATGATTATAACAACCACGACCAAGATTATAACAACCACTACTATGATTATAGCAATCACGACCATGAATATCACAACCACGACCATGATTATAACAGCCATGACCATGATTATAACAACCACGTCTATGATTATAACAACCACGACCATGATTGCAACAACCACGAATATGATTATAGCAACTACGACCATGATTATAACAACCACGACCATAATTATAACAAACACGACCATGATTATAACAACCACGACTATGATTATAACAACCACGACCATGATTATATCACCCACGACCATGATTATAACAACCACGACCATGATTATGACAACAACGACCATGATTATAACAACCACGACCATGATTATAACAACCACGACCATGATTATAACAACCACGACCATGATTATAACAACCACAACCATGATTATAACAACCACGACCATGATTGTAACAACCACGACCATGATTATAACTACCACGCCCATGATTATAACAACCACGACTATGATCATAACAACCACGACTATGATCATAACAACCACGACCATGATTATAACAACCACGACTTTGATTATATCACCCAACCATGCTTATAACAACCACGACTATGATTTTATCAACCAATACTATTATTATATCACCCAACCATGATTATAACAATCACGACTATGATTATAACAACCACGACCATGACTATAACAACCAGGACCATGATTATAACAACAACGACTATGATTATATCTCCCAAGACCATGATTATAACAACCACGACTATGATTATAACAACCACGACCATGATTATGACAACCACGGCCATGATTATTACAACCACGACCATGATTATAACCACGACCATGATTATATCGCCCACGAACATGATTATAACAACCACGAATATGTTTATAATAACCACGACCATGATTATAACAACCACGACCATGATTATAACAACCACGACCATGATTATAACAACCACGACTATGATTATAACAGATACGACCATGATTATAACAACGAATTTGATTATAACAACCACGACCAAGATTATAACAACCACTACTATGATTATAACAACCACGACCATGAATATCACAACCACGACCATGATTATAACAGCCATGACCATGATTGTAACAACCACGTCTATGATTATAACAACCACGACCATGATTACAACAACCACGAATATGATTATAACAACTACGACCATGATTATAACAACCACGACCATGATTATAACAAACACGACCATGATTATAACAACCACGACTATGATTATAACAACCACGACCATGATTATATCACCCACGACCATGATTATAACAACCACGACCATGATTATGACAACAACGACCATGATTACAACAACCACGACCATGATTATAACAACCACGACCATGTTTATAACAACCAGGACTATGATTATAACAACCACGACCATAATTATAACAACCCGACTATGTTATAACAACCACGTCTATGATTATACCAACCACGACCATGATTATAACAACCACGACCATGATTATAACACCCACGACCATGATTACATCACCCAACCATGATTATAACAACCACGACTATGATTATAACAACCACGACCATGATTATAACAACCACGACCATGATTATAACCACGACTATGATTATAACAACCACGACCATGATTATAACAAACACGACCATGATTATAACAACCACGACCATGATTATAACAACCACGACCATGATTATAACCACTACCATGATTATATCAACCACAACCATGATTATAACAACCACGACCATGATTATAACAACCACGACCATGATTATAACAACCACGACCATGATTATAACAACCACGACCATGATTATAACTACCACGCCCATGATTATAACAACCACGCCTATGATCATAACAACTACGACTATGATCATAACAACCACGACCATGATTATAACAACCACGACTTTGATTATATCACCCAACCATGATTATAACAACCACGACTATGATTATAGCAACCACGACCATGATTATATCAACCACTACTATGATTATATCACCCAACCATGATTATAACAACCACGACTATGATTATATCAATCACTACTATGATTATATCACCCAACCATGATTATAACAACCACGACCATGATTATAACAACCAGGACCATGATTATAACAAGCCCGACCATGATTATAACAACCACGACTATGATTATAACCACGACCATTATTATGACAACCACGGCCATGATTATTACAACCACGACCATGATTATAATAACCACTACCATGATTATAACAACCACGACCATGATTATAACAACCACGATTATGATCTTAACCACGACCATGATTATAACAACCACGACTGTAAACGCCGTAGTTAAGGACGTTCAGGTGACGGGCAAGTCGAAGGGAATGATTGAAACCCGTCTTTTGACGCATTCACTATTTATTGATGTGGTCAAAACCTGCAGACAACAAGGCGTTCATTAGTATTACATGGTGATCTATCTCATACATAATCAGTTAGTCTCACACAATTTATCTTAATTATAATTGATTATTGAGCATAATGACATGATACAAAGTTCATAACTCTATTAATCTTAGCTACACTTCATTCCGCGGTGCCTTATTGCTCCAGATAAGGCAGTAACGAGTGGGCATAATTAGTCCACAATATTTCAGTACTGAGGGGTATGTCATTACTTTGGCTGTACTTACAAGTGCGGGTCAATGCGAACCAGTATGGTGTTCTAAGGGAAGATAGTTCTGTGTAAATTGTTTCACTACAAAACTCGGCAAGGATTGGGAGTTGTTGTTCACCACTGCTAGCAGAGTGTTGATCCTCACAGCATCACTTGAGGGGGCAGTTTCCTGGAGTCCAGGTGGCCACACCGCCTTTTAAACCATACATTAGCAGAGTCATGATCTCTTCACCGTAAACACCGCCCACCCCCTAATCTTTGTTGGGTAAGGCAGCAAAAACGTCAGCACTGACACTAGTGTTGACGCCAGCGATGATAACACTCCCGGTTATGCCAGCACTTACGCCAGTAGCGATGACAGTCCCGGTGGTAAAGAGTCCAGGTGGCCACGCCGCAGTAAACACCGCCCACCCCCTAATCTTTGTTCGGGTAAGGCAGCAAAAACGTCAGCACTGACACTAGTGTTGACGCCAGCGATGAAAACACTCCCGGCGATGCCAGCACTTATGCCAGTAGCGATGACAGTCCCGGTGGTAAAGAGTCCAGGTGGCCACGCCACCGTAAACACAGCTCACCCCCTAATCTTTGTTCGGGTAAGGCAGTAAAAACGTCAGCACTGACGCCAGCGGTGAAAACACTCCTGGCGATGCCAGCACTTACGCCAGTGGCGATGACACTCCCGGCGGTAAACACCTCCCCCCCCCCCCCCCAGCTGCCACATCTGTCGAAGTAACAGGTCGCGTGGTGGGGGGGGGGGGGGGGGGCATCACTCGAGAGGGCAATCTGTGTCATGAGATCCATGACACCCTCTCAGCGTCAGCGCTCACGCTAGTGGTGATGACACTCCTGTTGGTAAACACCGCCCCCTCCCCTCCAGTCGCTACATCTGGTGTGGTAACAGGCCGCGTGTGGGGTGGGGGAGACACATGGTTGTTGACACCAACGATAAAGCCAGAGGTGATAACACTCCCAGCGATGGGCAATCGCCCAAGATTTACGGTGTGGCGTGTTCAAGAAGGCATACACGGGTCACTGGCCTTCGGAACTCCCCAGATACTGTTTGCACACGCACCTGGCGCACCAGACCATCAGCTCCTGGGACCACTGCCGTGACCCTGCCCAATGGCCATTTGTTGCTAGGAAGATTTTCCCCAGTGACGAGGACGAGGTCGCCTTCCTGTAGATTTCGGGTTGGTTCTATGTACTTCTGTCTTTTGCAGAGGAGTGGAAGGTACTCCCTCACCCAGCGTTTCCAGAAGCGTTCTGCTAGGAACTGCACGTGCCGCCACCGTCGTTGATACGAGCCCTTCAGAAGACATCCTCCTAGTGACAGATCAGCGTGTGGGCCACCGTGGAGGATGTGGGCTGGTGTAAGCGCTTCCAGGTCCCTCACATCGCTTGAGGCAGGGGTGATGGGTCGATTATTTATGATTGCTTCCACTTCACAAAATAGCGTCTGCAGTCGATATTCATCCAGGACTTGGGTCCCCACAATTGCTCTGAGAACCTTTCTGACTGTTTGGATTTGCCGTTCCCAGACTCCTCCCATGTGTGAAGCCGCTGGAGGGTTGAATACCCATTCTATATCTTTCTTCTGAAAGTGTCTGTTTATGCGTTCATCATTCCTCCATCTACGCACTGCCGCACGGAGTTCCTTGCAAGCCCCGACCATGTTGCTGCCATTGTCTGAACGAATACGTTTCGGAGTCGTACCCTTTCTGGCGATGAAGCGGACAGTAGCGTTTTGGAGTGCATCTGTATCTAGAGACTCCGACACCTCCAAGTGCACTGCACGAGTAGCTACACAGGTGAATATGCAGCCATATCTCTCGGTACTCTTTCGTCCTTGTCTTACTGTGAATGGGCCAAAGCAATCAGTGCCCGTGTAAGTGAAGGGAAGTTCCCCGGGCTTGGTCCGGTCATCGGGCAGCATGGCTTCCCTTTGCCTAGTGGGTTTCCAATTGTTACGGCGGCAAGTGACACACTCCTTTATTATCTTATCGAGCAGAGGGCGGCAACGGGCTATCCAGAACTCACACCAGAGTATGGACAGTGTATGTTCTCTCCTGGAATGGCCAGCGCCAACCGCGTGTGCTTCCCGCACTATAATTTTGGTTACTGGGTGGTCTCTGGGCAGTAGTATTGGTCCAGTTCTTTCTTTGGCATCTTGTAACCTTCCTCCTACTCTGAGCAGCCCGTCTTGGCCTAGGTATGGCTCTAGTCGGTACAGTTGACTTTGTCGTGGCAGTTGTCGGTGCTTCAGGAGGCTCATCTCCTCACCATAGGCCTCCTGTTGCAGGAACCGAATAATGGCCCACTTGGAATTCCGCAGTTCAGGCAATTCCAGCGGCTTTGATGTTGCACCCTGAAAGTCGTGTCTCAGGATGCTGGATACTCGCCTGATCCAGGATACACCTCTCTGCAGCGCATGCCATGATGAGTACCTGTTCCATAGCAGTTTCATGATGGCATCAGCATTATTTCCTGCTGTGGCTATTAACACCGCCTCGAGCTTAACCTCAGGATCATTCTCAAGTTCGTGTCTAATTTCTGGTCTTTTCGGCCAGTACTCCTCAAGTAGAGACAAAAAAGAAAGACCATCAATCCATCTGCATTCTTTTAATATGTCTTCAACAGGTATGCCTCTTGTAGCATCATCTGCTGGATTCCATCTTGATCGTACATGTCTCCATTGGGCCTTTTCCGTGACTTCATGTATAGCTGAGATCCTGTTGGCAACGAAGGTATGGAAACGTTTCTCTAGGTTACTGATGTACATGATCACAATCATACTGCCAGTCCAGAACACGGATTCTTCAAGTGGGACTCCAATTTCACGCTTGATTGTCTGGTCTACTCTTGTCGCCAGGACTGCTGCACAGAGTTCTAGCCTTGGGACCGTTAGCTGTTTGAGAGGGGCCAGACGAGCCTTGCCACAAACGAAAGAACATCTGGCATTACCTTCATTATCTACTGTCCGTAGGTATGTTACAACTGCATAGGCCACTTGTGAGGCGTCACAGAAGTGATGGAGTTGCGATGAGGTGGCACAACCCAGGCCCCCAGGTCTGTAGCAACGAGGAACTTTGAAGTTTCGCAGTGATTTCAAATCTTCAAGCCAGCGCAACCACTTGTGAAGGTTTTGCTTGGTGATGTCTTCGTCCCAGTCCTTCTTCCGCCTGCATTCGTCTTGAAAAATGAGCTTGGCTTTGATGGTGAAAGGGCAGATGAATCCTAAAGGGTCGTACACCGAGCTTACCACTGCAACTAAGCCCCTTTTTGTCGCTGGTCAGGTGGGAACCTGAACCTTTGCTGCAAACTGGTCTCCATTTAGGTCCCATATGACTCCCAAGGCTCTCTCCGTGGGTAGGTCTTCACATCCCAGGTTCACTTCCTTCACTCCAGTATGTCGACTTTCAAGTGGTATCGTGTTAAGGACCTCTTTGTTGTTGCTGATCCATTTTGTGAGTTTGAAACCTCCCAGGGATAGAAGATGTCGCAACTGCCGAGATATCATAATTGCTTCTTTTGGTTCAGTTACTGTTAGGAGCAGGTCGTCTACATAGAATTTTGATTTCGCTCTATTTACGGCATCCGAGAACCCATCTCCGAAGTCTTGGAAGGTTCGTTGCAGAGCATAGACCGCGCACGAGGGACTCCACACTCCTCCGAAGAGATACACTGTCATCCTACATGTCATTGGCTTTTGTGCCAAATCTCCACCTTCCCACCAGAGGAATCATAAAGTGTCTCTGTGCTCGGGGTTTACCTTCACTTGATGGAACATTGCTTCGATGTCGGCCATCAGGGCGATCGGCTCTTGTCTAAACCGCATGAGTACTCCAATCAATTTGTTGTAGAGGTCTGGTCCTTGGAGCACTTGGTTGTTGAGTGAAATCTTCGTGAAGGCTGCTGCACAATCGAAGACGATCCGTACCTTGTCTGGTTTATTGGGGTTTAGTACTGGGTGATGAGGCAGGTACCAGCTATTTCCACCAGACTTCGATAATTGCCTTAGTGGCACCCTTTCGGCGAAGCCTTCATTGAATAATTTTTTCATCTCCTCCTTGTACCGTAGTCTCAACCTTCTGTCCCTCGATAGGCGTTTCTTTAGTCCCAGTAAGCAACGCTCGGCGAGCGCTCTGTTGTCAGGTAGACAGGGCGGTTGACGTCGAAATGGAATTGGGAATTGGTAGTGTCCCTGTACTCTCTGTCCAGTCGACGACCAAAGCTTGATGACCCGTTTATCCTCTACTGATGATGGGGAGCCATCTCCCGGGGTTTGGTGTAATGCTTCGATTTCCCAGAAGCGCCTCACCTGCTCTTCCAAACAAGTTTTTTCTGTAGAGGCAGTCAGCATGGAACATTTCGTTGTAAACCTGTGAGTTAAATTGCCCATCAGGGCCCCTTAATCGTCCAACCCAATCTTGTCCTTATTGCAAAAGGTGCTCCATCCGGCCCCATCCGACACTCGAGGGGAGTCAGGGCATCTGGGCAATCTTGTCCAATCGGTAACTCTGCGACTCGTCTGTTTGGTGGAAGTGGAGCAAGTCCTCGAAGATGTCCCCAAGCATCTATGTCTAGTGCTGTAGCTGTTGAGTTTTCTAAAGAAGGTGGCAGTGTCAAGTACTAGTACCTTAGGAAGGGATATGGGGCACTTCGCTCCCCGGGTGTTAATGCCTCTTACGTCCAGATCTACTTCTGTGGCGTTACATTGTTCCCCTTGGGTTAACGTGTTTATGAAGAGTGATGTTGGAGTCCCTCGTATTCTTAGTCTTTCGACCAGTCCTTTGGCATAGTAAGACCTGTCGCTGCCTGTGTCCAGTAGCGCCGTGGTTCTCTCTGATCCTGTTAACCCCTTTCCCATTACTTGAACTTCTAGTAGTAGGAGCGCGACCTTGTCTTGGCTTGGTCATTGATCTCGCCCTCTTACAGTAGTATCCACGTAATTCACATATGTCCTCTCTCCTTGCTTGTTGTCGGCTTGGTCGAACCGCCTCAGCTGATTGCCTTGGTCATCTTCTTGAGGCTCTCTCTTTCTATTCTTTCTTCCTCCGGTTCCACCACTCTGTTCTCTATCTTCGAAGTCACAGTCCTGGCACTCTCTCTTGAATCCTCGGCCTTCCTTAACGTCAGCATCTACCCTATTCGATTTTATGATCTGGCGGCTGCTCCTGCCTTCCTTGGCGGCACACCTGCCCCTTCCTTTGGCAGATGGAGCCATCTTGACTGTGCCTTACCACACCCGTCGATGTCGATTGGGCGGAAGCCAGACATACAGTTGCTAGCTTGGTGCCGGCCCCTTAGGCACAAGAAGCAATAGCCCAACTCTTTGACTGTGTTCCTTTTTTCCATCTTTGTTAACTTCCGGAAGTTTCAGCATTGTGGCAGCCGATGAGGGCCATGACAAAGTGGACAATCTCGTTCCCCCATGTCGTTGGTCACAAGTGTTATGGCTTGTTTGCTAGATCGGTCTTTTCCCTGGTACCTCAAGCTAGTGTATTGAGTATGCGCCCTTTTTGCCTCCTTCTCTCTGCTCTGTATGAACTGCCAGATGTCCCTTATTTTCATGTGGCCATATCTCTTTGGATGGTGATCGAGGACTGCAATTTCATACCTTTCTTGTAAACGACCAGGAAGCCTTTCAATTGTGCCTTTTTTTACGAGGAGATGCTCGAGGGTTTCTTGTGAGTCCATGGACTCGAAGCTGCAAATGCATGCCTGAAGTTCGACGGCCAAGTCCTGCAGGCCCTCGCCGTTGGTTATTTTGACAGGTGGTCCGTTGATCAGGTTCATCATTAATTCTTCGATATGGGCGTCCTCATCACCATACCGGTCCTTCAGGGTACTCAGTGCCTTTCTATAGCCCTCAGAGGACTTCATCCTGGTGAATGGGTTCAGAACATTCCGAATATTACTTGAACACGAGTGGATTAACATTTGAAGTTTCTCCGAATCTAATCGTCTAATTTAGAAAGTGTAATTGGTAAATATTGAGTTTTATTACGATTGAACTTAGCCAAGTTTGTACCTCTCCATTCAGAGATGCTGCACAGATCCGCGTTGATAGAAGTAATGATATCAGCTCTAGAAACAGATCTAGTTTGAGAGTTAGGAGGAAGGGAAAAATGTGAAGAAGAGTGAAGAGTAGAATCATCAGCGTAAGAATGGATAGAATTAGCTGTACATTAGTGTGAAGTAAATCATTGATAAAAAGAAGGAAGAGAGTAGGTGAAAGAACAGAATCCTGTGGGACACCACTACTGGTAGAGAAAGAGCGAGACTGATCAACTCTCTCTATTCTGTTGTGTCTTGTGATGATTCTTCCTTTCTTGATTAGTGTTTCAATATGTGTGTGTCATCTTGGTTTTGTCCGATTATGTGTATTTTATCTTGCCTTGCCTTATATCTGTCAACAGTCTTTCTGTTGAGAATATGGGGGGGGGAGCTGTAGTGGAGAAAAATCGTAGACCAGTTTCATACCCTAGGTCTTCGCTCTATGTGGTCTTTCTGGGTGAAGGTGGTGGCGGTGCCATAGTTCCTGCTTGATTCTTTTTTGGGGTGATGAATCTGGCAGCTTGTTCTGTTATTGTGGTGGTTTCATCTTCGTTTTTGCCATCCATCGTTTCCTCCTCGCTTGCTGGCTGGGGTTGTATGTCTGAGATAGTCAGTTCTAGGCCTGTTAACTGCTGATTCTGTCTAGGTTAATGAGGCTGGAACATTTATATTATATAGGGTTTTAGTAGCGAAACCCAATTGTCTGTTATCCATTTATTCAGGAACTATCTAGGATACAGTTCCAAGTGTAGATTACCATAACTTATCACTGTAGCTATGAGTGTTAAGAGAAGGACCGAGGCTATGTTAAATAGACCTGCTAAATACGTCCGTTCGGTGTGAGGAGTTGATTAACAATGCGGCAGGCTGCCGGCCTTTTAATGCTGACTTTAACAGTAACTAAGCCGCGCCTCAAGGAACCTGCCCATCACGTGATATGATCATGTCACCTCATAGCCAGTGGAAAGTTACAGGGGGTAATATGATTATATGTACTGCCCTAACATATATATAAAGACTAAGGGGATGATACATCGCTCGGTCACCACCTTCCAAGCTTCCACGAGGAATAATCTAATCTCGCAGAATACATCCTATACATAAACCTAAACATGTTAAAAAAACATATGTGTAAACACTAAGCTGGGGACTCTGGAACTGGAGGTTTTTCACCAACTACTGGGGTCCTAGACTGAAGTGTCTTACGGGCTAGTATCTTATGTACAATGTTCAAATTGAAAGATACTGAATTAGAATAGAAGAACAGAAATATCACTGCCAGAATTAACACTATAGTGGGAATGGTTAAACTAGGTATTGCAAATCCCCGTGCTAAATAAAATGGCAGATCATTTAAATCAGCAAATTGTGACTCTTTCAAGTAAGAAATAACTGTCAACTTCTCTGAGACAATATTAAGTTCACCAATAGTGAAGTTCAGTACTTGAAACATGGAAATCAAATCTGAAGTAAGATTTAAATTCTATGCAAAATGATGATGAATAGGCAAGGTTTTCAACGAACTACAAGTTATTTCACAGTAATCCGGAGCCTATTAATAACCTTTCACAACTAACTGCTTACCACCATCATGGCATTTTAAAATGACGTTAGTTTCACCAGGAAAGAAAAAATACTGCACATTATGTAGATGCGCATGAAACACAGTTTTCCTAGTAATTGGCCTATAACTACATTGCGTTAGCGCTAAACATACGTTAGTTTGTATGACCGCCAATTCACATATCCCTTCTGCAGCAGGAATAAATGCGAAAACATAGGCTGGACATACGTGTAAATATAAATATGACGATTTACACCCTGATAATACCCTAGGATCATCTAATGCTAGCAAGGTATATTCTTCATCTATAAGCAAAAGTTCTTTCGGTCTATCCAGAGTATACAATGTGTGTCATTATCATACCAAGGGAAAGGTTCCAAATGTCATGCATTAAATTTATGTTGCCTTAGCATAGGTATGTGGATAAGGATAGCATTGTGCCTGAGAGTTGACTCCAACAGAGGGTAATAGTATTCTACCTCATGATCTGGGAAAATTGTAGTTAAATGATACATCAACTTGGCTCCTTTAATGCTTCAAGAAGAGGCTTCACAGGCACAAGCTTTGCATCCACTCGTCCTAACCCTGCATCCATGATGCTTGCGATTAGTTAATTTTCATTAGTAATTATATCTTGAACAGAACATTCCGCGGCATGCAAATACCCAAAAAAAAAGAGGAGCCACTCCAACTTAGGGACTGAATTCATCAATTTATACACAACCCTAGATAAGTGGTTAGACTCCGAAATGATTGCATTAACCTTAGATTCCAGGGCACTAATTGCATGAAAAGTTTGAGTAATAACACGATTTTGTTTAGATACAGCTTGATCAACAATGTTCATGCGGTAACCTAATTTAGCTACATCATCGGCAGTCGCTGTGCCAAAGAGAGCGCTTTGGATAAGACCCACAGAATTAAACAATCCTCACTTTCTTCGTGCTTGAGAACGCACTTTCTTTGCAAGATCATCCTGAGACGCTGGAATCGAGTTTTCGACAGCGACGAGAAGCTTGTGAAGGGTTCTGAGAGGAAGCAGCTGAAGTTTGGAGTTGAACAGAGATCATCAAGGACGGTCAAAGCTGTCTGTAGTTGTGCGTCAATGGTTTCCATCTGGCGGGGGAGCTTGAGCAGTCCGTGCAACTTATATTTGATGTTCACCACGTCCTCTAGAAGCTAGTTTGATTAAGGAATTAAAATCAATAAACCTTAGTGATGGTCAGTTCAAAACTGATAATATGTTACATAAATTTATTTGTCAGTGGCCCAAGGTTAAAAATGCTTTGAAAACCTTTGATCTAAATGCTTTGAAAACCTTTGATCTAGATGTATGATAGTTATTTAGTGGGTCCCTTATTCTTGACCTGACCTGACTAGTCACGTCACCCCCCTTCTCTTAATAATAATAATAATAATAATAATTAACGGTTTATTGAAAGAGCTTGGCAGCCAAAAGGCTGAAAATATACAGTTACATATTTGGGGAATGGGTTGCGAATTACAAATAATATACAAGTAACATAAGTGACACAAATAAGACATATAATAACTTAGATGGGGAAAAGCTCAGACTACAGTTCATTTCAACATAGTGACAGTGTAAGGAGCAGTGTTTACTGGGAGTGAATACACTGATTTATTACAAGTTATTGATAATTTTTACAATGGTTGGGACTGGGCTGTTCTTATAGCGATCAGTTCGTGCACGTATGGGCTGGATGCGGTTGTGGTGTCGAACAGCAATTCTCGGACTAGGGATCTCAGGTGGTAGTAGGAGCCGGTGTCGGGGATGGTGTAGAAGCTTCTTACCAAATTTGCAGATGAGGTCGTGGTGATGGTCAGTGAGAGTCGAAAGGGTCAGTGTGTTGAGCGCTTCTTGATATGTGGAGTAGGAAGGGGAGAGAATAATCTTGCATGCCCTCTTTTGCACTTTTTCTAGGTGTTTACGTTGTGTGGCATTTAGGGAGGAAGACCAGGTGGGGGAGGCATAGGTGAGCTTGGGAAGTATGAATGTTGTGTAAACACTGAGGAGCTCGTGTGCAGGAACTCCGAGGGACTTGAGTCGGCGGAGGAGGTGGAGACGGAAACTGGAGGATTTGACAACTTCACTGACGTGTGGTTTCCAATTTAGTTTGTTGTCTATGGTGACGCCGAGGAGCTTCGTGGAATCTACAACCTGGAGTGTGTTCGGACCTAGAGTAATGGAAGGAGGTGGGACAATGTCGGAGGAGAGGTTGATGTGCATAACCATGGTCTTGGTATGGTTGATGGTGACATGGTTGTTGGTGGCCCAGTTTTGGAGACTGTTCAATAAATCCTGAAGGGCGGTATAGTTGGGAGCAGAATTGTTGACGCTGATTCCAATGGTGGAGTCGTCGACATATTTCCAGCGAGCAGGGGTTTCTCTTAGGGCATCATTGATGAGCATAAGGAAGCAGAGTGGTCCCATCTTGGTGCCTTGGGGGACGCCACAGGTGAGTGACTGAAAGGTGGAGACAGCCCCTCGGAAGCGTACAGCTTGGCGTCGGTCACTGAGGAAGTCTGTAAGCCATGGTATGAGACTTCTCCGAAGCCCGAGGTCAATAGCTTTGTTGATGATTATATTGTGGTCGACTAGGTCGAACGCTTTAGTGAAATCAATGAAGGCGACAGCTACAGACGTTTTTCGTTTCTCGAGATGGCGGTATATGTAATCGAGAAAGCTGACAAGACAGTGGGTGGTGGAGGAAGTTTTCATGTTGCCAAATTGCTGAGGGTCTACGACTCCTGCAATATCAGCATATTAAGCTCCTCTACGTGTGTGTTGGTGTGGGGAATAGTGGATGACATCATTATGACCTGACCTCATGTTTTTAAGGTCACCCTGTATATTTAAGCCTCTCTTTGTCCATGTAATCCAGTTGCCTCTGAAGATGTCTTGAATAAAGACGAAAGTTAAGGTGCTCCGTTGTTTCCCTTTTCCCGTGTGACTTTATCAAACCAGACAAGTTCCTACACTTAAGAATATTTTGACTCTGCCCGATCGTAATGAATTTGTCCCGTTAGTTCGGTCCCTCAAGCTTCTAAATATTAATGTTGTTTTCAAGTATGACTCAACCATTACTAATATGTTAATAAGGAATAGCCCAAGTTTGAATGTAAATGGTAGTGTTTATTGTATTCCATGTAGCAAATGTAATTGTAATTATGTAGGTCAGACAGGAAAAACACTGCAGCTTAGAATCAAACAACATAAGTATAATATTAGAACTGCATCTGAAAGCAGTGCCTTGTTCGTTCATGTTAGGAATAATAATCACCCCATTGCTTGGGAAAAAAGCTTAGAAGTTTTCAAATCATCTTGTGTCACAGAAAGACTTCTTGGTGAAGCTAGTTTGATTAAGGAATTAAAATCAATAAACCTTAGTGATGGTCAGTTCAAAACCGATAATATGTTACATAAATTTATTTGTCAGTGGCCCAAGGTTAAAAATGCTTTAAAAACCTTTGATCTAGATGTATGATAGTTATTTTGTGGGCCCCCTTTTTTCTGACCTGACTTGACTAGTCACGTCACCACCCTTCTCTTAAGCTCCTCTACGTGTGTGTTGGTGTGGGGATTAGTGGATGTCATCATTTTGACCTGACCTCATGTTTTTTAGGTCACCCTGTATATTTAAGCCTCTCTCTGTCCATGTAATCCAGTTGCCTCTGAAGATGTCTTGAATAAAGACGAAAGCTAAGGTACTCCGTTGTTTCCATTTTCCCGTGTGATTTTATCAAGATTTATCTTATCCACGTTTTCATTGTGGATTTTCATAAAATATATATATATATATATATATATAAAACCGGCGCATGACTGTGTATATATATATATATATATATATATATATATATATATATATATATATATATATATATATATATATATATATATATATATATATACAGTTAACCCTCACTTTACGCGGTTAATGTAACCCGGAGGGTCCCGCGTAAAGTGAGAAACGCGTAAAGTGAATAACATAACATATGGGATTAATTGAAATAGAGTCCGGGCCGATCCCCAAACTCCACTTTTTGACGACACACAACTATGTTGTAGTAAAAATTTTATCTTAACTTTATGATGGTATGAAAAAACAAGTAATATAGAAGAGGTTAGGTTAGGAAAGATAAAGGTTAACATAGGAAAAATAAAGGTTAGGTTAGAAAACTAAAAATTAGGTGTAACACTTACGGTAGTAGAAGAGATGGGTCTGCATACGGGGATGGAGGCTGGTTCCGAGGCAGAAGGCAGATTACTGGCCCTCAGGTGAATCACCATTACTAGGTGAATCACCATCACTGTCACTTACAGTTGTCAGGGCTTCCCTGACAAATCCCTCAAAGTCATCTTCACTGGCTTGGGCTGGCTGTGGTGGGTTGCGGGCGAAGAAATCTGTTATGCTTTGCTGACGGCTGGCGTTGATGTTGTCGTGATACACCTTGATGTACGGCTCCATAGCCTGCACCAGCCGGGTATGGAAGATTTCATAGCGGTCATCGTCATTGTCGCGGGAAAGGAAGGACTTCATCTTCTCTGCACACTCCATGGCACCCTTAATATCACTATGACTTAAATTGTGTTCTTCGGAGAATGACGCACCTTCTTCCTCCTCTTCACTGACGTGTTCTTCTTCCAACATCTCGTCGGCAGTCATTTCAGGATCTCTGATCACCTCCAGGATGTCGTCGTTGGTGGTCTCGGAGAAGCCTGGAACTGTAACAGTCTGCGCAGCTTCTCTGGCATGGTCCACTGCTAATGCAACATTCTGAACCTCACCAGTCACAGATTGACTCCTCCTCTCACCTGGTATTCCATGCAACACATGTCTCCATGCGTGACGAATTGTAGCAATAGACAGCTGATCCCATGACTCCACCAAGAAGTCCACAGCTTTCTTGATGTTAAATACTCTCCAGAATTGTTTGAAGAGTATTTTTTGCTGTTCCAACTGTTGATCCTCATCTTCTTCGCTCTTGCTATCGGTGGTGGTGTCACTCAGGTTACGCAACTCTTCCCTGGTGTTGGTGTAGTCGTTCAGGAGCTGGAATTTTTTGGTTGAGAATGCAGCTTTCACATTGCAAATCAACTCCTGGTCCATGGGCTGGATTAATGACGTAGTGTTGGGAGGAAGGAAGACCACTTTTACGTTGGGGTGACGATCTAACAGTAGGGGCGAGTGTCCTGGTGCGTTGTCCAGCAGCAACAAAATATTTAATGGCACATTCTGTCGCTCACAGAATTTTTTTACATGGGGAACAAAACAGTCATCAAACCAGGAGAGGGACAGTGTAGAGAACATCCACGCCTTACGTGCGGTCAGCCAGTGGACATTTAGCTTGGTCATGTCCATGGTTTTGTAGGCGTGCGGCTTGCGTGCTGTGTGGATCACCGATAACTTGAGCTTACAGGTACCGGAGGCATTGGTGGTAAACAGGACGGTGATGCGTTCCTTCTGCATTTTCCGGCCCCGAATCCTGCTGGCATTCTTCACAACGAAGGACTTGGAAGGTAGCTTTTTCCAGAAAAGACCAGATTCGTCCATGTTAAACACCTGGTCGTCACTGTACTCAGGGCCGGTGCTAGGAATTGCGGGGCCCAATTAGAAAATTGATAGTGGGGCCCTCTACTCTACAAAGTCGAAGATTGATGTTTTATATTTCGTGTAGTATGCCCGCCTTAGCCAAAAAGCATTAATTACTTGATATACTAAAAGTTTAAAAACAGTATAAAAGTTTTGATTTTTTATTACAAGTTAAGACAATTACAGACAAACTGTTTATTACAACTGTACTTGTGGATGATCCATCACTGTTTGATGTTTGGGCTTGGCCTTCTGACTCTTCTTTAGCTATAAATGGACTTCTCACTTTGGCACTGTCTTCTGTTGTATTAAGATCGTCTTCAGTTTGCTTCAACTGTGTCTGTGTGTCAACTTGAACTTTTTCAAACTGAATATCAATTTCTTCATTGTATTCATCAACTGTAATTGGACTAATGGCTGTATTGTCATTTTCTGAATCGTTTTTGTCTTCTTCATCTTCAATACATGGGCGTTTCAAAGGTGGAGTGACAAGAAATTTTTTGATAGCACTTCGATGTTTTTCATTTTCAGCCACCTTTGCCTTTGCCAGTGCTCGCTTCTGGTTGCCATTTAAATACTTACGCCCTCTGCCTCTATCTCTGCTTGTGCTTGCCATGATGAAAGGGCTTTTTATATTATCTTTTCAGAAATGACATATAATAAACTGAAATGAAAAAACGAACAAAATTATTCACAATGAGAAGTCCCTGGCACTTAAAAAATAAGTATGTGCATATATGAATGTTATAATTAAAACAAAAAATCGAAACACTGATCCTATAAAATAAAAACCACACAATGTTTATCACCACTTCACCGGACAAAAAAAGCTTTAACCGGACATATAACACTTTGGCATGGATAGCACACCGCTACGTACGCAAAGATTCGGTTACCTACATAGAGCTATATGTGCTTGCATGTGCTCAGAATCACAAGTCATTTTCTGATTCATCATCGCTATTGTCGCTATCAATCATGTACTCAGGATCAACAATTATCATCACTGTCCAGCACAAAAATTATAAACAAACCACGCCTCGGTCGCCACCCAGTGGCCATGCTTCTCATTTTCAAGGTCAACACTGCAAAACTCATCTCAAATCATGTCTATGGCAACGACCGGAGTTTTGTCACTGTCTGACGATGATCACTGATTCACTGGTTATTACAGGACATGCTGATATACACAGCACAACGTTATCACTCGTATTTCCCCCTGAAAACAGCCAAAAATACAGACCCGACACACTTACACCGTCCAAGCGTTGGGAGAGAGTGAAAACTGTGTTCTGATTGGCTCCCACCCTTCCCTCTCCTGTAAATTATTATGAAAGTCAGGGCGTGTGGACCAACACCAGAGTTAATTCCCTTGGACTTTTGACAAAACAGAAAATTCTCGCACGTGACTGGGATCTATTATTTTGATGACAATAACAATGATTTTGTGTCTAACGTTAGCTTTTTTACCAATATCGTATACAGTTTAAAACTAACACACGTGTGTGCGGGGCCCCCTTGCGGCGCGGGGCCCAATTTGATTAAATTGGTCAAATAGGCTTAAAACCGGCCCTGACTGTACTGTCCTTCCTCCATAATCTCACGTAAAAACGGAGGAAATTCCCGAGCCGCAGCACGATCAGCACTCCCTTCTTCACCACCAATGTTTATATTGGTGATCTTGTTCCGGATCTTAAACCTCTGTAACCACCCAGAGGAAGCATTAAAGGGTTTGGGCTCTGAAGTTCCCATCTTTCGTGCCACTGCCATGTACAGTTCACGTGCGTAGTCCTTAACAGAGCGCGTGTCGACCGCCATGTTCCGTCGCGCCTGACGCACCAAGTACCTCACAAGTAATTTTTCTGTCTTGAGAAGCACCTGGTTGTGAAAATACTTGATCATAGAAGCACCTGTAGACTTTGTGATCTTCATGTGCTCCTTTATCTTGGCTGAATCCTTCTTTATAGTCCGGATCGTAGATTCGTTCACACCATGCTGGCGCGCCAAATCAACCTGCCTTGTTCCTTTCTCCAACTCTTGGATGATGGTATACTTCACCTCGTAGCTTAAGGAACGTCGTGTCTTCTTTGGTTTAGTGCCGCTGGGTCCAGGTAAGGAAAGGTTTCTCTCTGGGGGTGGTGGTCCGGTGGAAGCCATTTTACGGAACAATGGATGCGCGTTTACACGGAGTGGCCTTGAGGGATGAAACTGCCGCGGCTAGGTCAAGCGTCGTCTTTCCTCCCTCCCTCCCTCCCCCGGGTGGACACGTCATAATACTTTAAGCCAATTACAGCTAGCAACAGAGGGGGGTAGGGATGCATGGCCAATGGCAGGTCTGATACGTCATATGACGTCAGTGATAGCACAACAAAGACACACACTGCGCAACCTTACTGCGCCGCTTGCCCAAGTGGAGGGAGGAGGAGGGAGAGGCAGGCAGGCAGGCGAGCGGGTGGCGGGTGGGGCGAATCTAAAAATAGCGTCGCGCCGGACACTCTCCGCGTAATGGGGTTCACGTACCGCGTAATATGAGCACGTTAGGTTCTGGCAAGGCACCGCGTAAACGAGTAAACGCGGAATGCGGACCGCGTAAAGTGAGGGTTAACTGTATATATATATATATATACAGTGAAACCTCGCTTTACGCGGTCAATTGAACCCACGGAGGCCTGCGTAAAGTGGGAAACGCGTAAAGCGAACAACAGAACATATGGGATAAATTGAAATAGAATTGAATTGAACTGAATTGTAACAGTTTATTTAGCCAGAAAAACACAGATACAGAGTGGATAATAATATCAATATTGACATGGCTCAGCCAGTTGAGAACATGAGCTCTCTTTGATGCACCTGATATATACTATACTGTACATTTATCTCAAGGAAGTATTATGTAACATTTAGTATCATCTGGAATAGTACAATAGCATGGTAGTAATAAGTACATCTCATAATGTTACCACGGTTATCACTTCAATATTTATTTCTTTTATTATTTATCATTTTTATTTATTTATTTATTTTTTTTTTTTATTTTTTTATTTATACATACATATACTACACATACCTAAACATATATACACACACACATATATATATATATATATATATATATATATATATATATATATATATATACTGTATATATATATATATATATATATATATATATATATATATATATATATATATATATATATATATATATATATATATATATATATGTATATATATATATATATATATATATATATATATATATATATATATATATATATATTATATATATACATATATATATACATATACATACACATATACATACATATACACACACATACATACACATACACACATATACATATAAATTAGAGTGGAATTTAAAAACATAAGTATAATGGGGGAGCAGTACAACCTGGGTTGTGCAGTAATAAGGTTGAACAAGAGGACAGAGCTTTCAGGATTATGTCTAGATGGCAATTATGTGTATTGCAATGGTAATTACTTATTTATTTACATGATAATTTCCGATAAAACGGATTTGGTGGTACAATAAAAGCAGGTACTGTAAATATAGTAGGTGTTACAAGAAATATTAATACTTCGACAATAGATATTTTTTTAGAGATGATTTAAAGGAAGGGAGCGTAGTCTTTGCTCAGAGGGGTGGGGGTAAGTTGTTCCATACCTTCACACCATGATATTTTATGGAGGTCTGGGACTGAGAGGAGCGCATGGGGGGTGGTCTTAGTAGCTCTGGGTGCCATACGTTGTATCTCTGATTATTCCGGAACTGGAAGTAATTATTGTCAAGCAAGTGATTGATAGATTTGTAAACAAAGAGAGCACAGCAATGTGTTAATATCTTCGAATTTTAAAAATTTCAATATAGCAAATTTTTCGTTTGTGTGATCTGTTTTTTTCAAGTAGGTCATTGTCCGTACAACTCTCTTTTGTGCAGTAACCAGAGACTGTGTTTTTGAAGAGCCAGAGGCCCCCCATAGTGTGTGACAGTGTATCAGGTGTTGGTAAACAAGATCATGATAGATTTCTTTCATTGCTGTGAGAGTGAGTGACTGTCGAGTGTGATACATGATACCTCACTGTTTATTGATTTTACTGTGTATGGCTTGTATGTGGTTTCTCCGGTTAAGTTTCTCATCAACAATAACTCCGAGGAATATAGTATTTTGTTCGCATTTGAGGACTATATTACCAAGGTACAGGGGGTTCAAGTCTGGAGGTAAGTTTTTTCTCCTGTGAAAGATCGTGTAGTGGGTTTTCTCAAGATTTAGGGTCAGTTTATTAAGTATTACCCAGATCCCGACTTTAGTTAATTCAGTGTTCATAATTCTCATCAAGGAATGGAGGTCTGAGTTGCTGGCATAGAGATTACAATCGTCTGCAAATAAGTTGTATTTTATGAGTGGGCTGGCGTGGACTATGTCGTTTATGTACAACAAAAACAGTACTGGACCGAGAATTGAACCTTGGGGGACTCCATACAAGATAGGCGAGGAGTCAGATTGGTGGTTATTATAACAGACATACTGCATCCTGTTGGACAGATATGAGGTAAACCAATTGTGGGACAGGCCCCTAACGCTGTAATGTTCAAGCTTTGAAAGGAGGATGGTATGGTCGACAGTATCGAAGGCTTTAGAGAGGTCCAACAATATACCGACTGTGAACTGACTCTCATCAAACGAATTTAGGATGTCATTACTAAAGGATAGCAGAGCACTCTCAGTCGACCTTCTAGCTCTAAATCCAAACTGGGAGTCTGTAAAGATGTCATTGGCATTGCAGAAGGAATTTAGTCTATTACATGCTAGCTTTTCCAGTATCATACTCAAGGCTGGGGGGACTGATATGGGGCGGTAGTTCTTGAAGAGACCTTTGTCCCCAGATTTTTTATATGCCGGGTGGACTTGAGCAATTTTCAGTTCATCAGGAAAGACACCACTTGTGAAGGAGGAGTTACAAATGTGGAGGAGAACAGGTAGTAATAAGTGGGCCACTTTTTTAATGATGCTCATTGGTATATTGTCTTCGCCTGCTGCTGCATCTTTGGACATTTTTATGATGGCCAGTAATTCATCTGCTGTAACAGGGGATAAGAATAGTTCATTTTGCTGTCTGTTTTGCAGGTAGGCTCTAAATTCCTCATGGTGATCAGGGATGCTCTCTGCAAGATTTTTCCCAATATTAATAAAATATTCATTGAAGTGGTTGGCAATGAGGGAAGTTTCCGTTATAACTGAATCGTTTATCATAAAAGCTTAGTGGGGGGCCGAAGGCTGAGTGTTCCTGTTCTGAAAGAATTTATGACATTCCAGGTTTTCTTACTATCGCCTGATGCTGACTGGAGCTAATTTGTGTAATAGTTACGTCTGGCATTTCTAACTGCTTGAGTTACTCTATTTCTGATACTTCGGTAAGCATCACCGAAAGTTGTGGGTCTTTTTGCAAATTTCCTTTGGAGTTTGTGTTTTTCCTTTAACATTATCTTAATTTCTCTTGTGATATAGGGTTTGGAAATGGATACAGTTTTCACTGACTTAGTCTTGAGCGGGAAGCATTTATCAAAGCAAGCACTGAAGATGCTAGAGAAGTTACAGCTGCTCATGTTAGGGTTGTTGGAGGCATAGACAAGGTCCGGGTTAGCATTCATTAGGTTGTTTTCAAAAAGGATAATGTTGTCGGCGCAGTAGTTTCTGTATTGAATTGAGACTCTACTAGACCTTTCAGGTCTTGTGGCTGTTTTATACATGGCAAAAACTGGGAAGTGATCTGAGATATTGTTATAAATAATTCCACTTGCTAGGTTGTTAGGAGTTGCTAGTCCAGATATGATCTATCACAGTGGCAGAGGTGGCAGTTACTCTAGTGGGTTTGGTTATAGTGTTGAAGAAGAGTTTAGAGTGACAGGTAGCAAGAAGGTCTAATACTGAGGTGTCGGTTTCTGATTTTAGTAGATCAAGGTTGAAATCTCCTGTAATGTAGCAGTCTTTCCTCTCTGAACTTATGATAGAGATAAGCTCCGAAAATTTATCAAGAAAATTCCTTACATTAGTGTGGAGTCTTCTGTAGATTATCCCTACTAGGATATTTTGTGTGTCGTTACGTAATTCAAAGAAAACACTCTCCATGTACTCCTCCTGAACCTTTAAATCATCTCTTACAGAAGTGTTATACTGTACTTGATACATATAGGCCGACCCCAAAGCTCCACTTTTTCAGACACAATACCTACGTTGTAGTAAAAATAACTTCTTAATTTTATGATGGTATGCACACACAATTAATAATTAAGAGAAATATCAATAATATTCGGTTTTTTAACACTTACATTAGTAGAAAAGACAGCTGGGCACACGGGGATGGGGGGTTGGTTCCGAGGCAGAGGGCAGATTATTGACAAAGAGGCCCTGCAAGCCTCTGTGGTGGATAGTGATACAATGATACAAGTGATACAGGTGAGGGCCAATAATCTGCCCTCTGCCTCGGAACCAACCCCCCATCCCCGTGTGCCCAGCAATCTTTTCTACTAATGTAAGTGTTAAAAAGCCTATTATTATTGATATTTCTCTTAATTATTAATTGTGTGTGCATACCATCATAAAATTAAGATGTTATTTTTACTACAACGTAGGTATTGTGTCTGAAAAAGTGGAGTTTGGGGGTTGGCCCGGTCTCTATTTCAATTAATCCCATATGTTATGTTGTTCACTTTACGCGTTTCTCACTTTACGCGGGCCGCCGTGGGTTGAATTAACCGCGTAAAGTGAGGGTTCACTGTATACAGTAGGGTGGTCCTTATTTTGGGGCAAAAAACTGAATTTGCCATTTTTTTGTCACAGACCCTGGCAAAAGTTTCCATTTGGGGTAGAAACATTGCCTGTACACTATTTTTTAAATATCTTAATAATTAGAGGTTGCTCAAGTCAAATGAAATTTAACAATATTATGCCTATGCCTTAATGTTCATAACACATCATTTCCTAGCCCCCAAGCCTGGCCCCCCCCCCCCCCACTTAGTCTAAGTGGGTATTAGCTGCTCAAGGCAGGGGTCGCATGAGGACCAGTCTCACTCTTTGTCGCCCAGTAAGGTCTGCTTGAGGGCATTAGGAAATGATTTCCTGTGGTCAGCAACTGCCTGCAGTTGCTGTTCGTCCTTGGTGATGCGGCCTGAGAAATCTTGGACTAAAGCTACTCCTCTTTCTGCATGATCATTGATCACAGACAAAGCTTGTACACTGGCTTTTGCATTTTGGAAGCCAGGATCATCTTTCCACTGTTCTACTGGTAGGGCCAGGAAATCTGTATTCAAGTTGAGCTTTTTGAAAGATGACTTTGTGTTCTTTGTCGTGAAATCATATAGGTTCTTCACTTGGAGTGTGTCTGGATTGATTGTAACCCGTTTGACATGTTTTTCTTCTCCAATAACGATGTTCATAGCTTCCAACATGCGGTCCTTCACTGCTGGGAGAACATCGTCATCAAAGAAGGCCAATGCAACCAACTCTCCTGACAAGTACCAGAGGTGTCTCATCATTTTGTGGAAAGTTGCCTTTGATATGGCATCGCTGATGGTACTGTAGTCTTGTAGAGCTTTAAGCAACATCACATCTCCTTTTGGTGCCTTTGCAGCAAGTGGAGCAGTTGTCCAAGCCTTCACATATATTCGGGCAAAGAAAATGCACAAATCTCTTAGTCCTCTGTTCTCCTTTGGAGTAAGCTTAAACTGAGAACGGAATAACCAGACTTTGAAGGAATAAATGGTCTTTGCCATCCATCGTGCTTGGTGCATTGCACCAGGAGCAGAAAATCGTACTCCCCGAGAAGGTGATGTGCCAAGGAAGATGGAGGCCAGCTCTAGCAGCTCTCGATAATCATCTCGAAACTGTGTCTCCAATAGAGCCTTCTCAATGAAGTTGGTTAGATCTTCCCTAACAGCTCTGACCGATTCTTCTGCTAGATCGTCGGTGGAGGAGGTGGAGGAATCTTCAAACTTCTGCTTGTCAATTTGTTCCCATTTCGTTTGGAATCTTCGGAACAGCTGTGTGTCAGGAGCAGCTGAGTGCCCCATTACAGCTTCAAAAGCAGCTCCAGCTACAAGTTCTACCTGTAGTACATGGTGGCGGCAGGCAAAATATAGCAAATCACGACCCAACAACTGTTCAATTTTTACACACGCACCCTTGTGGTGACCAGTATTTGAGCTTGTTGTATCAAAACACATGCCATGCACGATGTCTGCAATGCGCCATTGCTGCAAAGCCTTCACAACAGCTTTTGCTTGTTCATCACCAGTACCAGAGGGAAGTTTTGGAACAGCAAGATGTTGGGAGGTGCCATTGCCTGAGACAAGAACTGGGAGTCTGTCAACATGGCTCCCATGCCCCGTCAAATCAGGCATCAATTTACCATCCCAGTGAACAATTAAAATGACTCTGGTTTGAAGTTTGATAGGATTTCAGCTGCCCTGCTACTGAGATGATGCTGACGTTTCCTCGTGATGCTTGATCAATTCAGAATCAATTCACTGACATCATGGCCCAGACTCCGAGCAGTTTGGGTGACAATGTGCATGGCCATTCTATCTGAGGACTTGGTCCGATCTAATGCTGCAGAAAGTTCTGGAGTTAGAACTTCTTTTCGCCCATGCTTCTTGACAGTAGGTGGAGTTTGAAGTGCTGATGGGCCAGGAACTGGGTTGGATTCCTCAGAAGAAGACGTACTACTGCTGTCCAAAACAACGATGGCCTGGCATTTTTTGGCTTCTTCCTCGGCACTGTCTGCAGCCAACTTCCTTTTCATTGCTTTCTTGAGTTTTTTCTCGTCGTTTCTGTCTTTTCAGGAATACTTTGTCAAGAGATGACATTGCCCCACGACGCCCTTTTACTCGTTGCGCTATTAAGAAATCCTTATCCTCCTGAACTGTCAACATATTCAAAGCATTCACATGTGCAATGTCAAAGAGATCTTCAAATGTATCAGTGAACTCTTTCTCTTTCTGCTTTTGAGTTTTTGTCTTTCTTGAAGAGTTCTTTTTCAAACTACTCCACTTGTCAAACATTTTGTGCACTTGATTCACACAATCTGGTTTGTGGTGTGTGGGAATGTTTGCTTTTGTCTAAAATTGAAGAACTTTGTTTGTGACTTCCCCAGCTGCCACTCTGATGGTTCTTTCTGTATGCGATGCAGGCTTAAAAAATACTGTAACACTTGCCTGTTTGAAGGGAACTTAGCCCCTGTAATGTCATCACATAATGTCTTTATCAAATACACATTTTCTCGTGTTTTTACTCCTGCATTAGCCATTTTGACCTGAGGAATAAAGAAATTAACTATTAATATAAATTAATAATGAGAATACTTTGCAGAACTGTTTCTAATTTCCCCAATCATCAATCACGACCAGCAAAAACTCACCACAATCGTGCCAAATGCGAAGCACTAGTAATGGGTGTAATCGGCTACAAAGTAATCGACTACATCGTTTACTTAATTTTTGACAGCTTTGAGCAACCTCTAAATATTATTATATTTAAAAATAACTCTACACACAATGTTTTGGTCCTAAATGGACACTTTTAGCAGGGTCTGTGGTAAAAAATTCCAAAGTTGAAAAATAAGGACCACCCTAATATATACATATATATAATCAACACCTCAACCCGCCAGGATTCGAACCCACGGCCCACAAGCCTATGACTGTGACCGGGGAACGCTAACCGCTGGACCACCAGGATGCTAAAAGCAGTCCTAGACTTTGTTATATTTCACACAGGTTGTACCTCTCTAGTCCTGCATTCTGTGGTCCGGAAACTCCCGTGGTCCGGAACGATTTTAGTTTGTCCAATAGGTAGATAGGCAGCTTTTTTTTTTCTTTTTTTTTTTCTTTTTTCTTACTTATCTGAATTATTATTATTATTATTACAGGAGTATTAAATTTTTGCCCCTCAGGCCCCAATGTGGGTCAGTGACCTATGCCCGGGTGGGCTAATACCCTTAAAAAAAAAAAAACCGCGGGAAATTAAGGTTTGTTTACATCCGGCAGTTCGGCTGCTCTCTCTCTCTCTCTCTCTCTCTCTCTCTCTTCTATACAGAGTACATCATTTAACCCTTCAATATATATGAGCAGTAAGTAAGTGTTGCTTTCATATTCTTATGTAGAGTAATGACGATATATTTTCACATGTGCGCACTTACATACGAGCAGTCTCACTTTTTTTTTACCATTAATGGTTAGCTACTTATATTGTTCCATTTATTAACATTAAATAACATTACAGGTACTTCAAGCAACCATATTCATTTTTTACATTAATTTTACTACAGCTAAACTCAGGGTCTTATTTTCTTCAGTTTTATATGTAGAACCAATCAGTCACTGGTTTCGTAAGCTTGTAGTGGAATTCTCCCCTACAAACGCTGTTTGTCGCTGCCTAGCCGACCCCACCAATTCCCCAGTGTATGCCTCGTGGTCTAGGTCAACCAGCGCCGCCATACATCACGGAGCGGGGGTCAACTGCTAAGCCACGCCTACCCCCGCTATTTAAGACCTGACCTCGTGGTGATCTCTCTCTTTCTACCTACACCAACCAGCCAGCAATTTTACATCCAATACAACATGTATATAGAGAGTACATCGTGAGTTTCCTTTCTCCAACCCATCCTGAGTGTGAACCAAACATCTCGAACCCCACAAGCTTTAACATAAACAATGCCGGCAGCGGTCTCGTCTCCTCTAATATTCCACGTATTATTAATAAATTGTATTGTTAATTTTGCACAAACGTACATTAATTCAATAAAAACAAATTCAGAAACATTAATTAAAATATATATGAACAGTAAATAAGTGTTGCTTTCATATCTTATGTAAAGTAATGACGATATGTTTTCACGTGTGCGCATGCGCACTTACATATGCGATCTCTCTTTTTCTTTACCATTATCGTTAGCTACTTCTATTGTTACATTTATTAACATTAAATAGCATTACTTAAAACAACCATATTAATTTTACTACAGCTACAACCAAGGTCTTATTTTATATGTAGAACCAGTCAGTCACTGGTTTTGTAATCAACGAAAACAATGCTGTGTCATTTCCTCATGTGTTTTAATTTTCTACGTATTATTAATGATTTGTATTGCTCATTTTGCACATATAAACATTAATTCAATAAAAAAGACATGCAGTAATAAACAATAATGAATCTTTTGTACATAAGAGAAATGACGCTGTTTACACGATTATGCACGTCGTCTGCACGTTGGCGGGCCGTTCAAACCCGTCGAAATTCAAGTTTCCGCCGTCAAAATTTTTATTTATTTATTTTTTTGTGTGTTCCAATAAAATACGTTAAGAATTAAAAACTCGCGAAATTTGAGAAGCTACTATACGACATTTAACCCTTCAATATGTCTTCAAAGAGACCATGATGCAGAGAAAGTGGTGCTAGTGCTTCCAGGCATAAGCACAAGTCACTATCTATCCAGGAAAAGGGTGAATTTCCATGGTCCGGCAATTTCCATGGTCAGGCACCGGTCAGGTCCCGAGGTTGCCGGACTAGAGAGGTACACCCTCTATATATATATATATATATATATATATATATATATATATATATATATATATATATATATATACAGTAGATATGCATACCGCATAAAAAAATTGTCACAATTATACACGTGCAAGTAATGAATACCATGATATATGTGTGGCCATCCCTCTCCCTCTTGTCATTTTCATTCACAAAACTTTTCGGGCTTCCGCCCTAGTTTTTCTGATTACTTTCAGCATGCAGGCCAGAGTTGTCTTTTTTTTTTTACGGGAATTAGCCCACCCGGGCACAGGTCAAATGACCCACAACAGAGCCTGGGGAGCGAAAAAAAAAAAGAACGGAAAGAAATTGTAAATATAGAAAAAAAAGGTTATACTGTATTAATCTACACCACGAAGATGCCGGAAAACCAGCTTTTTAAAGTGAGACAGATTGTAAGAGCATGGAAACACAGAAGAAGGGAGAGCATTCCACAATTTGGCTGTGTGAGGAAAGAAGGAGGTACTATAACGGGTTATTCTCGTGTGACCGACATCCACAGAGAAACGTTGGGCACAGCAGGCAAGACGTGTGTTACGAACCCACGGCCTTGCTGGCGGTATACAGGATGCCAAATCCACCGAACATTGCCCGTTAAAGTACCTGTAAAAGAGAGAGTGAAGCAACATTGCGGCGAAGAGAAAGGGAAGAGAGATTGTCGACTAAAGGAGGAGAGTTAATAAGACCAAATGCTTTTGATTCCACCCTATCTAATAGTTGGACAGAAGAAGAGTCACCCCAGATATGAGAGCAGTACTCCAAGTTAGGACGAATGAATCCCTTATATACTTGGAGCAACTGCTCAGGAGTGAAGTAGCTGCGGCATCTGTACAGCATACCCAACTTTCAGGAGGCAGCTTTAGTTATACCAAGGATGTGTGATTTCCAGGACATATTGGAGGAAATGGTGAGGCCTAACACATTTATTTCAGAATTTGGGAGGATGATAGCATCCTGAAATGTAATTGGTGGGAGATCGTCTAATTTACAAAGTGTAATTGGTAAATATTGAGTTTTATTACTGTTGAACTTAACCAAGTTTGTACCTCCCCATTCAGAGATGCTGCACAGATCTGCGTTGATAGAAGTAATGATATCAGTTCTAGAAACAGATCTAGTTTGAGAGTTAGGAGGAAGGGGAAAATGTGAGGAAGAGTGAAGACTAGAATTATCAGCGTAAGAATGGATAGAATTAGTTGTAGTGTAAAGTAAATCATTGATAAAAAGAAGTTAGAGAGTTGGTGAAAGAACAGAACCCTGTGGGACGCCACTACTAGTAGAGAAAGAGCGAGAAATCGATCCCTCGACAACAACTGCCATGGATCGGTTCTCAAGGAAGCTAGAGATGAGAAAACAAAGTAGAGGAGAGAAACCAAAAGAGGGAAGTTTAGATAGCAAAGACTTGTGCCATACCCTGTCAAATGCTTTGGAGATGTCGAGAGCCACGACAAAAGTTTCCCCATAATCCCTAAGAGAGGATGACCAAAGATGGGTACAATAGGAGAGCAGATCACCAGTAGATCTCGCCTGGCAAAAGCCATACTGGTGATCCGGCAAAAGAGAAAGGCGTTCAAGGTGACGGAGAAAATGGAAGTTCAAGATAGCTTAAAAAATCTTAGAGAGGGATGAAGTTAGGGCAATGGGGCGACAGTTAGAGGGATTAGAATGATCACCTTTCTTCGGGACGGGCTGAACCAAGGCATGCTTCCAAGAAGAAGGAAAAGTTTGGGTTTTGAGGCAAAGGCGAAAGAGGCGAACAAGCACAGGGGCCAGGGCTTCAGCACACTCCCTCAGAACACGAGGGGGTATTCCGTCCGGTCCATGCGCCTTACTCACATCCAACCTGGATAACACACCGGCAACCCTGCGAGTGGAGATTATAGGAAAGTGCATAGGTTCAGTAGGAGGTGCAAGGGTAGGAGGGATAGAGTGGAAATCGTCTAAGGTGGAATTAGAGGAGAATAAGATGCCAAAGAAGTTGGCTTTGTCAGGGGGAGAGTTGGCTATAGAGTCATTGAGACAGAAGAGGGGAGGAAAAGAAGGCATGCAGAAGTTGTTACATATGTTTTTAGTTAAGGACCAGAAGGATTTACTAGAGGAAGAATTAGTCAGGATAGCGGTATTTCTTTTAATAAAATTCCGCTTGGCCCTACGAAGAATAGCCTTACAACGATTCCTAGAAGTAATGAAAGAGGTGTGGGTAATAGGAGGAGATAGTTTCATAGCTCGATAAGCCCTATCTCTCACCCTGCAAGCAAGAGAGCAGGAGCGATCAAACCATGATTTTAATGTGAAAATTTTGGTAGAAGATGGGATAAATGCACTCATACCGCCCTGTATAACCCCAGCAATGCTGTCAGCACATACTGAGGCATCCGGAGTGGAAAAGCAACATTCTTCCCAAGGAAAGTCGGTGAAGAATTCTCGCAAGGATTGTCAGCTTGCCCTCCGATAGTGCCATTGTTGGCGTTTAGAGGGGGTGGGGGAGGTGGTCGTGCCCAGTTTGATTTAATAGAAATATGGTTGTGATCGGAAGACCCTAAGGGGGCAGAAATTGAGTATGAATAGTGTGAGGGGTTAGAGGTAAAACAAAGATCAAGAATGTTAGCAAGTTGATCGTGTCGATCAGGAACGCGTGTAGGGCGTTTGAATATTTGTTCCAAATCATTAAGTTGGGAAAAAGAGAGCACCTCAGCTCCACCTGGGTCATCCCTTGCAGAGCCAAGCCACTATCTGTGATGTACATTGAAATCCCCAAGGTAGAGGATCTCGGTGTTGGGGTGTGTGGATAGCAACGACTCATGGCAAGAAGTGAGATAGTCAAAGAGTTCTAAATAGTTGGTAGAGTTGGGAGAACAGTATAGGAAACAAAGAAAATAGTCACAGTAGGTAGAGATATTTTGAGCCAGATGACTTCATAAAGGGGAGATTCAATATCCGGGATGTAGTATCTTGCGATATTTAATGGGAGAATGACAAGCACATGATAGGTCTGGCTGGGCGTTTATTCTCTGTTCCTGGTTACAACGTGCCTAACACATTTCGTGTTTATACAAGCCTAAACACTTTCTGACTTTGGTAAGAAGTAACATAATATATAATATATATATTCAATAAAGGCAGCATATAAACATATATATATATAACACTATTTCTCCCTTTCAAAAGAGAGCATGGCTGCTACAAATCCTAAATAAACAAAACTTACAGAATTACATATGGCAGGGAAGAAGAGAATAAAACACAACAAATATAACTTCCTAACTAAACAGTTTTGAAAGGCCTGTTCACAATTCAGATAATTACAGGTCTAATTTAATTACAGGTCTCCTAACTCTGTTTGATCTTCTCGGACTATTCCCTCCATCAAGTTCTACAGGGGTTTCACTTGCACTCTGTGCATTATCAGTGACAGACATATCATCACTACAATCAGTTGACACAGTGAGTGGATGCTGGGAAACATCATCTTTGACATCATCATCATCATGATCATCTGAAACTGTGTCAAGTTTATCATCATGTCCTGGTGCTACATTCATCTCATGTGCCTGAATGATGTGATCCACATGAACATATCTCAAAGAGTTACCACATTTCACTAAATATGTCCTAGATCCACATACCTTGTCAATGACACCAGTTATCCACTTTGCATGTACAGTACCATAACCTTTAGCCATGTTCCTAACTCTCACCCTATCATTTACCTTGAACACTCTTTCACTGAAACTCTCATCATGATACATTTTTTGTTGAGCTTGTTTCCTCTCTCCAACTTCAAACAGACTTGGCTTAACTAAACTTAATCTTGTTCTCAACTGTCTCTTCATCATTAACTCTGCAGGAGTACATCCTGTCACACTATGTGGCGTGGTTCTGTATCTGAGTAAGAAATTTGCTAGTCTGTGTTTCATTGATTTTCCTACAGTTCTTTGAATTACCTGCTTGGAAAGTGCTTCCTTTACAATTCAAACTGATCTCTCAGCTGCACCATTAGAGGCAGGATGATAGGGTGGGGTCAGTACATGCTTTACACCGTTGAATCTCATGAAGTTTTTAAACTTGATGATTGGAATGGAGGACCATTGTCAGAAACTACCTCTTCTGGTATTCCATGTTCGGCAAATATTAATCTTAATTCATCAATGATGCTACCAGCATTAGTACTGTACATGTGCTTAACATCAATCCACTTTGAATGACTTTCAATTAATACAAGAAATTTGTTTGTTCCCTTATCACAGAAGTCAATGTGTACTCTTTGGAAGGGACGGGTAGGCCATTTCCAGGTTTTCAAAGGTGTGCTGGGTGGCATACTCCTAACATTCTGACAAACAGAGCACTCACGTACCATCATTTCTATTTCACCAACCAGTTAAGACCACCACACAAAACTTCTGGCCAGTGCTTTCATAGCACATATACCTGGATGTTCAAAATGCAGTTCATTCAAAATTTGCCCTCTAAAACACTGTGGAATTAACACTCTCATACCCCACAACACACATCCCTGTTCTACTGATAATTGACATCTTCCTAATACAACATCTTTCCTAGTTTCATGAGCAATCATTCCGGAGGTGACTGGAGAATCTTCTGCTATCATGGTTACAGCATAAACCTTAGGCTCTACTCCATCATTTGATCCACTACATGGCAACCTTGACAAAGCATCTGCATTGGAATGATCAACTGAACGTCTGTACTGTATATACCGACAACATCAAAGCCCATCTCTGCATTCTTGCTGCAGCAAGTGTAGGAACAGGTGATTTAGGACCCTAAATTCCCAAGAGAGGCTTGTGAACAGTTATTAAAACAAAATTCCTCTCATATAGATACTGGTGAAATTTCTTTACTCCAAATATGATAGACAAAGCCTCTTTCTCTATTTGTGCATAATTTTTCTCGCTTTGGGTAAGAGTTCTCGAGGCATATGCAATGGGTCTTTCTTCACCGTTATCCATTATGTGACTTATGACAGCACCTAATCCATAGCCCGATGCATCACAAGCAAGCTCTAGTTTTCTACTGGTATCATAGTGGACCAAAACATCAGTACTAGACAGAGCAGCTTTACAATCTTCAAATGATTTCTGAGTTGCACTGTTCCATTTCCATGGTATCCCTTTCTTTAATAGTTCATGCAGAGGGGCTAAAACTGATGAAAATCCGCTCAAGAACCTCGAATAATACTGTATCATACCTAGGAAAGCTTTCAATTCACTGACATTTTTTGGAGCAGGTAAATTTACTATGGCTCCTACTATATCTTCTACAGGTCGCAGCCCTTCTGCATTCACTTTGTAGCCAAGATAAGTTACTTCTTTAGCTTGGAATGAACTATTGCTCTTGTTGATCCTGACATTGTGTGCCAACAATCTTTCGAATACTGTGGCTAGGGTTTTGACATGATTTTGGATGTCACTGTCAACAATAAGGACATCATACTGAAAACATAACACATTGGGAAGACCCACAAGAATTTTGTCCATGATGCACTGAAATAACTTTGGTGCACTTTTAACACCATAAGGCAACCTTTTTTAACTTATACAATCCTTTATGAGTGTTGATGGTAAGATGGTAAGGTACTGTTGACTTTCAGCATCAACAGAGACCTGAGCATATGCTTGGGACAAGTCTAACTTAGTGAAAATGGTTCCACCTGTTAGTGCAGCAAACAAATCTTGAGATGTGGATAAGGGATATTGCTCATCCTCAACAGCTTGATTAATGGTAACTTTATAATCACCACATAGTCTAACAGATTTATCAGCTTTAGGTACAATTACTATTGGAGCAGCCCAATTGCTCTTGGCGGTTTTCACAATAATTCCCTCACTCACAAGTCTGTCTAATTCCTTCTCAACCTCACCTTTCAATGCATAAGGAACAGGTCTGGACTTAGCATATATGGGTGTAACATCTTTGTCAATGGTGATATGAGCTTCATAACCCTTTATGCCATCCTGTCCCTTAATAAATAAAATCATGTATTTTTCAAGCAATTTCTCAAGACCTGGAATACTGTTACACATTCTAACACTAAATATCTCCTTCCAGTCCATCTCAAGTTCACACAACCAGTTCTTACCTAACAAAGTTGGTCTATTCACATAACTAGCTATAATTAATGGCAACTTTAAATTCTGATTTTTGTACTTTACCTCACACTCTAATTTACCTTCTGTGTTCAAAATCTCTCCAGTATAAGTTCTCAACTTGACACCTGAGTCTTCTAAAGGCACATGCGCAAATAGTTTCTCATACATATCTTTACTCATTATGGAGAAATCAGCTGCAGTATCCATTTCCATGGTTACAGGTGTGTCATTAATACACAAGTCCACATTATACCTATGTTTAACTTTCTCTTCACGACTGGTGTAAATAGTAAACACATGGGCACTCTCATCATTATCAGATCCAAAATTACTAACACTCTCATGAATACTGTTTTTCATATCCTTCTCTCACCTTCAACGGCATATACTCTACCTTTATTACTTCTACAGGCAGGAGCAATATGTCCAATACGTTGACAATTGTAACATTTTGAATTCTTGAACTTACACTGAAAGCTTTCATGTTTCCCTCGGCACCTCTTACATTTTAAATCAGCATGTGTTCCTTGTTTTGTGGTATACTTATTCCTTTTAGCTACAGTTACTTTACACACTGAGCCACTACTGCTAACTGTTTCACTACCAGTATTCGGAACAAATTCTCTGGTGTTTTTCTCAGCCAATTCCATGCTTGTAGCTATCTGACATGCACTTTCAAAAGTTAAGTTAGTGGTGTTCATTAACTTATTCTGTATTTTTTCATAATTCAGACCTATTACAAACCTGTCTCTTAGAGCTCGGTTCAAGAAGTGTCCAAAGTTACAGTGAATGGATAACTTCTTCAAAGCTACGATATAATTACTTACTGATTCATCTTTACCTCTATCTCTGGTGCCAAATTTGTAACTTTGAGCGATCTCAAGTGTAGCAGGATCAAAATGTTGCTTCAGAATCTTGGTAATCTGAATCAGTGAGGAGTCCTTGGGTTTGTCTGGAGTAAGCAGTTTGACCAGAGTAGAATAAACATTAGCTCCTACCTCTGTCAAAAAGATTGCTTTCCTTTTCTCTTGAAGGGCTTTCTTCTTCTGAGCATCACCACCGTCGTCCATTAATTCATTTGCCAGAAAGAAGAAGTCCATTCTCTCACAATATGATGTGAAATCTTCCTTGTCTGCATCATACTCCCCCAATCGTCCGATGTATCCACTGACGCCAGCCATGGTTGCTCTCTTCACTTAAATTCTCCAGGTTCAGAGTAGCCTTCCCTTCAGTGGTCACTATCCTCTCTTCAAGGACTTCACCAACACTTTGTGAATCCCATCCTCGTCGCCAGGGTAGCATCTTGCGTTATCTAATGGGATAATGACAAGCACATGATCGGTCTGGCTGGGCGTTTATTCTCTGTTCCTGGTTACAACGTGCCTAACACATTTCGTGTTTATACAAGCCTAAACACTTTCTGACTTTGGTAAGAAGTAACACAATATATAATATATATAATCAATAAAGGCAGCATATAAACATACATATTTACTGTATAACACGTGAGTCGGGCTATAAGTGTACGTGTGTTGCAGTAGGCGCATACACCTCCCTTAGAACGGAAGTACAGTGGTCCCTCGGTTAACGAGCACCTCGGTTAACGAGATTTCGGTTAACGAGTTACCTTCCATAAGATTCTTAACTTTGGTTAACGAGCAATCCCTCGATTAACGAGTTTCTTACGAGCCGACCTCCACATGTTTTAGCTTGCATTTGGCGGTCCACCAGCTGTAGTATTAGTCCGCCAATACAGTAATCGGCTCTAGGCCTTAAATTCCTTACCCTTTTAGTAAATATCAAGAAGTTTATACTATTCAATAATTTTAAAAGTTTAATTTTAAATTTTGTAGTCATTTTAACAATTATAATTGTTAAAATGCCAATTATGTTCAATAATTATTGAACATAATTGAAGGTAAGGTCACTAGTTTGTGGCACGCCATCCAGCCTGCCAACACAGCATACAGGCGTCAGTCTTTGTGTCTTTTCAGTGGAGGTAGCATCTTGCTTGAGACTCTCTTCAACTAAACACTTTTTTTCTGTGTTTACAAGCAAATTATTGGTCATTTTGAAATTTATTTTACATATTGACAATATATAATGCAGTGCAGTGTTGATTTAAAGAAAATAATCTTGAATTACACCAAGAGAACTAAAATTTTATGGGTGAAATGGCACCATGGGGTGATTTCTCTTCCACCCCAATGCCTACTCTTCTCCCTTCTCCTCCACCCCCATTCTAATTCCTATCATCATCATCATCATCATCATCCAGGAGCCTTCTACATACACACCTCAAAGTAAGTGAACTTTACTTCCGTTTTTGTTGAATTTAGGCAATTTTCGGTGAGCTGGAACCAATTACCCAAAAACCTATTGAAACATTGGTTTCGGTTAACGAGTTTTTCGGTTAACGAGCAACCCTCTAGAACGGATTGTGCTCGTTAACCGAGGGACCATTGTAGGTAAAAAGGTTGTAGTTAGAGACTTGAAATGGTTTGGTCAGTTGAAGTTCGGAGAGTAGTAAGAGGTCGGGGGAAGAGGTTGATAGATGGTGCTCCACAGAAGGAAAATTGGATCTCAGTCCGCGAATGTTGGAAAAATGAAGTGTGAAAAAAGCCGATCCTCCAGCAACTGCAGTGGCGTCAGTTGAGGCCCCAGTAGCTTGATGATGATCAGGTTTGCCCTGGGGTCCACAACATTCCCGACCAGTGGGACCCATCTGAGAAGGCCCCGCTTCAGTATTAATATCAACTGACATAGGAGAATAAAATAGAATGAATAAAACAGATCAAGAATGAGTATGGTTATATTTGTGGTGTTGTCAATAGTAAGAGAGACAGTTGAGACCCTGCAATTGTGTGTAAATGAGGCAGAAAGATAGATCAGCAACCTGGGACTTGGTCACAATTTTCGTGATGCCATATAGCAGCAGGGTCTACCATAAGACAACACATTATGCTTCCAATATCTTCCCAGGCGGTAGTACCTCCCTGCTTGGTAGCTGCCTACTACCTACTACCTACAAAAATTCTGAGGAACCTATTCACAGCTAGGTCGACTGGGGGTCCCTCGGGCGCGAACCAGCGACCTTTAGGGCAGGAAGCGAGCGCTATAATCACGCGCCCGCTGCTCCCTATTGTAAAGTGTTTACAAAGTAATCGAACTACCAATACCTGATACACTGACCAGGCCAGAGGTAACTTGGATATCGGCAACATACCATAGCTCAATTTTGTTAATGTCCTCAGTAGTGGGTTTAGCCTATCTATGCGAACTTCACTGAGGCTGCTAGTCTTAGTGATCCTTCCTGACGCTGACCTTCCAGTCTTACTAGCAATCTAGAGTTATGTTGCATTCTTGGCATTCAGGCCAGAGTTATTTTCTCCTTTCATAGCTCTATTTTATTCATTTCCTCAGTAGCAGGTTCAGCCTTTCCAGGCGAACTTTAGCGAGGCTGCTAGACTTAGTGATCCTTCCGGACGCTGACCTTTCGGTCTTACTAGCAGTCTAGAGTTATGTTGGGATGAACTTAGTATCCTAAGTATGGGTTAAATGAGAACCATTCAGGGTTAAATTCTCAGCCCAATACATCTTGCTTAAGTAATGGTGAATGATGTTAGCTAATGGAGAGCTATGGTAGCAGCTCAGCACTGTCAACCCTTCCAGGTGACTTGATGCTCACTCAGCCATCATCGCTTTAACATGATTAGCTGAAGCGGTGATGTCTGTGCACCCTGATTGACAACAAATAGAGAACTTGGTGATCCCTCAAAATATAAGTGCTCTAAAATGAAGTTAGCTTGATTAAGAAACAAAGTTCATTGAGCTGACGGATAATTGAGATAGGAAAAGGGAGAGGTGTATGATATAGTAAGTTAGTTGTTAATGATTGTCACACTGGTGACTTATATAACAATAAGAGATATTAAATGAAATAACTTACCAAAATATCACAGTTACGAGTCATATTGATTATGCTTGGGAGAAAATGTTATCTTCCTTGTATTATTATGATGATACAATGTGACTCATAGTGTTCCTCCTAGTTTAGATGAGTGATGTGCAACTGGAGGATGAAGGACAGTTGTCTGGACTGCTAGATGACAAAGGAGACCATGGAACGGTCTCTGGGGAACTAGTGTTGAGTGAAGAGATGCAAGAAATGGAGAGCTCAGCTCATACACTACATACAAAGATGTGAATTCAGTAGTAGAAGTTTTACCCATGACCCAAGGGGACCATACTACATGTAATTATCAAGGATGTAGAGTCACTTGGATTACCAAGTTAGATCCTCATTTGGCTTGCATAATTCATAGCAGCTGTGTCTCAGACAACCTGTTTTCACCATTGGATTGTGCAGTTTGTTATGATCATTTTTTTTAAATTAATAAAGCTGCAGGAATTATCAAAGATCCAAATTAAAAATAGATGGAATAAGGCCTTAAAGAGAAAAATTCTAAATGTAAAACACTGGAAAGATCCCAAGTTGGCAGAAAGTTCAGAATTATGGGAGATGGGTAAGAGATTTAATCCCCAGTTAGACAAACCTGCTTCTGCTAAGAAAAGTAGGTTATTGGATATTTAAGGCAAGAACCTCTATCTAGTCAGCCCGATTTTAGTGGATTCCTGAATCAGGATGAGGACGTTGGTGCTAATAGTGTTCAGTCACTAGAGCAGGGAGAACCTGTTGAGACTGACTTCATCCTGTCCACATTTTGGCAACCACTTCCACCTGGGGCAAAAGTGTTAGTTACTATGAATAGAAACAGGCTGCTGTCGACTCCCACACAGCTGATGGAGAACATCGAGTGTAAGGATGATCCAAACAGGCCTTGGGTAACACTGGTAAGACCTAAGTCTTCCTTGTTTTCAACCACATCCGAGTCTGTGGATTCCTTATTCAAGATATTTTATGAAAAGGTTTCTAAACTTCCTAATCTCTCAGCACTTAAAAAGAGCCAGGAAGGCCAAGCCTCCTAGACCCTGATGTGAGTCAGTGACCTGTGCCCAGGTGGGCTAATCCCCGTAAAAAAAGAAAAAAAAAGAAGCAAGTGTGGATCATCATTCATTGTTTTTAAAAGGTGATACTACAATTTCTTGGCCTGATATTTGCCCAAAAATGATCTCTGAAATAGATTAAGTCTGGGCTAATATATTGAAAGACTTAACATTCATTCCCTCAGATAGGAATGCTCATAAGTTTAGTTTTTTGAAGTTTCAATACAATGACAAAAAGAGTTCCTTATATGAACTTTTCCAGTATTTGTCAGCTCCAAAATATGCTGAAATAAGCTATGAAATAAATTTGAAACCAGTCGCTTCTGCACTCTTGCAAGAAAAGTTCAAATTTAAGAAGTTGGCAGCGGATATTAGGTCTGCAATCATGATGTGTCAGTTATTGACTAAGTTTGTGCTGGACTATGAGGACAGTTCAGAAGGAGACATGTTTTGCAGCTGCTATGCAAGGGATTTTATATTCCCTGTACAATTCATTTATGGAAATGTTGTTGAAAGCCCTAAAACTAAAAGCCCAGCTAAGGAAGCAAACCACTAATAATGCTTAAAGTGGTACTGCTTATTTATTGCTATGTTCTTCCCCTCTTTCTCCTGCTTTGTCTGATGAACAAACATAAGTTAAATATAGATCAGCTGTTGAGCAAGCTATTCATATTACTGTTCCCAACAGTTCTAAGACCTTTCAGAAATTTAAAAGAGGAAGGTCTAACAGAAGAACAGGACCAGCTACTAGGTTCAGTTAACAACCTGGAGGAAACAATTCAAGAAGTAGTAGGGGTGGCCGTTTGTTCAGAAGTGGAAGGAGACCTTATTCCACCACAACAGCGACCACTCCCTCCCAATGAAGCCAGATATCTGGGTCGTCTAGGGGGTTTGGAAAACAGGTGGACTTCTTCCATATGGGCTTACAAGACAATCAAAGGGGGCCTCACATGGACTTGGTTGAGGCACCCTCCCCTAGTGTTACCAAAAAGGGGTCAAAAACCAACCCCCTTACTCACAGAATTTGTAATTCAACTGTAAACAGAAGTGTGATAGAACCGTTGCAGTAAGAGACGTGTTTCATGTCTCGCCTGTTCCCAGTCCCCAAGAAAGGCAGCAACAAATTGAGGTGGATTTTAGATCTTTCCGTTCTGAACAAATTCATTACCAAAAAAAAAAAGTTTCAAGATGCTCACTTACGATCATCTGAGGTATCTACTTCCGCCCAATGCTTGGATCTCAAAAGTGGATCTCTTAGATGCCTATTATCACGTGCCTATTGCTCCCAGGTACAGAAAATTTCTAGTGTTCACAGTGGGGGATGTAAGTTATCAATTAACAGTGATGCCATTCGGCCTAATAATTGCGCCAAAAGTGTTTATAAAACTGGCGAACATCCCCAGGGAGATCCTTGCGAAGGAGGGCATCAGAACTTTTGCTTATCTAGACGATTGGCTCATAGTGGGAAACTCTTTCGAAGACTGTCAAAGGGCGACCCAACGTACACTAGTACTAATTCAAAACCTAGGATTAAAGATTATCTAGATCAAATCAAATCTCCTACCATGTCAGAAATTGGATTGGTTAGGTCTCCACTGGGAAACCAATAAGCAATCAATCAGTCTCCCAGAAGCAAAGGTAACAGATGTGATAAACCAAGTAAATTTCTTGGCACGATTGGAGAAAACTACTGGGTCTGTTGAATTTTGCCACCAAAGTAGTTCCTTTGGGCACGTTAAGGAAGAAGCAACTAACTCATCTGGGGTTGAATTTGCTTCACAGAAACAAAAATATTACTTTTTCTCTCCATATTCAGATAAGAATCATCTGTCATGGTGGACAAATTTGGACAATCTAATCATTTCATCTCCCTGGGTTCCCCCTCAAACAGACTTGGTAGTTTATATGGAAGCGTTCAAGATAGGATGAGGATACCATTCCTCAAAAGGAGAGTTCCGTCAAGTGAAGTGGAGCAACTCCCTTTGAGGCAAACACATAAACATAAGTGGAGTACAAAACAGTTGGGCAGATGCGTTGTCCTGTCTCAGGCCAGTATCAACGGAAACAGAATGGTCCCTAAAGATATCGAAGTTCAAGAGTCTAGTGAGGAGGTTTGGGACTCCACAAATAGATCCCTTTGCCTCACAAAACAATCACAAGATGCCAACTTATGCATCTCTGGAACATTTGAATCTTTTAGGAAATGCTCTACTCATAGATACAAACCGTTGGAATTCAATCTATCTGTTCCCACCTGTGAAAATGTTGCCCAAAGTGGCTCAAAAACTCAGATCCTTCCAGGGAAAGGTCCTCTTAATTGCACCATATTGGAACCTACATCCGTGGCGTCTGGATCTGTTGGAATGGTACCCACATCCACTACAATTGCAACAAGGATGTCTATACCAGGTACTGCACCCTCAGTTCGAGATATCCTTTGCACTTCACGCTTGGAGTTTCTCAAATGATGTTTAAATAGATTGTTGGGTAATTCCAATATAGTTAACCAAGTGATAGCAGGTCATAGACCCCAAACTTCTATGCAATATGAGAAAGCTTGGAAACTTTTTCAATAATTTATCAGGTTAACGACTCCAATCACATTGTTGGAAACAGTGGTGTTAGAATTTTTAGATTTTCTGTTCAGAGGTAAAGGCCTTCAAGGATCTACAATTGCATCTTATAAATCAGCATTGGTTGACTCTATGGTGTGGGGTTTTAATATAACTTTGAACCCAAGAATTTATCAAATGCTAAGATCGTCCTTTTTCATTCAGAGACCCCCTCGGCCTAAGAGAATCCCACCTTGGTCTCTAGATAAAGTTACTAAATTTCTTATAGGGCCTACCGGTAATTAAAATATAAACCTGAACCGGGATAGATTGCTCCAGAAGGCAGCCTTCCTTCTAGCAATAACAACAGGTATGAAAATCAGTAAGCTGATTTCAATTTCAAATAATCCATCACTATTGGTACTTTCTGAGGAAAATGTCACCCTTTTTCCTATGGAGATTTTAAGAAAAAATGAAATGGAGGATTTTCAAGCTCAACCTATCAGGATAAAACTGCTAATGGATGAGACAAGGGTTCCTCATATATTGTGCCCAGTTAAGATTCTTCAAGAATGGTTAACCAGATTCCCTAATCAAGGCCCCTATGTATTCTCATCACAATATGGTAAGAAATTTTCTCCTAGTCAAATGACAAAATATTTTTCTCAGTTAGTGAGTCAAGCGGACCCTGACAAAAAATATAAATGAAATATATTTTTGGCACATGACACCAGTAAATATGCAGGGTCTGTGGTCTTTCTGCAGCATATGAGCCTCAGTCAGATCAAAGAAGTGGGCTTTTGGAAATCTTCAAAAACCTTTAAAATCAGCTATGTTCATCTATCTTTGAAAGATGCTTCACATGTGGTGGTACAGGGGTCCCCTCCCCCACCTAGTCAATCTCCACAACCAGTACCTTCTTCTTCCTCATCAGAATAAAGTGAGTTTCCTAAGTGGGATATGTAAATTAACATTTTACCTTCCGGTAAATGTTCCTACAGTACAGTATTAGAAAATATTCCAAAAAGTTTATAATTATAATCTGGACCTAAGCTAGTGGAGCCTTATATGCAATGTCACCTCCCTCTCCACCTCCTGCTCGGGTAATCAAAGCTAGACGTCGCATTCTGGATTGAACGAAAAGCCTTTTTTTTCTAAAAACCAGTTTTTGTGATACTGTATAGTCCAGAATGTGAAGTTGACATCCCACCCATTTCCACCCCCCCAAGAGTTGACATTTGTTTACTGCTCGCTCTAGGGCAAGAGATGACAGTAGCAATGCGTGTGATGGGTGGTGCGAGAGGGGGTTCTGAGAATTACAATTAAATGCCAGGTAGCGACGTGTCCTCCTAATATTACGTATTTAAGTAATTATTAGATGTTTTAATTGCCTGTATGTTAGCCTGGCGAGTTATTGCTAGGTATTAACATACCTAAGTATAAAGCTAGATGTCACATTCTGGACTATATCACAAAAACTGGTGTTTAGAAAAAAAAACGGCTTTGTTTCAACATTCATAAAAAAAAATGGTATTCGTCGATGTTGTCATTATCATTATCGTTTGTGCTTTTACCACTGTAATATATATGCTTTGATGAAAATATTCTTGTCAATTCAAATGCCCATGTGCCTGCATTGCTGGATGCTAAATTTTCAAAATTGCATAACAAAAATTGCAAAATGTTTACCTATTATATTTAATGTTGTTACTTTTTTTTGAGTAACACCCTGAATCAATTTACAGTATACTCTCGGTTTACGCGGTCAATTAAACTCCTGGAGGTCCGAGTAAAACGAGAAACTCGTAAACGAAATAACAGAACAAATGGGATTAATTGAAATAGAGACTGGGTCGACTCCCAGACTACCCTTTTTCCGACACAAGACGTACGTTGTAGTAAAAATAACATCTTAATATTATGATGGTATGCGCACACAATTAATATTTAAGAGAAATACAGTCATGCGCCGGTTAACGTCCAACCGAACAACGTCCGATCGTATAATGAGACAAAACTCACAATAAGATGATTACGTATAGGTAGAATATTGATAGTAAGAGAAATGTAAAGAGAGGAAGACTTTGGTAGCGTGGCCATGTTGGTTATTTACTCTGTCAATACACTTAACTTATCTTATATGTCAATACACATCTATTAAGTTCTTAAGGACGATTTCTCAAACACCGCTTCGTTACAACTGTTTATTAATTACGAACATGACATGGACACATTAATAACACCTTCTATCGAAGCTACTAGGACATTATATTTACGTTACTAGGACATCATATTACGTTATTAGACACTGATTCTCGGACATGAACATGAAATGAATACACTTCCCACGTAAGTAACTCATCCCATGGAAAGCTCTGACAAAAACTCACGTGACCTGGGGAAGGTCTAGCAGGTGGTCCTGGGTTGTCTCTACGGGAGACTGCTTAGCTGGGCACCGGAGGGAAGTCGGGGAGGGAAGTCTTGTGTGACTCTCCTCCCGTGAGCGGGACTGGGCTGTGGTGAACCTCCTCCTCCGATCCCCGTGTGTCTCTCTCTCCCCGACTCTGTCTCTCCGACTCCCTCTCGCTGCTCCCCTGAGGGAGGGCTACGAGTGGGACTGGGAACGTAGTTGCTGGCCCTTTTTGGTTACAAGACACACTCTCGTGAGGGAGGACTAGGACGTCCTATATATTGGAAGACCAGCCGTCAGGTTGAGCTGATCGGGGCGGCGGCGAAGGGTCAGGTCTGGACTTTTTCTGAGACTATAAGTTGTTGTATATTCTGGAGAAATCTTCAGATGAATGCTTGCCTGTTAACATCATTGGTGGGACCGTGTGACATGAAAGGCTCTGGTTGATTTGTGGCCCCTTGACTTGGGCTCGAGGGTTACATTTTACCTGGCTAATGTGAGGTTAGGTCTGGGCCTTGTCTGAGATGTACTGAAGGCTATTGTATATTGGGAGAGAGTCGGCAGGTGGCTCCTTACATGTTTGTTGGGGCCGTGTGACATGGGAAGGGGAGCTGGTTGATTTGTAACTCCTTGAGTGGCCGCGAGGGTTGCCCTTACACTTGACCCCCCTAATGTGTTAATCCATCTACGATAGGAAGGCCTAAGACCACACCTCACTCATATAATACCATCTGTGAGGGAATTACTACACCACATGTCCCTCATAACACCATATGTGAGGGAATTACCACACCACGTCAAGTCCCTCATAATGCCATCTGTGAGGGAATTACTACACCACGTGAGGTCCCTCATAACACCATCTGTGAGGGAATTACTACACCACGTGATGCCCCTCATAACACCATCTGTGAGAGAGTTACTACACCACGTGAGGCCCCTCATAACACCATCTGTGAGGTAATTACTACACCACGTGAGGTCCCTCATAACACCATCTGTGAGGGAATTACTACACCACGTGAGGCCCCTCATAACACCATCTGCGAGGGAATTACTACACCACGCCAGGTCCCTCATAACACCATCTGAGGGAACTACTACACCACGAGAGTTCCTCCTAACACCATCTGGGAGGGAGTTACTACACTACGAGTTTGCTGTTCAACACCTCCATTGATCTGTATGTTCACTGTATGTTCCTTTACCTTTCTCTAATGAAGGCTTTTGTTAAACCACCAATGTATATAATAAGTCATTTATGTCCAATGTATATTTTCAGCCTTCGGGCTGCAGATTTTTTTTTTTTTTTTTTTCAATAAATCGTTAATTATTATTTATTATTATTATTATTATGTCGGGTCAGGTCTGGACTGTTTCTGAGATGTAAGCTGTGGTCTGACAACCCATCACTACAATCGCATATACGTCCGTGGCCCATGAAAAAATATTTGAAAAAAAAAAACATTCAAATAATGGGACTTAGCGAACATAAGTGGCCTTTGAGCGGGCGCAGTCACGTTTGCATCATGTATGCATCGCGTAGACATTATGTTATTTTATTATTAGCCTTCCTAACCTCTGTGTTTCATTAGTTGTGTACGTTATCTAGTGAATTTAGTCAATGTTGTACACTACAGTACAAGTACACTGCAATACAGTGGTCCCTCGGTTAACAAGGGACCACTTCATTTATTTTCATTCATTTACATGCACACACCATACTAAAAGAAATGTAAAAGAAATAAATGACTCAAGTGCAAACCTGTACTGTACATGTACTAAAAGATTATGGTACTAAAATTGTTATGTCTATTGCAAATATAGCTTGTTTATATTCAAATTAATCACTATCTTACAAGAATCCCAGCAATGTAAATTATATTCTCCCAGGTTGTTTGGGTGGCAAATTATAAGAGAAAAGCTTAGTCACTCTTAAGGCCTGATAAATAAACACACAGACCTTCAGCGCCAACTGTCAAAACATATCTCCTCACATCCCGCTCCCCCACCCCCCTCGCTCTACCCCATCTACCCAGCCAGGGGTTAGGCTTTAAGTTTTTCATATAAAATCACAGACTAAAGTTAGGAGAATATAACTGACATTAATGGAGTCCTTGCAAGACAGCGAATAATTTGAATATAAACGTCATATATTTTGCACAAAAGATACAATTTTTGCTCTCTCTAATAAAATTCTTAAATTAGATCTAAAATTTGTTTGTCTAATGCAAATTTTAGCTTGTTTATATTCAAATTAACTATCGTATAAGAATTCCAGCAATGTAAATTATATTCTGGCCGGGTAATTTCTATGAATTTTATGAGCTAAAAAAAAAATCTCAAGTAAATAAACAAATTATACTTCACCAGACACTATCTGTCAATCAAAATACACCTCACCTCCCGCTCCCCCCCCCTCTTCCCACGCTCGCTGGCTCCCTCCCTCCCTCCCTACCCCTGCCTTCCCAGACAAAAGTTTGGTGGTTTCGTTTGGGTTTAAAGTGTTTATCTTATATAATATTTCAGAGTAAAGTTAGGAGAATATAATTTGCATTGCTGGAATCCTTGCAAGACAGCGAATAATTTAAATATAAACGTCATATATTTTGCTCAAGAGATAAAAATTGTAGTTCATTAGTGTACAGTACTCTAGTACATTTTATAATATAAAGTTTTTCAACTGTATTTTTGGGTAGATTTACATAAATTTCTTCATTTATTTTTATCCATTTACATGCACACACCATACTAAACGAAACGTAAAAGAAATAAATGACCTTAGTGCAAAGCTGGAGTGTACATGTACTAAATTGATTACGGTACTAAAATTGTTATGTCTAGTGCAAATTATAGCTTGTTTATATTCAAATTAATCACTATCTTACAAGAATCCCAGCTATGGAAATTATATTCACCCAGGTCATTTCACTGGCTTTTTATAAGAGAGAAGCTTAGTCACTTAAGGACTGATAAATAATCACGCGTTAGACCTTGGGCACCAACTGTCAAACATACCACCTCACCTCCCACTCCCCTCCTCCCCCCCTCCCCCTCCACCATCTGGCCAGCCAGGGTTTTAGGCTTACAGTTTTTATCTTATATAATATCACAGACTAAAATTAAGAAAATAAATTTTGCATTGCTGGAATCCTTGCAAGACAGCGAATAATTTGAATATAAACATCATATATTTTGCACGAGATAAAAATTAATCACCTGTATCACATTACAGTAGTGATTTAAGAGTAAGAGTGTATATGTACGTATATAGTATATAGTAAGTATAAATACAAAGTTTATGTGATGATCGGACAACGTCCATTTTGGTTAACGTCATGTTTCCAAGAACGTATCTAGGACGTTAACCGGCGCATGACTGTATCAATAATATTACGTTTTTTAACACTTATGTTAGTAGAAGAGATGGCTGGGCACACGGGGAGGGGGGTTTGGTTCCGAGGCAGAAGGCAGATTATTGGCCCTCACCTGTATCACTTGTATCACTATCCACCACAGAGGCTTGCAGGGCCTCTTTGTCAAACCCCTCAAAGTCCATATCCTCACTATCACTATCACTGACTTGGGCTGGCTGTGGTGGGTGGTGGGTGAAGAGCTCGGTAACGTTTTGCTGACTGGGCGACCTAGCGCTCACCCTGCCCGCGCCGCTTCCCGCTTAAATGATGGAATGTACAGCGTAACTAATAACTGCCGGTCTGGCCAGGTGCCGCGTAAATGACCAACGGCATAAAGGAAATCCGCGTAAATTGAGACTATACTGTAAATATTTTCTCCTTTGTCTGGTGATTCTGATGATACTTTTATATTGAAAATCAGACAAGAACTTTTGGAGGAATCTCTAGATTTATATAGAATTTAATAATTGTGAGATATAAGTTTTGAAAATTTTATGGCACTTGGCGCCAAGCTGAGACGCAGAAATTTTAATTATATTCTGTAAATATCGGTTTCTGTTCTTGATATTCCTTCCACTTAAGTTCAGCTTCTTCTTCCTTAGCCAAGGCATCTTGTTCAGGTAAGATAAGGAGCAATAACAGAGGGTGGGGCAGAATAGGAGGACACGTAGCATACAACCTCTCCGTAGAAAGCCCTGGCGCGCACCAAGCTATTACGTAATATAATAACGAGTCTGCCTTCCTCCCCTCCACCACACAGCCATGGAAGAGTTGCCAAATGTTGCCTAAATGTTAGACAAATAATTTATGTACAAATAAAATCTTTTTACGTACTTTTTCAGGCATTATTATGCAACACCATGCACCAAGGGAGGGGAGGGGTCCTCTATGATGCTTTTTTATGGTAGTAAATATTGTCTGATCATATTTTCACTTGCCACGTTTGCAACTGATACCAAACGAAATTCTCTGTAATTTTTTCAGATTTTGTTTTTTCCATCAATTTTCAATCGTTCAGGCGAGATTAACCTCTTAATCTTGTCAGCGTTGGTCCGGATAGTACGCACTGTTGTGGGGGTTAGACCAAGCACAGCGGCTATGTCCACAGCACGTTCCCCTTTTTCTATTCGGATTAATACATCCATTTTCGTAGCAAGGGTAATGGTCTTATGTTGCCTCTTCATTACACTAGCATCGGTTACAGTACAGTTTTAGAGCAAAAGCACTAAAGCACACACGAATGATATGAAGTTGTAACAGAGACTGGCTTGGCGTCGCTTGGAGATGCTGTGACATTCCGCGAGGGAGGGCAGCGAGCTGAGCCAAGAAAGTGTAGGGCGGCCAGACAAGAGCGGGTGATGCACTGTAGAAAGTAGTCCGTGACCACGCAAAACGACGTAGTATCAGATACTTGGGACGTTAAATGAATTTTGGTCCCTTAAAGTTTATCGACATAGTACAATATTGAAACAACGTTAAGTGGGACGATGTTATACGAGGATGCACTGCAATTACTTCAGCTAAGAATAAATAAATATTACATGTACAAGGTGGATAATTATTTTTTCTTTTTTTTTAAGTTGGGGGTCCTCGGCTGGGGCTCATCATATTTGGGGGTCCTTGATATGGGAACCCCTGCCACAGAGCATTACATAGTCAGTATGAATGAGGCACAAGTACAGTAATGTAGTACATGTATATTATGGTAACACACACCACAAATGGGAATTATTCCTTGATAAATCTATACATCTGTCATGGATCACATGACCAACTATTCTACACTCTGAAATCTAAATAGGCACTTCAGTAGCATCTTTTTTTGTGTGTGTGGAGTACAGTTGTAGCAAATCCTGATGAATGTGTTCTAGAAAACAAGGTACAGTATATCAGAAAAATTTATACACACTGCCTTACACATTCTAGTGGCAATTGTTTGAATGCTTTAATTACTACCGCAACATTGTTGATGTGTGAGGTCTCCCTCAAGTGAGGACAATTTTGCTCTCCACTGACATTGCTAAGGTAGTGTGCATATATTTTTTGAGAAACCTTGTACTTTGTATATAAAACTTTGTGATCTGAATAGAGTATTGTTTCATGCTTAATTATTAATATTTAAGTTCTAGAATACTATTCTGTTCAAATCTATCTTACATTTTCCATTTAAAGCATGATGACACATGTATAGCTTATTCAACCCAACACAACCAGTTAGCGAGGACAGTACGGACATACTGTATCTGGTGTATGTATATTATGTATGCTGGATTATATATTATGTATGTATATTATGTATGTGCTCCATTTATGTAGCTAGCAGCGTGTGGCAATGTTATTACCATATCCCACATGCCTAATTAATGTGCCTGGCGACGTATGGAAGCTGCTAATGTATCACTTGCCATACGTCGTCTATAGCAGTTGACTAAGGAGCTTAGCCGGGGAGAGTGCTGCTCCCCTTTGTGTACATACTCTTATCCAGTAAACCGAACCTACAAAACTATACAGGTGTTTGTGTTCTCTCCTGTATATAGAGCTTATTATTCAGAACCTAACATGGCGCAGTGCGTAGTCTTACTGGATAATTACGAGTGAAAGTGCAAACTTTGTGGGGAAGCCGGCTAAGGACTCCTCTGCGTCAACTCACAACGGCCGTCTCCTCGAAGAATTTTTAGCAACTTCGAGCAGTGTCAGTGACAGTGATTTTCTGTGAAGTGTTTAGTGCATTGTGTGTTTCGTGCCATTCATGTGTGACCTTGTTCTAAAGGATTCCCAAGGTATACGGCACGTTCTGGGCATTTGTAAGGAGTAGAGTTCAGTGCACCCGTCTCTGACCGCGTCCTGAGGGTAACTGGACTGACTGGGAGTCGCCGCGCCTCTCCCTCCACCCCCTCACAGCGTCGTCTCCACACCCCTTCACAGCTCGAGGAGACCGCTCTCACTGCCCTCACACACACACGCACATATACATGCACTAACACTCGCTGACCGCGCGGCTTCTTTATATATATTGTATATATATAACCTACTTATCTGTGTATTTAATTAATTTTTTGTCTGAAATCTTGTTGATACGACGGGCTGACCGGTCAACACTGATTTAAGATATAGTACACAGATGAAGTAGTTATGTCTCATGCCTTACGTAGCCGTGGACCCAGCGTCTGGATGAGTCAGGCGGATGATAGCCCCGCAGAGATGGATGACCAGGCCGGCCACGACGCTCCAGCCCCCACAGCATCGCGCAGTCCCTCACCTCAATACTCAGCGTTGTCTCCAGAGATAATTGCTTTACTGAAGTTTATGAGAGATGAGAAACGCGAGGATGAAGCCAACAGACGTTTGGCGGATGAGCACAGAAGGCAAGCAGAGGCAGAACGAGACAACCAATGGAGATTGGAAGACAGTGAACGGTTTGAAGCCTTGATATCTCGCCTCACTGCTAACCAAGCCCCTGGCTCTAACACTGCCTCGGTACTGACTGGTTCAGATACCTCATCCATGCTTCCTTCACACCCCCCAGCCCCACCTAAAGCAGCAGCTCAAACACCGCCCATCTTGAAGCCTGATGTGAATTTCCAGACTTTTCGTGAATGGCGGCGACGGTGGACTGATTATTCTACAATGGTGGATCTCCAGAGTTTGTCACAGCCTAAACAACTCATCCAGCTGCGTATGTGCCTGTCCTTGGAAATTCAGCGTGTCTTGGAACATACGTTGCAGGTACCCCCAACCTCTTCGCTGTCTGTAGAGGAGGTACTGGACGTTCTACAACGGCACATCAAAGGACAGCAGAATGAAGCTCTGCGCAGGAGGGAATTGTTTAGCTGCAGACAGATGGAGGGTGAGTCTTTTGATGCCTTTTACGTACGTCTTAAGAGAGCCTCGGAAGAGGTAGATATATGTCCAGGCCACCACCAGCAGTGCGAGGAGACCCAGTTGAAGCAGGTGATCCTGATGGGTGTTAAGGACGAGGAACTTGTCCAACGCCTCACCTCCCTCGACTCTTCCTCTTCTCTTAAGGATGTGTTGACGATATGTCGCTCCTATGAGGCTGCAAGGTGTGCCACCTCTGCCATCCGTGCTCCCCCTACAGCTGTACGCGCTGTGTCCCGGTACAAGAAGGACAAGAAGTCCGTTCCTACGCCTTCGCCCACCACGTCCACGCCCGGTTTATTTTGCAACAACTGTGGTAAGCAGCACGGAACACAGGTGTGTCCAGCTGCTCAGTCTACCTGCAACAGTTGTGACCGTAAGGACCACTGGTCACTCACAGTACGGTGCCCAGCCAAACGCGTCCAGTGCAATGTGTGTGGTAGTCTGGGCCACTATGACAAGTGTTGCCCTTCCAACAAACCCAAGGGACCGCGTCGGCGGAAGCTTCAGCCCCCTTCCACCAGAGAGGGCCGCCCACAGTCTTCCAATCAGAGGCACGACGACTCTTGACAACGCTCGAGCCACATTAGGAATGTGTGCTCCCCCCAGCGTCCCAGGACCAAAGTCCCCCAGTACATCAGTGTCATTGTGACCTACCGCAGTGCGTCATCCCGTCTTCAGATGTTGCCCGACACCGGCGCTGATGCTACAGTCATCGGTCCCCAGCATTTGCAATGCTTGGGGCTCTTTCCAAGTGATCTAGGACCGCCCCCCAAGGATCTCCGCTTTATGGCAGATGGTTCACAGATGACCCCGGCCCTGGGTTCACTCCAAGCACAAGTCACCTTTGGCAACAGGTCGTGTCAAGCCTGGATTGATGTGCATAACGGTGTCCAGACTCCTTTGCTGTCCTACAGACATTGTCAAGAGTTGGCCATCATCTCCCAGGACTTCCCAACACCGATTCTCGAGGTAAAACACGCCAACAGGGTGCACGAAGGGAGCAGCAACTACCCTGCTGCCGCCCTACCCCTACCTCTGGCCAGTGACACCTCTCCTTCGGTAGTTGTCCCTGCTGCTTCAAGTCTCCACGCCTTGGCTCGCCTCCACGACAGTCACTGTGGAGCCAAGGCCACCAAACGGCGTGCAAGACAGACTGTGTTCCGGCCCGGCATCGACCCCGACATCTCCAATGCTGTCCAGGTGCGTAAGCCCCGCCACGTATTACAACCCAGCCAGCAGCAGGAACCCTTTATGAGTGACGACAACCCCACCCGCCCCTTTGAGTCTGTGTCGGCCGACTTTTTCTGTGTGTCAGGAAAGTCCTTCCTCGTTATCGTCGACCGCCTCTCTGGTTGGCCGGTTGTCATCAAGTGCGGTAATGACACGATGTCTGCCGCCACCATCAGCAAGTTCCGCCACTACTTCCGTGACGTGGGCGTTCCTGTACGCCTGCGAACCGACGGAGGGCCTCAGTTCACAAGCCGGGACTTTGCTGTGTTCCTTGACCGATGGGGAGTCCGGCATGTGTTGTCATCACCCCATTACCCGCAGTCCAACGGCCACGCTGAGGCTGCTGTCAAATCCCTGAAGCACCTCATCCTTAAGGTGGCCCCTTCTGGGAACATTGACTGCGAGGCCTTCGACAGGGGCCTTCTTGAACTCCGCAACACACCTAACTACACCGGACGCTCCCCTGCCCAGGTTTTGTATGGACGCCCCCTCCGTTCTTGTGTCCCTGCTCACCCTCAATCCTTCTCCAAGGAGTGGCAGGCCAAGACAGAGGATTGTGATCGCCGAGCCGCCGAACGTGTTCAGGACGTCGCCGCCCGCTACAACGACCACGCCCGTTCTCTCCCCAGGTTGAGTGTCGGCACCCAAGTCCGTGTTCAGGACCCGACCTCCCTACGTTGGGACAAAGTAGGCGTAGTCATGGGTCTCGGCAGGTCACGGGACTACCAGGTGCGGTTACCCAGTGGTCGTGTGTGGTGGAGGAACCGCCATTTTCTCCGCCCCGTAACAATGCCTTCTGCTGGCCCCGCCACCAGTGTTGAGTCCCATACCCTTCCCAGTGATGAAGTCCCTCGACGCTCAGAACGGATCCAAAAGAAAAGGTCCGCTCAAGACTTTGCTATGAGCGTATAGGGGGGAGGGAGGTGTATGTATATTATGTATGCTGGATTATATATTATGTATGTATATTATGTATGTGCTCCATTTATGTAGCTAGCAGCGTGTGGCAATGTTATTACCATATCCCACATGCCTAATTAATGTGCCTGGCGACGTATGGAAGCTGCTAATGTATCACTTGCCATACGTCGTCTATAGCAGTTGACTAAGGAGCTTAGCCGGGGAGAGTGCTGCTCCCCTTTGTGTACATACTCTTATCCAGTAAACCGAACCTACAAAACTATACAGGTGTTTGTGTTCTCTCCTGTATATAGAGCTTATTATTCAGAACCTAACATCTGGTAGGTACAGTACTTGGAAATTTATTCAGGTCTGTAGTCTGGGGGGAAAGCCTCCAATAGGGCAAAGATTTCTGTCTGAATAATTTCTGCACTGTGTAGATTGCACATCTTTTTTTTTCCCAGACAAAACTCAGTGTGGCTAGAGGTAAATTATAATTAAGCTGCCCCTCAACGGATCCACAAATGGCAATGTACGTGTGCTATGGGATGACGTACTAAAATTGGACATAAAATATGCTCTACTACTCATTGCAAAAAGCTTAAAAAACTCTGAAATTGATCAAATTTAAAGATTTCTCATAGAGGTTTACAGACCCCCTTCCCCCAAGCCCCCCAGCTTTATGGGCTCGCTACACTCGCCCGCTGCTTACACTACTATATGGAAACATAATAATGTCCCTATCTTCAAGTCTTCTCCCTTCCCACTGCCTCCCCTCTTTCCAGAAACTTAAGTATGCCACTGATTGCAAGCACCTTGCACAGGATGTAGGGGAGTGCCCAATAAAATTAAAAAGAAAAAAATAAATAAATAAAAATACATATACTGTATATATATATATATATATATATATATATATATATATATATATATATATATATATATATATATATATATATATATATATATATATATATATATTGTTACGAACCCCGCCGCCAATTGTCTTGATCTACCTACCCAGCACCACGAGCAACTCCATCTAGGGACGAAACACGAGTATGACTCGTCTTAGTTACCACTCCCGGGTTTCCCTTCTCCATATCCTGGTTGTTGCGTCACCTCCTCAAAGTCTTCTTTGTCAGCTCCAATTCGAGGAGAGAGCACTTCACTCTGGGAAGTGACCACAGTATCACCTATCCTGGAAACCTACGGCACAGTGACTACCTACCGTCTTCTACAATACTCAGCCTTGCTCGTCAGCCATCTCAGCCCCGCACTTAAGTATTTGTAATCTTATATTGCCTCCCCCATGTACACTTGCTTCAAATTATTGTATGTTGTATAAATATGTATATAATGTTAATGTTTAGGTTAAGTATGGTTAAGGGTAAATTATAGATGGCTGAATATTTTGTTAAGGAATTTATGGTACTTTATTATACACAACAAAAACTCTCATCCTTTGTCTACCCTTTTATAGTCCGATTGTCTTTGTTTTTTTTTTGTTGTTACCTGTTGGGATCTGGGTAGACTTTTAACTATATTCTAAATCCCCAACTCATAACAAATGGCGACCGTGACAGGACACAACATTAAGTGCCATATTCCTCCCCACGTTACTCAGTGTTAATTATTCCTCCCAGTCACTTCTGTTCACAATTGCTTTACGGTGGTTTAAAGTTTCCTTTCATATGTGTGTGCATATATTGGTATTATCGTACAGTAAGAGTGACAGAAGTAGGATATTAGGTTCCAAGTGTCATAAGGCTTACCTGTTATTACACGTGGCAGTTGTGTAGTAAGTCTTATCGAGTGTAGGGAAGAATCCGGATCTGTTTTATGCCGTACCCTCACTCCAGAGTAGGCTGTTCCATAGTCACTAGTTTAGGGTGAAGTGATATCTTGGGACGCCCCGCTCTACCAGGACCCCGTAATTATAAAGCCTCCATTATTGTTCTTCTCATTATCTCATTCGGGGTCAATAATCAAGCATCTCAGGGTTGTTAATCCGGGTCTTTATATAAAATGCCGTAATACGCCCTTCCTCTTTCAAGTATCTCAGGGTTGTTAATCCGGATCTTTATATTAATGCCGTAATACGCCCTTCCTCTTTCAAGTATCTCAGGGTTGTTAATCCGGATCTTTATATTAATGCCGTAATACGCCCTTCCTCTTTCAAGTACCTCAGGGTTGTTAATCCGGATCTTTATATAAATGCCGTAATACGCCCTTCCTCTTTCAAGTATCTCAGGGTTGTTAATCCGGATCTTTATATTAATGCCGTAATACACCCTTCCTCTCAAGTATCTCAGGGTTGTTAATCCGGATCTTTATATTAATGCCGTAATACGCCCTTCCCCTTTCAAGTCTCTTATCCTTATCTTAGGATCTTCTCAGAAGAACAATATTCATAAGTGTAATTTCCCTAGGTATAACTTGGGTAGTTTCCGGAACTTTCTGGTTATCCACTGCCGTGATATTTTCTAGGGTATCCACTTATCTTATCTTTTGACCAGTGATTAATTTATTCTAGGTTTTCTTAACAATGGCCACCTCAGGTTTTGATCTCCAGGATTTTATTGAAAATCCTTCCGTAGCTAAATTACGTGTTAATATCCTGAAGAAAGAATGGAAAGAAATAGCCAACTATTACAATATCCCATTTTCACAGCAACTGTCTAAGGAAATGTTAAAAAATCATGTAATTGAAATGTTGGTTCAACAAGAAGTTTTAAAAGAATCCGCTGTTGACGGATTAACGCCCATGTCCAAGAAACTTCAACCACTATCCACCACCCCTCCTCACTCAGAAGTTGCCTCAGGTCTGGCTAGCCCTCAAGAAAAAGCACAAAGAGTAGACGCCTTAGAACTAGAACGAGCTAGGTTCGAGTTCCAAATCAAAATGAAAGAACTCGAGTTGGAACAGGCCAAGTTGGAGCAGGAGGAAAAGTTGGAACAGGCCAAGATGGAGCATGAGGAAAAGTTGGAACAGGCCAAGTTGGAGCATGAGGAAAAGTTGGAACAGGCCAAGTTGGAGCATGAGGGAATGTCGGAACAGGCCAAGTTGAAGCATGAGGAAAGGATGGAACAGGCCAAGTTGGAGCAGGAGGTTAGACTGAAAGAACTACAGGTGAGAGAGACAGAAGTCACCTTAACATCGGAGTTTAAATCAAAAGAAGTGGCATTAAAAGAGAAACTAGCTGCTTTTAACCCTGCTACTGCTTGTTCCCGGGTTTGATGAATCCGATATGGACGGGTCATTTAGGACTTTTGAGAAAATAGCCGGGAAGAATGAGTGGCCTAAGGACCAGTGGGTGTCGGTGTTAGTTCCTAAATTATGTGGTAAGGCTCGTAGAGTTTATAACTGTTTAGACCAGACTGATGACTATGATAACGTAAAAAAGAAAATATCCTCACCTCTTATGCTATCACGCCAGATGGATACCGGCAGAAGTTTCGTAAACTAACCAAACCATTTTCACACACCTTTGTTGAGTTTGCTCAAGAAAAGCTTAGGTTTTTTAAGAAGTGGTTAGAGGCTACAGAGACCTCCACATTACAGGATTTGTTAAATTTGGTAGTCCTGGAAGAGTGGAAGAGCAAGATACCATTTCACATCTTGAAGCATGTGGAGGAGCGTGGAGAGGTTAATTTAGGACGTGCGGCTGAGCTGGCTGATGCGTACGCCTTGCTGGTGGAGTCACTGGGCAGTAGAGAACGTGGTACTTCCCGACATGTTAGGTCCTCCTCTGATGATAACCTTGGGGACGTGAGTGGTAGGTCGAAAGGTCCCACACCTACCTCCCCTGATGCAACCAAGTTTACTTGTTCTTACTGTAAAAACCCAGGCCATACGATCCAGACTTGTATACACCCAAGTGTCGAATTGCTAAAAGTAGTTCCCTGGATCCCAAATCCAAACCAATAGCAACCACCAATGTGGAAAGGCCCCATCAGGATCTCTTCTCTTCATTCACCTATGAGGGAAAATTTTCAATCATAGAGGGGTCTCGTTCTTTCCCTATTCGTATACTACGTGATACGGGCGCAGCACAATCTATCCTCCTGTTTAACGTCATTCCTGACATATCTACCGCATTTACTAATGAGTGTTCTAATTTCAGATCTCTCATCCCATTCTTCCTATCCCTTAGCTAAAGTGCACCTCCAATGTCCCTTGATTACTGGGGAAGTGCAAATAGCCATTAGGAAAGATCCAATGCTTGTGAGCGGCATTCATTTATTATTGGGTAATGACTTGGTAGGAGATCTAGTGGTTCCCAACATAAAGACAGTCGATTCTCCCTTACCTGTCAACTCCACCACTGACCTTGAAGAAACTATTCCTCACCTTTTCCCATCTTGTGCTGTCACCCGGTCACAGAGTGTGCGAAATGGGCCCTCTTCATCTAAAACCACCTCCAATATCTTCCTACCCACAGAAGATCTGTACAATAAGACCATTAGTAAGGATGAGCTCATTACAGCCCAACAATCTGATCCATCTTTGTTCAAACAGGTGATGAAAGACCTCAGTGTGGACCATTGTACATCTTCGGCTTACCACCCACCGTCCCAAGGTTGCTTGGAACGGTTCCATCAAAACTTTCAAATCAATGCTAATAAACTATCTCCTCTCAACTATATAGTCCATACTCCTGATCGCAAAAAAGATTCACAACATGTTCACATTAATCTCATGAAACTTTACCATTCCAGGCAGTCAGAGGAAGACATCTCAGAGGCTATGAGCCTACCTGTATTGCATACGGTTTTGTCAGGGCCGGAGACAGATGACATGGAACTATTGGAGAATTTAGACTTCCCTCTACCTAAAGAAAACCCTGCTAACAGTCACATACTCAACAACTTGGATGAGTATTTTTCTGTTCTAAATCCATCTCAAGCAAAAGATCTCACTAAGTTATTATCAACATTTCCTAAAGTCACGTCAGACCTCCCAGGGTTTTGCAATATACTTAAACATGATATTAAGCTAATCTCAGATGATGTACAACCCATTAGGCAATCAGCATATCGACTAAATCCACAAAAAAAAAGAGATTATGAAAAAGGAGGTAGATTTTTTGTTAAAACATAACTTAGCTGAGCCTAGTACCTCTCCCTGGGCATCACCTTGCCTTTTCATTCCAAAACCCTTTGGCACTTTTCGTTTCTGTACCGATTATCGTAAAGTGAACCAGATCACTGTCTCAGACTCCTACCCTTTACCTTTGATTGAAGATATAATAGACAGCATAGGCTGTGCAAAATTTATCAGTACCGTGGACCTGTTGAAAGGATATTATCAAGTGGGACTCGCGGATAGGGCAAAAATAATCTCGGCATTTATAACTCCATTTGGTCTTTTTCAATATTTGGTTATGGCGTTTGGCTTTTCTAATGCTCCGGCCACATTCCAGAGGGCCATCAACTACCTAATTCAGGACCTAGGTGGGACGTTCGCCTACCTGGATGACCTGGTGGTGGTGTCGGACGGCTGGGACGAACATCTGGTGCGTTTGGAGATACTGTTGGCACGACTGCAAGAGACTGGATTCACCATAAACCTGGCTAAATCTGCTTTTGGCCGGGCCTCAGTGACTTACCTGGGACATATCGTTGGGCATGGTATGGTGAGACCCAAGGACGCAAACGTTAAAGCCATCTTGTCTTTCCCCACTCCAAGGACGAGGAAGGAACTCATGCGCTTCCTGGGGATGTGCGGCTACTACCGTCGGTTCTGCAGTAACTTCTCCAGCGTGGCCGGACCCCTCACAGACCTTACCAGTTCTGCGGTCCCTTACATCTGGAACCAGAGGTGCGACCAGTCTTTCCACCGCCTCAAAGCCTTCCTTGCCTCCAAGCCTGTAGTCCACCCCCCTGACTACACCTTGCCCTTCCATCTGCAAATCGACGCTAGCGGTGTCGGAGTTGGGGCTGTGCTCCTACAACCCGACCCAACCACTGATGTCCTTCACCCTGTGGCATACTACTCCGCCAAGTTGAAAAAACATCAGACCAACTACTCGACCATAGAGAAGGAGGCCCTGGCTCTGGTGTTGGCAATAAAGAAGTTTGAATGTTACCTCCAGTCTTGCCCACAAACAACCCTCGTCTTCACCGACCATAACCCACTCACGTTCATCCAAACCAACAAGACCTCCAACCAGCGAATCCTCCGCTGGGCTCTCCTCACCCAGCCCTATAATCTACAAGTCCGGCACATAAAGGGGGTGGACAACCTGATTGCAGACTCCTTATCCCGAGCTCCAGTGGAAATGCAGCAGCTACTCTCCAGACGCACCAGGTGATCACCTCCTTCGCGCCCGCGCTACGGAGGTCTTTGGAGGGGGGGTGTGTTACGAACCCCGCCACCAATTGTCATGACCTACCTACCCAGCACTACGAACCACGCCATCTATTGTCTTGATCTACCTACCCAGCACCACGAGCAACGCCATCTAGGGACGAAACACGAGTATGACTCGTCTTAGTTACCACTCCCGGGTTTCCCTTCTCCATATCCTGGTTGTTGCGTCACCTCAAAGTCTTCTTTGTCAGCTCCAATTCGAGGAGAGAGCACTTCACTCTGGGAAGTGACCACAGGATCACCTATCCTGGAAACCTACGGCACAGTGACTACCTACCGTCTTCTACAATACTCCTTGCTCCTCAGCCATCTCAGCTCCGCACTTAAGTATTTGTAATCTTATATTGCCTCCCCCACGTCCACTTGCTTCAAATTATTGTATGTTGTATAAATATGTATATACTGTTAATGTTTAGGTTAAGTATGGTTAAGGGTAAATTATAGATAGCTGAATATTTTGTTAAGGAATTTATGGTACTTTATTACACACAACAAAAACTCTCATCCTTTGTCTACCCTTTTATAGTCCGATTGTCTTTGTTTTTTTTTGTTGTTACCTGTTGGGATCTGGGTAGACTTTTAACTATATTCTAAATCCCCAACTCGTAACAATATATATATATATATATATATATATATATAGATATATAGATAGATATATATATATATATATATATATATATATAATCAACGACCTCACCAGCAGGGAATCGAACCCTCGACCTACTGGGTGTGACTAGGGAACGCTTACCGGCTAGGCCACAAGGACACTAAAAGCAGTTCTAGACTCTGTTATATTTCACACAAAGCCTGTTCATCGAGCTGATGGCACCGTGAACCTCAATGGGAAACTGCCCGTGCCTCTTATGTGGTGTCAGTAGCATTTTACCGAATCCAGCTGGTATGAAACGCGAGGTGCATATATATACTTCATTTTAGTCCATATAACACGCGGACTTTGAACATATAATCAACGACCTCACCAGCAGGGAATCGAACCCTCGACCTACTGGGTGTGACTAGGGAACGCTTACCGGCTAGGCCACAAGGACACTAAAAGCAGTTCTAGACTCTGTTATATTTCACACAAAGCCTGTTCATCGAGCTGATGGCGCCGTGAACCTCAATGGGAAACTGCCCGTGCCTCTTATGTGGTGTCAGTAGCATTTTACCGAATCCAGCTGGTATGAAACGCGAGGTGCATATATATACTTCATTTTAGTCCATATAACACGCGGACTTTGAACATATAATCAACGACCTCACCAGCAGGGAATCGAACCCTCGACCTACTGGGTGTGACTAGGGAACGCTTACCGGCTAGGCCACAAGGACACTAAAAGCAGTTCTAGACTCTGTTATATTTCACACAAAGCCTGTTCATCGAGCTGATGGCGCCGTGAACCTCAATGGGAAACTGCCCGTGCCTCTTATGTGGTGTCAGTAGCATTTTACCGAATCCAGCTGGTATGAAACGCGAGGTGCATATATATACTTCATTTTAGTCCATATAACACGCGGACTTTGAACATATAATCAACGACCTCACCAGCAGGGAATCGAACCCTCGACCTACTGGGTGTGACTAGGGAACGCTTACCGGCTAGGCCACAAGGACACTAAAAGCAGTTCTAGACTCTGTTATATTTCACACAAAGCCTGTTCATCGAGCTGATGGCGCCGTGAACCTCAATGGGAAACTGCCCGTACCTCTTATGTGGTGTCAGTAGCAGTATATATATATATATATATATATATATATATATATATATATATATATATATATATATATATATATATATATATATATATAATGATGAAAGTTTATTACCCGGTACTCTAAATATGCTACCTTTGGTTTGTTTAAAATTTATCCTGATAGTGATGCAGCCAAAAATAGGTCCAGCAATCACAATCACCTTTATTTTATACAGCCTTACTTTACGAAGTATTGCCAGGTAATCAGTGTTAACACTTCTGTAAATGCTAGACAAAGAACACACAATATTTCAGTATACAGTCAACCCTTGCTGTACGCGTTTCCACGTTTACGCGGTACCCTGCCGAACACGGAATGCTCACTTTCCGCGGTGTGTGTACCCCTTTATGCGGAGAGCGGCTGGCGGTCCTCTTGCGCCGCGCCATTTTTGGATCCAAACCTCCCGCCATCTCCCGCCATCCTCCATGTTGTGTAAGTGGCGTGAGTAGGCTACGCAGTGTATGTCTTTGTTGCGTTATTGGTGACGTCATATGACGTAGCGGACTGTGATTGGGCAAAGCATCCTTACCTCCCTCCCCGCTAGCTGTGATTGGTTTAATGTACTATGACGTGCCCCTTGACCTACCCGCGTCAGTTACACCCCTCCCGGCTACACCGTGTGTATCGGTATCCATTGTTCCATAAGAATGGCTTCCACCAGACCACCACCACCACCACAAAGAGACCTTGCATTACTTGGACCCAGCCGCGCTAAACCAAAGAAGACACGACGTTCCTTAAGCTACGAAATCAAATATAAGATCCGAGTTGGAGAAAGGAACAAGACAGGTTGATCTCGCACGCCAGCATGGTGTTAACGAATCAACTATGAGGACAATTGAGAAAGATGCAGCCAAGATAAAGGAGCACATGAACATCACAAAGTCTACAGGTGCTTCTATGATCAAGTATTTCCACAACCAGGTGCTTCTCAAGACGGAAAAATTACTTGTGAGCTACTTGGTGCGTCAGACGCGACGGAACATGGCGGTGGACAAGCGCTCAGTTAAGGAGTATGCACGTGAACTGTATGCTGCAGTGTCACGAAAGATGGGAATTACATAGCCCAAACCCTTTAATGCTTCCTCAGGGTGGTTACAGAGGTTTAAGAAGAGAAACAAGATCACCAATATCAACATTGGTGGTGAAGAAGCTAGTGCTGACCGTGTTGCGGCAGGGGAATTTCCTCCGTTTTTACGTGAGATTATGGAGGAAGGACAGTACACCGACGACCAGGTGTTTAACATAGACGAATCTGGTCTTTTTTGGAAAAAGCTACCTTCCAATACCTTCGTTGTGAAGAATGCCAGCAAGTGTCAGGGCCGGAAGTTGCAGAAGGAGCGCATCACCGTCCTGTTTACCACCAATGCCTCCAGTACCTGTAAGCTCAAGTTATCGGTGATCCACGCAGCACGCAAGCCGCACGCCTACAAGAGCATGGACATGACCAAGCTAAATGTCCACTGGCTGACCGCACGTAAGGCGTGGATGTTCTCTACTCTGTCCCTCTCTTGGTTTGATGACTGTTTCGTTCCCGATGTGAAGAAATTCTGTGAGCAACAGAATGTGCCATTCAAGATTTTGTTGCTGCTTGACAACGCACCAGGACACTCGCCCCTACTGTTAGATTGTCACCCCAACGTAAAAGTGGTCTTCCTTCCTCCGAACACTACATCTATAATACAACCCATGGACCAAGAATTGATCTGTAATGTAAAAGCTGCATTCTCTGCTAAAAGATTCAAGCTCCTGAACGACTACACCAACACCAAGGAAGAGTTGCGTAACCTGAGTGACACCAACACCGATAGCAAGAGCGAAGACGACAAGGATCAACGGTTGGCAGAGCAAGAAGTACTTTTGAAACAATTCTGGAGAACATTCAATGTCAAGAAAGCTGTGGACTTCTTGGTGGAGGCATGGGATCAGCTGTCTGTAGCAACTGTTCACCACGCATGGAGACATGTGTTGCAAGGTATTCCGGGTGTTAGGCAGAGTAAATCTGTGACTGGCGAGGTTCAGACTGTTGCAGTAGCAGTGGACCTTGCCAGAGAAGCTGCGCAGAGTGTTGCAGGTGCAGGCTTTTCGGAGACTACCAACGACGACATCCTGGAGGTGATAAGGGATCCTAATGTGACTACCGACGAGATGGTAGATGATGATGACGACGTCAGTGAAGAGGCAGGTGGTGCGTCATCCCAAGAAGAACGCCGCTTATCCCATAGTAATGTAAGGGGTGCCATCGAGTGCATTGAGAAAGTCAAGCTCCTCCTTTCCGACGACCCTGACGCTAACAGGTATGAAGTCATCACTACCCAGGTGTTGTAGACTATGGAGCCCTACATCAAGGTTTATCACGACAACATAAACACCAGCCGTCAGCAAAGCATAACAGAGTTCTTCGCCCGCAACCCACCACAGCCAGCCCAAGCCAGTGATAGTGACAGAGGCAGAGACAGTGATGATGACTTTGAGGGATTTGTCAGGGAGGCACTAGTAAGTGTGGATGACACCGATGAAGACTCACCTGAGGGCCAGTAGCCTGTCCTCTGCCTCGGAACCAGCCTCCATTCCCATATGCAGACCCATCTCTTCTACTAACGTAAGTCTTAACCCCAACCTTGTTTTTTTCTAACCTAACCTTCAGTTTATTATTCTCTTATTGATTGTTCCCTTCTATATTATGTGTGTGTGAATACCATCATAAAGTTAAGATGTTATTTTTAGTAAAATGTACATATTGTGTGGGGAAAAAGTGGAGTTTGGGGGTCGGCCTGGTCTCTATTTCAATTAATCCCATATGTTATGTTGTTCACTTTACGCGTTTCTCACTTTACGGGGCCGCTGTGGGTTCAATTAACCGCGTAAAGTGAGGGTTCACTGTATACCATTTGCAATCTTCACCAAATGCTATTATTCCTTTGTGTCTTCCTAGTTCAGTTGATAGTGTTCCTTTCTCACGTGAGCACTGTATTGTAAATCACATGTTAAATTATTGGCCCCAGTAGTGGATTGGATCCCATCCTTGTACTCAGCAATAAGTGAATACACTATCAAGTGCTTTACCAATGGTGGAAGAACTCAGTGGACTAAACATCCTGCCAAGACGTGTGGTAATGCAATACATGTACCTACTAAGAGCCTAAAATCTGATATCACTTGCCTGGCTGCCTTATACCATAGCAGGAAGAGGTTTGTATGAATGGAGAAAAATTAAATTCTTTAGCATAATCAATATTAAATTCTTAAACATAGCATAATCAATATTAAATTCTTAAACATGTAGTCAATCAAAGATGCACTGACCCCACCCTGGGTTTCATATTCACAATTTTATCTGGCAATACTTGGTAAAGTAAGGCTGTATGTAAAGGTGTTGTGATTGGTGGATCTATTTTCGGCTGCATCGCTGTCAGGATAAATACAGTGGTCCCTCGGTTAACGAACACAATTCGTTCCAGAAGGTTGTCTGTTAACCGAAAATTTTGTTAACCGAATCCATTGTTTCAATGGGATATTGGGTAATTGGTTCCAGCTCACCAAAAAGTACAGTACATACAAAGAAAAAAAATGCAGTAAAGCACACTTACTTTGAGGTGTGTATGTAGAAGGTTCCTGGATGATGGTGATGGGAATTAGAAGGAAAAGGGAGAAGAGAAGGAAGTGGTATGGAGGAGAAATCACCTTGCAGTGGACCCATGCTTGATGCGTCATTTCACCAATAAAATTTTAAGTTCACTTGGTGTAATTCAAGATTATTTTCTTTAAATCAACACTGCACTGTGCTATATATTACCAATATGTTAACTAAAGTTCAGAATGACCAATAATTTCAATGAAAAATGCAAAAATGTTCAAGACACCAACAAAATGGCTGCTCTCTGGACAGTAAACAAAGCCAGACTGAACCTATACTGCATATAATATTATCAATATGTTAAATAAATGTTAAAATGAGTAATAATTTTAATATAAAACATTCAAAAATATTTAAAAGCCCAACTTTATTGATATTTACTCAATTGGAAATGAATTTAAACATAGAACAGATAACTGAATTGGCAGACTGGGCCATCAGCTGAGCAGCTGATGCTCACAACAAAACGTGATTTTTGTAAGGATTTTGTTAATCAAATTTTTGTTCATTAACCGAATTGAAGATTCTTATGGAAGGTAATTCGTTAACCGAAATTTAATTAACTGAGGCGTTCGTTAACCGAGGGACCACTGTATTAAACAAATCAAAGGTAACATATTTATAATAATAAACTGTTCATCATTATTTTAGATATTGAGAACTTTCTTAATGTTCATATATTTGTTTAAATAATGAAGAAAATTTGATGTAAGAATCTTGTGTCGGCTGTGGTTGTAGTTGTGTTGCCAATTCATTAATAAAATTTTCTTCGGTATTTAAAAAATATACAAAAATTTGGAAACTTCTCATGATCTAAAATAATGATGAAAGGGCGCCGGTGGTAGAGCGGTACCGCTTTTGCCTCGCAAACGAGATGTCACGGGTTCGATTCCCGGGCCAGTGGAAAGTTGTTTGGACACACTTCCTAGCCTCCCTTGGTTCCTGTTCACCTAGCAGTAAAGTAGGTACCTGTTGTAAATCGAAAAGTTGCGAATTCGTATTCAGGAAAAGTTGTTGGAGCTTCCAATAACATGTTGACAAAAACCTATGACTCTTCAGGCTTCTACGTCCTTGACAAAAAAACCTATGACCCTTCAGGCTTCTACGCCCTTAACTCATGAGACATAAAGGCAAGCATGAACTTAGCATGCTTCCCAGATGGGCGCTGTAAGCACTTCTGCGAATCACCTTGCACAGGATGTAGGGGGTGCCCAATAAAATAAAATATAAAAAAATAATACAAAAATAATGAAAAGTTTAGTATCCGGTACTCTAAATATGTTACCTTTGGTTTGTTTAATATTTATCCTGAGAGTGATGCAGCCAAAAATAGGTCCACCAATCACAATCACCTTTATATTATACAGCCTTACTTTACTAAGTATTGCCAGGTAAAATTGTGAGTATGAAACCCAAGGTGGGGGTCCGTGCATCTTTGGCTGACTGTACAAGGTTATCTAATTTTTCAGTACGTATCTTATTATTTGGAAAATATTTAAATTCTTCAGTACAGCATGTTATAAATAATGGCATTGAGCAAGAAGCATTAGAAAGTACACCAAGTGCTATAATGTTTTGACACAATTCTCATATGAAGGTCTAAATCATTAAACCATTTTGTACTACCACTTGTATTTATTTAACAACTATTTTTCTCATAATTTGTACATAAAAATCTCTCCCTTTCAGTTGGCAAAAAATAATTTAACCAGAAACGTATTTTTTATGTCAGTACAATTTCATTTTCTGTAAATATAAATGTAAAAATTAATCATAGAAATTACATCTTAAAATCTAGACTCTGATTCAGAGATAACATTGTTTTGATATACGTATCTCGCTTTACTCTCACATGAGTACTTCAGTATCTGGTAACAATCAAATTACCTGTTGTTACAAAATATTCTCTACCACAATTATCTCTATACCAGATAAGTTTAATAGTTTGTCTAGAGTACACTGAACTTCTCAACAAACTACACACTCTAACGTATGTTTAGGATCATATATAATTTGAAGGCAACTTTAGATAAAAGGCAGCTGCAATAGACACCCTGAGAAATGAACATGGAAATAATGGTGGCCCTCATCAGTCTAAGTCAGCTGTAGGGGCATTGGCCATCATCAGTGGATGTTTCATGCCGCTTGTGTTTCCATTTTTTGCCTCTCGGGGATGAGTAATGAATCCTTAGCTGCCAGTTTAGGGCTAAAAAAGTGAACATACTGACAAATGGTAGTACCCGAAGAGGCAGAGGTAGTGCACAAGACCAAAGTTGACAAGGAAATAAGCAAAGTACTTTAGGTGATGCGAAAGTATGTAGAGAATGAACATTAATGGTTAATTGCATGGACAACAGTACTGTATGGTGGAGAAGTATAATGGAAGACTGAGGTAGTGTGTCCGAAATATCATATCAACACCAAGAACATAGTGTACAAAAGTGCCTGAAGACCGTAACAGTTGAAAAACAAACCATGGTAGTTTAATAAGAGACAATAACAGTTGAAGAACAAATAATGGTATTTCAAGAAGAGACAATAATGGTTGAAGAACAAATAATGGTACTTTAAGAAGAGACAATAACAGCTGAAGAACAAATAATGGTAGTTTAAGAAGAGACAATAATGGTTGAAGAACAAATAATGGTAGTTTAAGAAGAGACAATAATGGTTGAAGAACAAATAATGGTAGTTTAAGAAGAGACAATAATGGTTGAAGAAGGCTCAGTATAGTTCACTACTATACAGCAATATATGATACACAGAATTTCCAATACAGTGAGTTCTGCTATAACGCGTGTTTTGATAACGCGAATTTGCTCTAACGCGATTTATGAATTAGGAACGATATTTGTATAACGCGAACGCTTGTTTGCTATAACGCGATTTTTGCTTACTATTTCTCCAATTTTGTGGTACTGTATTAACTGTGAATATAGTAAAGAAGAATATCAACAAGAAGCGTTCTGGTGATAGAATTCCCGGTGATGATCGTAAAAGAAAGGATATAACACTTGAAGAGAAGCTCGATTTTATCAACCTCAAAATCACCCTTCTCCCCCATCAAGTAAAGTGTTACATTTACTGTATGATTTCATTATTATATATGAATGTAACATATATTTAGACTGTGCTATCCTTTGTGTTAGGCTAACTACTAAATTTTTTCGATTTCGAGTAATCTGCACCTAACCCTATTTTCTCCATAAGCCCTGTTATTTCTATTACGCGATTTTCTATAACACGATATTTTACAAGAACACAATTATCGCGTTATAGCAGAACTACCTGTACTGGGATTTCTGGGTATTACCCACACAGATGAAAGGAGCAGCAACCCATCAAGGTGAGCAGTTACAAAGACCACTGACTAGGGTAGTAGAACGGCAAATTCTGCCTATTATTATAGTGTGCAGTAATATTAAACCTACTGCAGTACTTCCTTTACAGTATTTGAAGAAAAAACATATATATAAGGCTATAACCACTTCATTCAAAATATAGATTTGATCCTAAAAGTTGAACAGATTTCACATTACTATGTTGGTCAGACTGTAAGAGGGTGAAGTATACAGCATTTAATTACAGTATGGTTGCAATTCAGTGTGCATACAAAGGTCAACGATTCATTTAAGTAGAAGTTTTTACAATAAGTGAACAGAAAAACCTGAACATATAACACATGTTCTATTATTTTAAAACTGCAAAATGAAAGATATAAAATGTATTGTTCTGAAAAAGGAATAAATTGTTGTGCAGACAATGTAAGCTCCTTGTTAACTCAATCTTCCCTCTGTGCTGCCTAAGCTGAGTGTTAACTATACAATTCTAGTCCTGCCTTAACATATACACAATGTAAAGTATTAACTCTAGTTAAACTTATAATGCTGAAAACTATATAAAGAACAACTAAAGATTTTGAAGTTTTTGGTGACTGACAAAAATATTATATTTGTGTATGCCTTTATAGAGATTTAGAACTGACCCACTTAAATGCTGCTTTCAATATATGACTGATCAAAGACAGAATAATGACTTTTGCAGATGTGTTCAATTCTAAATGTTATTCCCTTCATTTTGAATACCTCATACTACTACTGATATGTTGTCTGACCCCCCTAAGCCCCAAGGCAATAAAGTCTAATATTAAAACACATTAAAAGTTATAATAATGAAAAATATAGTTTCATGGTACTACAGTACAGTACAGTGACTATACCATTAAAAATACCTAAAACCCCAGTCTGAAAAAATTCTATTAACAAATTATATTAACTGACAATTAAAAAAAAAAATTATTTTTAATCCTGGGAAGTAACCCTCTACTATCCCAGCTAAACTATATTAACCATCTTACGCACACAATAAGGTTTTAAGTTTCCATGACTATGACAAAAGTCATATGGGACCACTCCCAGGATATCTTAGGCATCTTTGTTCTGCAGCCAATTATCCCACATTAAAAAGTTTTTTTTTGCATGATTTATACATCACTGACTTCATTATTGTTTTGACTTTACCAAAAGCAGAAAAGATAATTAAATGAGAATAAGACAATATTTTTTCACTCAAAATAAAGAAAACAATTACTGTATTTGTATTGACAGCATCATATCTCGGATACTGTCTCACAAACCTACCAAGATATTATATAGTTAGAGAAGTGGAATTTTATGAGCTTTCCAACAGTGGCTTTGAAATTTTGAAATTGACTAATTATGGAAAGGGTGGAAGAAGAAAGAGAGATAAATGAGACCTACCAGCACAGCTGATGGGAAGAAATTGATGGACAGCAGAACTCCACCCGTGATTTGGTATTTTTTGGAAGATTCCCTTGCAAGATCATGCAGTCATTTATGATGCACAAAAATCTGATGCAATCATGAAAAAAAATTTTGAGGGCAAATTCAGATCATGACGCGCGAGAGGGTTAAACAAACCAAATTACAGTAGTTAATAAAGTAGTGTGATAAACATCATGTGCATGAGCTATCTAGTGTTAAGAGTTGCATTCTATCTGCACAATGTTTACTATAAAACAATGTTGTCTTATTGTATTTGTGCAATTTCCATACAACATGGAACCACTTCCTGGCTGCTTTTAATATGTACCACTATTTTGAGTGATCGTGGAACCTTTATATTCTTGGCATCTTGAGAGGCTATGACCTAAATCATTATTCAGCTGAATATATCATGAACCATGGAAACCTAACTTAACTAAAATTGTGAGGTCAGGTTAGGATGGTTGGAGTTGATTAGTCTTGGTCACATACAGTCAAACAATTTACATCATGGTCCTCAGGATTACAAGATCATGCGGATTCTGTGATCAAGTACAACTTTAATGCTATCATACAAACATACACCAATTTGGACATGCAGTCTAGGTAAATTACATCATACTCACTATAATAAGCTGTATTTAAAATTCCAATAACCCAGATTTTCTGTATAGTATCAAAACTCCAGGAAAAACATTTGCTATTTCTAACCCAAAACTACCCAAGTTATTGTCAGCTGCCAAACAGACATCATATGAATAAACTGTTTTCAATCATCTACTTTAAAGTGAAAGTAAGAAGCTTGAAAGTTATACCAGAATGTAGAGGAATCTGGGGTCCCCACCAAGAAGGGCAAGAGGGGGAGGGAGTGGGAGAGCAACAATGAAATAAGTAAGATATATCAGGCGGGGAAACTATCGAGACACAAGACTTCCACAATGATATTTTTTATATACTGTCCCTGGAGACAGAAATGGCTCAAGCAGAAAACAGGATAACAATTTAGCCATTTGCCCCTAAAAAGATACAAAACAGAACATCATTCTGAATTACTTCTGGTAAAAATTTTGATTTCCATCACATCTACTAAATATTTACTCGTAATTCTACAGAAGAAAAAAAACAATAAATTATAATTGTATACTGACAGACAATTCACTGCATCCCTACTGCTGAAGTTTTGTAACCGAAATAGTATACATGACTATACAAGGAATAGAAACATGAAACCTTTGTTCGTTGAAATATGAGTATCAAAACATACAATCCTGAAGGCTGTTCCTAGAAAATAAGGAACATAAATTCATAAAAAGATCTCCCTCAAAATTAACTAAGTCATTTATTAACCAAAAAACAACAAACAGTACAAATAAATATAAAAACATGCACTGGATCTGGCACACAAAAGTTTTTAGATTTTAGATACAAATACATTCTAAAATTTCATTATGATGCTGCCCATAGGCATCCTATGAAGCATACATGCGGTTAATAGCATCTTGATATTTGACTTGTATGCTTTTTCGCTTGATCTTGAAAGCAGCGGTGACCAGGCCAGTGTCAGGGGTCCATAACTCTGATGTCAGAGTTAACGCACCTGGTAACTCAAACCTCTGCAATTTGGCTGAAAAATTTAATATTCACATTAATATTTTTCATTGGAGGCAATTTGTAAATATAAGCATAATTGTATATTACGTTCAATGTCCTACTATATTATCAATACAATTTGAAGATTAAAATTAAAAAATTTACCAATCTGCTTTCTTTGTTATACCACCTCCAATAATTTTACTTTCCCATTATCAAGATAACTCATGAAAATTAGGTTTTCCTGTCCTTCATTTTGCTAAGTTGAACTTTATCCAGGAAGTAAAATCACCCAAGGGAGTGTTGTCACATTTTCGGTATGATTCGTCCAAATAAAGGTATTTGGCAACTAGATCTTAAGGTTAGTGTGTGGGTGGGAATGCAATGAATACCATAGAATAGGGCTCATTTCCTTGTTTTTTAGTTGTTTTACTTTTACAACAATATGAAAGGCATTTGTTACTCTAAAATGATTATTAATTGAAAGAGTGTTAGGTGAAGTTATCAATTTAGCCAAATTCTATCTTTTTTCTTAAGTACCAAATGGACAATAAACAGAATTATTTTGTTTTATATATTAATCGCGTTTTTCGTTATCACGCACTTGGCGGGGTCTCAATTAGGCGCGATAACCAAGGGATGATTGTACTGTACTGTATATACTTGTGACACTGGCCAGTGCTTCTGGTGTTATGGTACAGGGGTACCAAGTGACAGCACTAGGATCCCGCTTCCTCTATCAAGGAATAAACAATTAAAATTTAAATTGAAAAAAAAAAAAAACATTCAAATAATGGGAAGTAGCGAACCTAAATTGTCCTAGAGCGGGCACGGCCACGTTTACGTCACGTATGCATCGCGTATTCTTATAGATTGTGCTGCCAGGCATACGTTATCTAGCGAATTTAGTCAATATTGTACAGTAACAATGAACCTAAGTGCCAACCTGTATTGTACATGTACTAAATGATTACGGTACTAAAATTGTTATGTCTATTGCAAATATAGCTTGTTTATACAGGTATTCAATTAAATTAATATCTTACAAGAATCCCGGCAATGTAAGATATATTCACCCAGGTCATTTGGGTGGCAAATTATGAGAAGAGCTTAGTCACTCTTAAGTAATGATAAATAAACACGCAGGCAGACCTTCAGCGCCAACTGTCAAATCTTATCTCAAATAAATAAACACCAGACACTCTGTCACCTCACCTCCCGCCCCCTGCGCCCCCCCTCTTCCCACACTCTCCTGGCTACCTCCCTCCTTGTGTTCCCAGACAAAAGATTGGTGATTTCTTTATGTTTATTTTATATAACATCTCAGACTAAAGTTAGGATAATATAATTTGCATTGCTGAAATCCTTGCAAGACAGAGATTAATTTAAATATAAGCGTCATATATTTGGCTCAAGATATAAAAAATGTAGTGCATTAGTGTACAATACTGTGGTACATTTATAATATAAATTTTTTCAACTGTATTTTGGGGGTAGATTTACATAAATTTCTTCATCTATTTTCATCCATTTACATGCACACACCATACTAAAATAAATGTAAAAGAAATAAATGACCTTAGTGCAATGCTGGAGTGCACATGTACTAATTTGATTATGGTACTAAAATTGTTATGTCGAGTGCGAATTACTGCACGTTTATATTCAAATAAAGCAGTATCTTACAAGAATCCCAGCAATGTTAATTATATTCTCCTAGGTCATTTCACTGGCATTTTAAAATGAGAGAAGCTTAGTAGGACTGTTAAATAAACACACAGAGACCTTCGGCTCAAACTGTCAAACATATCACCTCAAACCCACCCCACCCCACCCCTCGCTGGCTGGCTGGCTCCGTACCTCTCCCCCAGCCAGGGTTTTAGGCTTACAGTTTTTATCTTATATAATATCTCAGACTAAAGTTAGGAGATTATAATTTGCATTGCTGGAATCCTTGCAAGACAGCCAATAATTTGAATATAAACGTCATATATTTTGCTCAAGGGATAAAAATTGTTGTACATTAGTGTATAGTACTGTAGTACATTTATAATATAAATTTTTTCAACTGCATTTTTGGGTAGATTTACATAAATTTCTTCATTTATTTTCATCCCTGTACATGCATACACCATACTAAAAGAAACGTAAAAGAAATAAATGACCTTAGTGCAAAGCTGGGGTGCACATGTACTAATTTGATTACGGTACTAAAATTGTTATATCTAGTGCAAATTATAGCATGTTTATATTCAAATTAATCAGTATCTTACAAGAATCCCAACAATGTTAATTATATTCACCCAGGTCATGTTACTGGCTTTTTATAAGAGAGAAGCTTAGTCACTTGGTACTGATAAATATACAGGTACAGGCGTTAGACCTTGGGCCGGTGCCAACTGTCAAACGTACTACCTCCCCTCCCCCCACGCCCCCTCACTCGCTCCCTCCCTCCCTCCCTCCCTCTCTCTCCCCCATCTGCCCGGCGTTGCTGGAATCCTTGTAAAACAGTGAATAATTTTAATATAAACGTCATGTAATTTGCACAAGAGATAAAAATTAATCACCTGTATCACATTACAGCAGTGATTTAAGAGTAAAAGTGTATATGTACGTATATAGTATTCCACATACATGTAAGTATAAATACAAAGTTTATGTGATGATCGGACAACGTCCATTTCGGTTAACGTCACATTTCCAAGAACGTATCTAGGACGTTAACCGGCGCATGACTGTACCCTTATTTACTTTGACATCCAATTGGACTTCGTAAATTAATTCTGAATATCCCTGAGCAATAATATGGTATGTCATATTATTTTGACTGAAAATATACCTGTACGGGTAATAACCATTATACAGAAGTGCCCAATGAACATCAATTCTTTGAATGAATCCACACTATAACAAATGCAAGTTTTTACTAACCATTTGCGAATTAATGAAAGAATGTTCAACTATTATGAAAGGTACCGGTAAGTCACCCCCACCTTTCTGCTTTCTCACCACCATCGCCACCACTACCATCATTATCACCACATAAATCATAATTTCACCTTCCATCCACCCTCCCACCCACCCACTGCTCTCATAGACACTGCCTCACTCACTCATATTCTGACTGTCATTCATGATAGTACAATATTGTACAATACTGTACAACAAAAAATACTGTATTGCTAAACCAGTAAATAAAAGCCAAATGAAAGTTTAACACAGTTGCCATTTGCATACACTCCCTGCTTCACCATAGTAACAGAGACAACTGGGAGGTACCTCCTCTGTCTCCCTAGCAACACTCCCTCCCTCCCCTCCCTAACTGAGCCAGCTAACACCTTATAGCTTGGCCCATTAGCCTGGTGGTTACAATGATGAGCTAACCGATCTACAATGCCATGATTAATCACCATTAAGCACTATTCCATCAGTACACACTAATAATAACAGTAAATCCAGTGAAACATGGCAGGGAGTGAGGAGAGTTACAACTGCAGATGACACTCAACTAGGGGTCATTCACTCCCTTTACCCGCTCCCGTTGCTAGGCATAGCCAGGCGTATATATGGGTGAAATACATATCTTGTACAGTATGTAGTCTAATTTGAAAGTAGCGATGGGCTCAGTGATAAACAAATTATATAAACCATTCATTTTCTTATGATAACATAATAATAAACATTGTATCATTACTAGAGTGAATGAATTAATATTACCACAAACAACAATTGACAACTCTGTTTATATACCTTTATGTTTTACAGGTTTTATTGTTTATATCTTCAATATTTTGATGTGTTGCAATTATTTTGTCAGAGCTGAGTACAGTATATTAATCTATCACAGAGCTTAGTACAGGAACACATCCCCCCTTATTACATTAATTTATCTGGGAAAAATGGTTTTGATGAATGTAATCCACCTAACGAAAGCAATTTAGTGGAACCTAAACCTTTCATTCAATGGGGAACTTACTGTACAATGGATCTGCATGCGATCAATCCATTTTATAATGTTAAAAAATTAATACTATTTACTGCTAAGCGATGGCTAAGATCAGTTTTACGATGGTCGCTACACGAATGCTTTTTCTGCATAGTCACTGCTATCAAAATGTGATGTGCAATAACTCACAATTTTCCAAAATATGATGATGCAATCTTGGAATTGAGTAACACATGGAACACACTCGGGATGCGTGGGAAGCTCTGCCAATACCCGGTGACTGCTAGGCTAAGCAGTTGAACTGTGTCACATCAGCCAGAGGAAGGTTTGAGTGTGGAAGAAGCTATTCTTTGTTCATAATATAATAAATATTTTATCAGTAAATTTGGCAATCTTGTCACTGTGCACGAGATCCCCCCATGCTGCTCCCACCTCCTGTATGAAAAATTTTTGTGCATGTAAAAAAAAAGAAAAGAAAAAAGTATATCTACCTGAAGCGGCAAGTTGAAAAATAAGAAAACAGCAGTTCACAGTTTGGTGGGTGGCTGAGATCCTGATGCTGTACCCTCTTCCCGTCCCCCCCCCCCCCCCCCCCCCACAATCCACACTAACTCCCTGGGACATAAGAAATGTTTATTCTCTTTACATTTTTTCCGGGTAACGAGACGGCATCCTTGACCATCGGAGGGTCAAGACCTATCAGGTGCTGCTCCTGCTGTGCAAATGCCCCCTAGGCCAATGTTCGGCCCATTCCCCACGTCCCTCTCCCCGACCCAGCTTCACCATTAGGATATCAATGTAATCAAAAGTGACAATTTTGTTTTGGAAAGAAGTGGGATAAGTGTTGAACAGTGTTTAAGCTAGTGAATTCAGCACTAGACAGTACCAGTGAGAGCCGTGACCCAACAGGGAGATAAGCACCCCTGGGAACCATCCTCTGACCAGGCGGTGTAAATCCATCCACCCTGGGAATAACAGGGGGCCAGCTTTGCACCTGACTACAAGATAACACACCACCACCCAGCAGAGTGAGGTACTGTGACACCACACCACACCACATGGCATCTCCATGACCACGTGAGGTCCTTCATGTCAACATCTACGGATGAGTTACTGCACCAAATGGCCTACGTGACCTCACAGACCAGCCTAGTGCAAACTATAATAATTTGTATATCCAATTCATGTTCCTTCTCCTTTTTGTAAAGAAAGTTTTTGATAAACGACCCACCTACCCCATGTCTTTGTATGTAATAAGTCATTTTCAGCCTCCGGGCTGCATTACCTTTTCAATAAACTGTTAATTATTATTATTAAAGCCAGAAAAATCCCTCATCTCAGGAATTTTCTGGGTAACGGAAAAACGTTCTTGGAAGTTCCATAATGATGCATTATTTCAACTCTCAAGGCAGGAAAAAAATCCCTCATCCCCAGAATATTCCAAAATTTTCCGGGTACTGGTAAAATATTCTTGGAAGTTCCAGAAATTGCATATTACATCATCTCTTGAACTTGGAAAAATATCCCCCATCCCCAGAATTTTTCGGTTACCGGCAAATTTTCTCTGAATTTCGGGAAAATGAGCCTGATCTTCATTTCTCAGCCCCGGAAAAAACTCCTCCATCCCGGAATTTTTAGGGTACTGGGAAAAATTTCTCGGAATTCTCTAGAAAATTGTTCCCAAAGCTGGAATTTTCTGGAAAATTCCGGCAAAATTCTGGCTTTGGGAACGATATTCCGAGGAAATTTAAATTCTGGCTATAGGAGAGTTCTGAGTTTGAGTGATTCTGGCTAACAGAGATATTACTAGTATTTTAAGAAAACTATGACTACAGGAGGAAAATCAACACACAGGCCTTTTTATTAAACACTCCCTGCTAAAATGGGGGGTTCGTCTTATATGCCGTAAAATGCAGCACAGTAGACTCGTATTTACGCAAGGGTTACATTCCTGGGACCTCGGGTAAAGCCAAAAAGCACGTAATGTCAGAAACACTCCTAAAAATCCCCCAAATCGTCCTTAAATCACTATATATGTATGTACATATACACTAGAACTGGCTGGGAAAATGGGGGAGAGGGAGGGAGGGGTGAGGTGGTGTATTGTGACAGTTGGCGCCGAAGGTCAAGTGCGAATTTATTTATCTGTCCTTTAGAGTGACTAAGTTTTTCTCTTATAAAATGTCACTGAACTGACCTAGGAGAATATATAGCTAATCCTCGACTTACGACTGCCTCAGTCGTACCAAAAAATTTTCAGATTACGTATTTTCGAGTCCCGACGTTAGTGATTGAGCTGTGTACTGACAAAATTTTCGTTTGTAATTCCCTTTAAAATGGCTGGCAAGCTGAAAAGTGATAGTTTTGTAGTGACGAGAAGAAAAAGAGACACCCATTTTAGAATTTCTATGTATTATTTTCGCATTTTCGATTTACGACCTGGTCGTCGGTCCGGAACCCAGTCGTAAGTCGAGGAGAGACTGTAATTATTTAGCACATTTGAGTACATGTACAGTACAACTTTGCCCTTAGGACAGTGTGTGCATGTAAATGAGTAAAAATAAATGAAGAAAGTTACGTATATTAAGCCAAAAATATTAGTTGAAAAACCTGTGTTGTTGTTTTGAAATTATTCATCCCCTTCCAACGTCACCGTGGGAGGATCATCAATCTCAGATAACGATGCAGGGGAGGATGTGGGCAGCTCAAGGTAACTGTGAGAAGTTGAGGGCATTGGCTGATCTGCAGACAATGTTGATGCTGAGATTTTCTTAAGCTGCTGGAACATATTCTTATACCGAGCCATAAGGCTCGTAAGACCTCGTGAGAAGTTGATGCTGCGCTCCATAGATGGGTCAAACTCAGACACTAAGTTTTTCAAGTGTTCGGCCACCTGAAACACTTCATTATACTTGTGTATATCCCAACATGCTGGCTCTTCTTGTTCTTCATCGTCGTCACCACTGCCGTCTTCTTCGTCCGCTCTCACTATTTCCTCCAACTGAGCCTCAGCCACAGTTTCCCTGTGCTCTTCAATTACTACATCATCATTACTACATCATTTCCTGCTCGACCATATCTTCAAACCCATCACCGCCTACAGCCCTGGCTACCGTCACGATGTGCTTTACTTCAGAGTAAAACGTAGGAAATTCTTTGAAGTCACGCACACAGTCACTCCACAGTGCTCGCCAACACGAATTAATCGTCTCTAGTTTCAGTGCATTCATGGCCTCCTTCACAAAAGTGATGCAATTGGCAATGCTGAAATCCTTCCAGCATGCCATAACATTCTTGTTAGTGTCGTCCTCCATGGCGTTGCGAATGCGGACAAAGGTGAGGATGGTGTATGCTGCCTTAAAGCACCGAATCACTCCCTGGTCGAGAGGCTGGAAGATGGAGGTGGTGTTGGGTGGAAGGAATACTACCACGACGTCATCTTGTGCAAATTTTATGCCATCCGGGTGGCCTGGTGGACAGCAACACCTTGAAAGGCAGGCCCAGCTTCTCGAGGTAGCTCTTTACCTCAGGGATAAAACATTTGTGGAACCACTTAAGGAAAAGCATTGCTGTCACCCAGGCTTTCTTATTTGACTGTCAGTAGACGGGGAGGAGATTCTTATTTTTTCCCTTCAGAGCACGAGGGTTGGCAGACCTATAAATCATGCCTGGCTTTTTCATATACCCTGCTGCGTTGCCACATAGTAGGAGGGTGACGCAGTCCTTCGCAGCCTTGAACCCGGGGGCCTGCTTCTCAAACTTGGAAATGTAGGTTCTGGTTGACATTTTCTTCCAAAACAAACCTGTTCTGCCAGCGTTGAAGACCTGCTCTGGAAGATATCCATTTTCCTCAATCAATTTCTTTAATTCTTCTGGGAACACCCGTGCAGCTGCCTCGCCCACCGATACCAATTCGCCAGTGAGTCAAATATTTTTCATGTTGAAATACTTCCTGAAACTGTTGAGCCAACCTGCACTGGTTTTAAAATTCTTCTCAGAGCTGGTGGATGCTTCGCCCTGAAGAACCTCTGATTTAAACTGGTCATAAAGACTCAGTGCCTTTTCCCTGATCACGTTGCCGTCGATGGGGACACGTTTCTGGTTAATATCCTCTACTAAGATGTTTAATGCCTTCTCCACCTTCACTAGAGTTACATCTCTAACCTGGCTAGTCACCATAGCAGTAAATGAGGCACTTGTAGACAAGGTTTCACGAATTTCCTTCTCCCAAATCTTAATGGACCTCACGCTTGATTTGTTGCGTACGTACCTCCGTGCCACAGCAGCGACCAACATCCTGTCTTTTATTAAATTTAACACGGGCTCCCTAAGAAGCATTCCCAAAACAAGAGTGAAGGTAGTTTTAGACTTAAAGTTTTATTTTATAAAATGTCACAAACTAAACTTAGCAGAATATAATTTGCATTGCTGGAATCCTTGCAAGACAGTGAATAATTCGAGTATAGACATCATATATTTCGCACAAGAGATAAAATTTTTAGTCCTTTAGTGTAGTACAGTAGCTAATAATAATAATAATAATAATAATAATAATAATAATAATAATAATAATACAGGTTGTACCTCTCTAGTCCGGCATTCTGTGGTCCGGAAACTCCCGTGGTCCAGAACGATTTTAGTTTGTCCAATAGGTACACAGGCAGCTTCTATCTTTTTTTTTTTTTTTTTTTTTTCCCTTATCTGAATTATTATTATTATTACAGGAGTATTGAATTTTTGCCCCTCAGGCCCCAATGTGGGTCAGTGACCTATGCCCGGGTGGGCTAATCCCCTTAAAAAAAAAAGCCGCGGGAAATTAAGGTTTGTTTACATCCGGCAGTTCGGCTCCTCTCTCTCTCTCTCTGCTTGTCTATACAGAGTACAACATTTAACCCTTCAATATATATGAGCAGTAAATAAGTGTTGCTTTCATATTCTTATGTAGAGTAATGACGATATATTTTCACATGTGCGCACTTACATACGAGCAGTCTCACTTTTTTTTTTACCATTAATGGTTAGCTACTTATATTGTTCCATTTATTAACATTAAATAACATTACAGGTACTTCAAGCAACCATATTCATTTCTTACATTAATTTTACTACAGCTAAATTCAGGGTCTTATTTTCTTCAGTTTTATATGTAGAACCAATCAGTCACTGGTTTCATAAGCTTTAACATAAACAATGCTGGCAGCGGTCTCGTCTCCTCTAATATTCCACGTATTATTAATAAATTGTATTGTTAATTTTGCACACACGTACATTAATTCAATAAAAACAAATTCAGAAACATTAATTAAAATATACCGTATATACCCGTGTATAGCACGAGTTCTTAAGACCAAATTTTTTGGCAAAAAGTTGGGGGTCGACCTCTATACGGGTAATAGTTTCGTTAGGTTGAAAAATATTTACCAGTAAACAATGGAAACGACGCACCAACGCACCACCAGCTGTGAGTGTCGGTACAGTTGCCAGGGCAGATCTCTTGCGTCATCATAGCAAGCCCAAAGTAGCCAAATGCATGGTATGGTATGCACAGGAGGATGTAAAACATAAAGTATACACGTGGGCTAATCGTGATGACATAATATGACGTGAGTCAGATCATCTACACACAGTTGCCAGTTTCAAAATTTTCCTTTTAAAATTTTAAGTTACCGAGTATTTCTTTTCCCAAATCGTTTTACAATACTGTAGGTAAAACAGTATACTATTGTGCAAACCCCACAGAAAAAAAATTAACAAATGGAGACACCAAAAATGTAAAAAAAAAAAAATGCTGTCTGACTTGCAACACTGTTGGTAGGGTCAGGTGGTTCTAACGGTACCTGCCAGGACCCGGTAATCAAATTTATAACAATATCTAACCTCAATTACTGTAGTTTATCTGATGTAGGCAATATGAAGTAAAAAATACCAGTTAAAGTGAGAAATTGGAAGAGAATAAACAAGAAAGATGTTGGGCTATTTTTGGTAGGGCTGAGGGAGAGAGTACCAGCTGTTTGGTCTTTTTTGGCGGGAGAGTCACGCAAATATCCGTACTAGTATTTGTTTGGTGTGTTCTATATTTTTAAAAATGAATACTTGTAAATTAAAAGTACCGTAACATTGTATTATATAAAAACTTGTCATATTTCTGGAAAATAAGAAGCAAGAAAATAAGAATACACCGGCAAACACAATTTCAACGTACGCTAAAATTAAAAGCTGCTTAAGAAGGGCCGATACAAACACAAAGCCTCCACGACCAGGGCTCTGCCGTATCAGCTAGACAGTACACGTGTTTTTCGAATCGTTTTCAGTTAAAAAACTTTTACATCACAAGTGAATTAGGATAGAATATTATTGTAATATAACAGTTTTTAACTGAAAACCATTCGAAAAGCGATTACGGTAACATCTTTTGAACGAAAGAAAGCGAGTCCTTGTTTTTGTCACGATTTTATCCCACTTTCCACTATAATACGTACGTCATTTCAGCAAAAATATTACATTTCCATATTCTCAGAAATAAATAGTAGTTTTGCTGAAACGTGATGTATTTCAATGTAAATTAGGATAAACTACATGAAAACAAAAGACTTTACCTAACCTTCCGATGTTCAAGATATGTTACTCGTATTTTTAATAGTTTTCGGTTAAAATACTGTTATATTAGTGATATTCTATTCATACTGTGGTTGATATAATACCTTCACGGAAATGTAATATTTTTTGCTGAAATGACATACGTATTACAGTGGAAAGTGGGATAAAATTGTGATGAAAACAATGACTTTGGCTTTCTTTCGTTCAAAAGATGTTACCGTAATCACTTTTCGAATGGTTTAGTTAAAAAACTGTTGTATTATATTACAATAATATCCTAATTGACTTGAATAAATATTACGATACCATATTTCTGAATATTTTCATTAAAATCCATCCAAATCATTTTCCTTGTCATCGTCTGCAGCACCAAACAGCTTCTCCCAGTCCTCTCCTTGAACAGGGCTAGAGGGTACGTGTTTTTCGAATCGTTTTCAATTAAAAAACTATTACATCACACGTATATTTTACCTAAACTGCGCCTGAATGAATATATTCTCGGAAATAAATAGTAGTTTTGCTGAAACGTGATGTATTTCAATGTAAAATAGGATAAAATACATGACGAAAACAAAAGACTTTACCTAAGCTTCCGATGTTCTTGAGATGTTACTCGTTTTTTTAATAGTTTTCGGTTAAAATTCTGTTATATTACAATGATATTCTATTCATACTGTGCTTGATATAATACACTCACGGGAATGTAATATTTTTGCTGAAATGACGTACGTATTAAAGTGGAAAGTGGGATCAAATCGTGACGAAAACAATGACTTTCGCTTTTCTTTCGTTCAAAAGATGTTACCGTAATCGCTTTTCGAATGGTTTAGTTAAAAAACTGTTGTATTACAATAATATTCCCTCCTAATTGACTTGAATAAATACTTGAATGGAAATATCCAATATTTTTGTTGAAACTACCCGCGTTTCAGTGTAAAGTGTCGTGATAATAAATGGTAAACAAGTTTATAGGACGTAGTGTTTTCCTGAAGGTTTTGTTGTTCCTTTACCCTCAAAAACGTGGGTCGACCTATAAACGAGGAATATCATAAATTAACGATTTCTTGATCATAAAATCGGGGTCGACCTATATACGAAGGGGGGTTATAGACGAGTATATACGGTATATGAACAGTAAATAAGTGTTGCTTTCATATCTTATGTAAAGTAATGACGATATGTTTTCACGTGTGCGCACTTACATATGCGATCTCTCTTTTTCTTTACCATTATCGTTAGCTACTTCTATTGTTCCATTTATTAACATTAAATAACATTACTTAAAACAACCATATTAATTTTAATACAGCTACAACCAAGGTCTTATTTTCTTCAGTTTTATATGTAGAACCAGTCAGTCACTGGTTTTGTAATCAACAAAAACAATGCTGTGTCATTTCTTCATGTGTTTTAATTTTCTACGTATTATTAATGAATTGTATTGCTCATTTTACACACATAAACATTAATTCAATAAAAAAGACATTCAGTAATAAACAATAATGAATCTTTTGTACATAAGAGAAATGACGCTGTTTACACGATTATGCACGTTGTCTGCACGTTGGCGGGCCGTTCAAACCCGTCGAAATTCAAGTTTCCGCCGTCAAAATTTTTATTTATTTATTTTTTTGTGTGTTCCAATAAAATACGTTAAGAATTAAAAACTCGCGAAATTTGAGAAGCTACTATACGACATTTAACCCTTCAATATGTCTTCAAAGAGACCATGACGCAGAGAAAGTGGTGCTAGTGCTTCCAGGCATAAGCACAAGTCACTATCTATCCAGGAAAAGGGTGAATTTCCATGGTCCGGCACCGGTCAGGTCCCGAGGTTGCCGGACTAGAGAGGTACAACCTATAATAATAATAATAATAATAATAATAATAATAAATAATAAATAATAAATAATAAATAATAATAATAATAATAATAATAATAATAAATAATAAATAATAATAAATAATAATAAATAATAATAATAATAATAATAATAATATTAATAATAATATTAATAATATTAATAATATTAATAATAATAATAATAATAATTAACGGTTTATTGAAAAATTCTGAAAAAGTTCTGCAGCCCAAAGGCTGAAAATATACATTGGACATAAATAACTTATTACTGTACATACATTGACATTGGTGGTTCAACAAAAGCCTTCATTAGAGAAAGGTAAAGGAACATACAGTGAACATACAGATTAATGTTTACAATGGAGGTCACATAGATCTTGTGCGCTGAGGTATTGAACAGCAGACACGTAGTGTAGTAACTCCCTCACAGATGGCGTTATGAGGGACATCACGTGGAGTAGTAGTTCCCTCACAGATGGTGTTATGAGGGGCTTGACGTGGTGTAGTAATTCCGTCACAGATGTTGTCATGAGGGGCCTGATGATGTAGTAATTCCCTCACAGATGGTGTATGAGGGTAATCACATGGTGTAGTAATTCCCTCACAGATGGTGTTATGAGGGGCCTGATGATGTACAGGTTGACAATCCTTTATGCGAAATCCTTGGGGCCAGAGGCATTTCGGTTTTCAGATGATATATATATTTATTTTTTTTTTTTTTTTTTTTTTTTTTTTTTTTTTTTTTTTTTACAGGGATTAGCCCACCCGGGCATAGATCTCTGACCTACAATGGGGCCTGTGGGGGGGGGTCGAAAATATAATAATAATAATAATAATAATAATAATAATAATAATAATAATAGTAATAATAATAGTAATAATAATAGTAATAATAATAGTAATAATAATAATAATAGTAGTAATAATAATAATAATAATACTTTTTTTTTTTTTTTTTTTTTTTGAACGTGGCCTCCAGCCTCCCCCAATAGCCACACCTTCGCCACCATTTATTTACCTTAATATTAAATATCCTAATACATAAGAAGCTATCCTTTCTGTGTTAAATTAGTTGAGCCGCAGATCTATGCGGCATTCAGTGACTGTAGCCTCATAGTCAATATCTGCAGCAGTTGTCGGAGTAGGGGCAGAAGCTCTCGTTCCCCCGAGGCAGAGCAAAGCCGACCGAAGGAGAGAGAAGGACAGTCGACATCTCATCCAGGCTGTAACATAACTTCTGGGCTGCTGCTTCTGTTCGGAGATCAACTCCGCGAGTCTGGCGTAGAAACATCTTGCACTTGGGCCCATCCCACCAGAGGTTGTGAACACTAGAGGAGTGAAGCTGCCTTGATCAACATTTTGAATTCTCTCCCCATATGCCCTTCTCTTGTCGTTCTCGTTCCTCCTATGTGCAGCATCGAGAGCTAGGTTACGGTGACAAGCGGCCATGGGATAAAAAATCCTGATGTCGAAGAAAGCTCGCTGTCCCCGCGTCCAGAATCCTCGAGCACTGACGTCCACACGGGCTTCGTTAGATGTGTTTGAAGTCCTGTGTTGGAAGATCTCGCCATCCAGTGGAAGGAGGGTCGGTTCTACCATGACGTCCCGGCAGATTTCCTTCAGCATATTTGCTGTGAGATCCCTTACCTCGTCATGCCTCATGCACATGAAGCCCCCCTTCTTGCGGACCATGGTGTGATCGCCATCATAGGAAGAGCCACACACGCATTGGGAGGGCAAACCATCTACTGGCCAACCGTACCTTAGATCAATGGCATCTGTAAATTCTTGTTTGTTAAGGCTAAAACCATTTGCCCTTATCAGTAACGTAGTTAACCAGTTCGAGGCGCCCACCTCCTGCGCTATAGCTACTTTTTTTGTCAAATTTTCTGGAACCTGCAGCAATAGTTGCTGCAACATGTCATTTTGGCAGTGCTGCCGATCTGTTGTAATGGACCTACGGATCTTATTTACTTCGCTGGTGTCCACTTCCCCTGTTGCATTCTGGGCTATTATGTGGTCAGTGAGGGCTGCCGTGAGCTTAAGTGAATTTTGATGTTCAGTGTCAGCAATCTCCTCTGGATTAGTTAGTCCCATCCCTCCCAGTCTTGGTGGAAGTGCAAGAAGTGTTCTTTCTGCTGGGGTTAAGTCAGGGTGTTTCACTAGTTTGGGAATGAACTTGACACTGATAGCTTCTTCCAGAGAGTGGAGGAGGGGTCCGATCTCAGGGATGGTACACATCAGGTAGTTCCAACGATGCTTGACTCCATGGGTGAATGCTGCAAAGGCCGCATGTGGCTCTGTGTTAGCAATCTCATATAGAGCTTGGATTTCGCTAACCCACTCATTCACCTTTCCCGCTACGTACTCGGTCTTGAAATCCGTAGTGCCAATTACTGCGCCTAGATGTCTTTGGCCGTCCTTGGTTATTTTGACCTCACTTCCGCCAAAAACCTCCAAAGCCCGTTCGTAATGTTCTGGCTTCACGATGAGGAAGGACTTGCTAGCGTTTGGGTGGAACCCTATTTGTGGACCTCGCGATGTTACCAGGTCCCACCACTTTTTGATGTCCTCCACTTTTCCTGCTCCTGTAAGGTCATCAGCATATGCCACTTGTTTGACCCCGGTTGTTTCAAATTTTATTTCTTGTTGGAGCACTGATAGGCCAATTGCATACATTGCCATTGCAACGGGGTCCCCCTGTGTTGTTCCCTCGGTCGACTGTAGGATGGTATCACCTCGTAGAGCCTTGTTGTTTACTATTTAGAGGTCTGAAGGATTCCTATACGAATTTTCAACATACATCGCAAAGCTAGGACACTTGATCTTGATGTTGTGCGGTGCAGCCTTGCGGTTAAGTATGTTGAATGCGTTTGAAGCATCCACCAGGAGAACGGCCTCACAATCACACTGCTCAAATATCAATCTCATGGCGTGAATGGCCGCCTCCCCACCAGCCTGGTGGCCAGCACACACTTGTAGGTTCCCTGCTGCTGCCCTGACATCGTCCTTTACCACCTCCATTATGCACTTTCCAATGATCCGCCTCAGCACTTCCCCCACCCCTATAGGTCTACATCCTGGTTTCTTTTCCAGAATAAGGCGGCAGGCAGTCAGAGCCTGGAGGTGATGGCAGCAAGAGGATGCAAGCTTTCTTGCAAGGGCGGCAATGGCAGTGCAGAGATCGCTTGCTACAGGGCCAAACTTGTTTGTGCTGAGGATGACTCTCCAACCGTTTGCATCCAGACCTGAAGGGTCGGCTCCTCTTCGAGTCTTCAGTGCCTTTTTCCACACCATCTCTCCTGTTATTTTCTCGAACAGTACAGCATTTGGTGGGATATAGTCACCCTGGAACCTGATGCCTTCATCTTCACTTGCAGGGGGATGTTTCTCTTTCAATAGTTTTAATGTCTCTCTGTTTATTGGCATCACCCCACCGGAGGATTCCTGAGTGAGAGATCTTACCGCGAGAGACACTTTTCCCACACGCATTTTGTTTCCAAATTTTCTTGCCACGTCATCGGTGTTTTGCTTTCCGTCACCCGTAGATTTTAGTCTCTCCTGCAGTGTTCTTGCTTCACATAGGAGATCATCTAGGGCCCCAGTCTGCCACATTGTCAATCTTCTCTTCATTGCTGCCACATTTTCTTTGTGCTTAGCCTTTGTGTGTGTCCTCTGACAAAATAGATGTGGTATTATTGCAAGTATTGGAAGAGCTAGGGGGGCGAGGAAGCGGTCCTGAGTTTAATCAGTCATGAAGCGAGTAATCTCCTGAATCATTTCTTTGGTGGCTGCACACTTGGGTGGTTCAAATAAGTTAGCGGGCGACCACTTGACAATTTCTGAGTAGGTTTCTTTGACCCATACACCTGCATTTTCCATCGACATGCCATTCCACTGAGGCGGCTGTCTCTCATTCTCCTCGTGGACACCTGCTACTGAGGGAGCAGCATTTATTAGTACTACATTTTCGGGTTGAGTAGACTCACTGCTATCATTTCGGATATCATTGGGTGGTTGGGTCCCGGCGATATCCACTGTGGCCGTCTGTGTCGGCTCCCTGCGACGTGGGTTCCGACACTGGTCTAGCTTCCTGCAATCCACACTTGGTCGGTTGTTTCTCGCGCAAGCACAATTTGTGCAGTTTTGGTTCGGGCTAGCACAGACGCAGCAAAGAATGTTGCCAGGCATAGTGAACAGCACCTTGGGCGACAGATACTACTACTACTACTACTACTACTACTACTACTACTACTACTACTACTACAGGTTGTACCTCTCTAGTCCGGCAACCTCGGGACCTGACCGGTGCTGGACCATGGAAATTGCCGGACCATGGAAATTCACCCTTTTCCTGGATAGATATTGACTTGTGCTTATGCCTGGAAGCACTAGCACCACTTTCTCTGCGTCATGGTCTCTTTGAAGACATATTGAAGGGCTAAATGTCGTATAGTAGCTTCTCAAATTTCGCGAGTTTTTAATTCTTAACGTATTTTATTGGAACACACAAAAAAATAAATAAATAAAAATTTTGACGGCGGAAACTTGAATTTCGACGGGTTTGAACGGCCCGCCAACGTGCAGACGACGTGCATAATCGTGTAAACAGTGTCATTTCTCTTATGTACAAAAGATTCATTATTGTTATTACTGAATGTCTTTTTTATTGAATTAATGTTTATGTGTGCAAAATGAGCAATAAAATTCATTAATAATACGTAGAATATTAAAGCACACGAGGAAATGACACAACATTGTTTTCGTTGATTACAAAACCAGTGACTGACTGGTTCTACATATAAAACTGAAGAAAATAAGACCTTGGTTGTAGCTGTAGTAAAATTAATATGGTTGTTTTAAGTAATGTTATTTAATGTTAATAAATGGAACAATAGAAGTAGCTAACGATAATGGTAAAGAAAAAAGAATATGAAAGCAACACTTATTTACTGTTCATATATATATAATAATTAATGTTTCTGAATTTGTTTTTATTGAATTAATGTACGTGTGTGCAAAATTAACAATACAATTTATTAATAATACGTGGAATATGAGAGGAGACGAGACGGCTGCCGGCATTGTTTATGTTAAAGCTTACGAAACCAGTGACTGATTGGTTCTACATATAAAACTGAAGAAAATAAGACCCTGAGTTTAGCTGTAGTAAAATTAATGTAAAAAATGAATATGGTTGCTTGAAGTACCTGTAATGTTATTTAATGTTAATAAATGGAACAATATAAGTAGCTAACCATTAATGGTAAAAAAAAAAAGTGAGACTGCTCATATAAAAGTGCGCACATGTGAAAATTTATCGTCATTACTCTACATAAGAATATGAAAGCAACACTTATTTACTGTTCATATATGTTTAAATTAATGTTTCTGAATTTCTTTTTGATTGAATTATTGTTTATGTGTGCAAATTGAACAATACAATTCATTAATAATACGAAGAATATTAAAACACATGAGGAGACAAAATGTCATTGTTTTTGTTGTTTACAAAACCAGTGACTGATTGGTTCTACATATAAAACTGAAGAAAATAAGACCCTGGTTGTAGCTGTAGTAAAATTATTATGGTTGTTTTAAGTAATGTTATTTAATGTTAATAAATGGAACACTGGAAGTAGCTAACAATTAAGGGTAAAAAAAAAGTGAGATCACGTATGTAAGTGAGCACATGTGTAAACATATCATCATTACTCTACAAAAGAATATGAAAGCAACACTCATTTACTCTTCATATATATTTTAATTAATGTTTCTGAATTAAAAAAACATTGTCCCCACCAGTGGTAGTAAAGTTGAAAATATAAGGACAGCCAATGTTGTTGTTGTGTGTGTGTTTTTACTTGGATGACGAAGTTGTAGTTAAATTTGGAAGATTTCAATTTTGTGGAGTTTTTACAGTCTAAATGGGTATCCAAATATGAGAGCCTACTGTAAATAGGTGTCCAAATATGAGAGCCTACATATAAAGAAACAAACATTCCTGCATTTGAGACCAGCAGACAACCTTTAGCAATTCCTCAATAGATGGCGCTGCCACACCACTGCCATTAGTAAACAAACCACACAGCAGCAAGGGTTTATTTTTGTTTTTTGCAATATATCAACAATATTAGTTAAATCAATAGTTTTATAGTACTGTATAGAGAATACTTGTAATTGTTAAGTACTGTAATGAGGTAACAGTCTTTGTAAGTGGCTGATTTCAAAAACCTCTGCTACAACTCATCGACTAGTGTCCTGGAAGACGCATGGTAATTTTCGAGGTATATTTTTGTCATAAAAAGTGCGTCTTTTAAGCCGAAAAATACGGTATATTCAAATTATTCCCTGTCTTGCAAGGATTTCAGCAATGCAAATTATATTATCCTAACTTTAGTCTGAGGTATTATTTATTTTTAAACCTGTAAACCTAGTCCTTTTCCCCAAATGTTTCTCAGGAATGTGGGGGGTAAGGGGGGGGGGGGGAGTGATAGTGACATGTTTGACAGTTGGCGCCTGTGGTGTGAAGTATTTTTTGTTAATTTATGTCCTTTAGATTGAGTTTTTGTTTTTTGCTTATAAAATTTAATAGAAGTGACCGGGGTGAATTTAATTTGCATTGCCGGAATTCTTATAAGATAGTGATTAATTTGAATGTAAACATAGAAGAGATCACTGAATTGGCTGAGTATCTCCTCAGCTTATCAGCTGAGGATTTCGCTAATCGAATTTTTTTTTGTTAACCGAATTGATGATTCTTACGGAAGGTAATTTGTTAACCAAAAATTTGTCAACCGAGGCGTTCGTTAACCGAGGGACCACTGTACTTAAGAGACCAAGGTTGTACCACTGTTTTGGTTAAGGAAAGTCTTGTAGTCAGAGTTTACTGGAAAATATGTTCAATTGAAAATGGCTAATGGTATGGTGTTCGGTTATCCCCAAGCAATGATAAATGCTGATTCAACTTTCTTTGTTGGTGAAACCTTAGCTGTATGTTTAAAGGAACCTGTGTACGATCTAGTGATTGGACAGATTGATGGTGTAAAGGACAGTAAGGACAGTGCTATAGTTAGTGTAGCAGTAACATGACAAAAAAAGTCGGGTAAAATGTACAAAACAGCCTCCCAAATTAAAGGTTAAAGACGTGCTAAATGTGATGAACTGTAAAGATATAAAGGAGCAGCAAAATGAAGACAAGGCATTAGACAACATTCGGAAATACAGTAATATCTCCGTTAGCTGGAATCCCCCAAACCTGGAACTCTCCGATAGCTGAAATTTAATTTTTTCGGAAAATCGTTCCCCAAGCCGTAATTTTCCGGAAAATTACGGCTTTGAGGATGATTTTCTGAGGGACACATTTTCCAGAAAATTTAGAGAAAATCTTCCCAATACCCAGAAAATTCCGGGGATGGGGGAGTTTTTTCCTGGTTCAAGAGATGATGTAATGGGCAATTTCTGGAACTTCCGAGAAAATTTTCCGTTACCTGGAAAATTCCGAGGAAGATGGATTTTTTCCGGCTTTAAGAGAGTCGTCTCGTTACCTGGAAATCTCTCATTCCCGGAAGTGCTCTGCACCAATTATTCTGGCTAATGGAGATATCACTGTGTAACTAGAAAAAGGGTATTTCAGAAGTCTACAAGAGAGATTCTCAGTTTTGTAAAAAAGAAAGGAATTTTGTATCGTGTAGTAGAGATTGATGGGTGTTGTAATGAGCAGGTGGTGGTGCCGCAGGTGATGAGGAAAGCAGTCATGGAGTTGCTTCATGCCTCAGTAATGGATAGATACACAGTAAGTTTGTTTGGCCAGGAGTGTCGTCAGATGTGACACGGTATTATCGGTCATGTGACCAGTGCCAAAGGACAGTAGATAAGGGTAGAGTTCCCTGTGCAAAATTAGGCAGAATGCCGATTATAGACGAGTTGTTTCAGAGGGTGGCAGTAGAATTAGTTGGACCATTAGAATCGCGCGCTAGTGACGGATAACGGTATATTCAAACTTTTATAAGACTACGCCACGAGATATCCCGAGGCCGTAGAGCTCAAGTCTTGCGACACTGTGAGTGTGGCAGAGGCACTGCTTAATGTGCTCAGTAGGGTAGGGATTCCCAAAGAAATTTTATTTGATCGAGGAACACAGTTTACGTTATGCGATATGTAATGGCTTACTTGAAAGGTTTAATGGAGTACTAAAGATGCTTAAGCGCATGTGTCATGAGCAACCTAAAGAGTGGCCTGGGTATTTAAATCTCCTTTTGTTTGCTTATAGATAGGTACCCCAATCTAGTACCACATTTTCTCCCTTCGAGTTGATTTATGGTCACTCTGTACGTGGACCATTCAGTCTGTTAAGGAACTTGTGGGAGGAAATGAGGAAGATCAAGAAAACTCTAGGTCAGTGTATGATTACCAGATTAATCTGAGAGAGAAAACAAGATGCATGTAAGGTAGCTCATGAAGAGTTAGCGAGAGCAGGTGACAATTATCAAATGTATTATGATCGCAAAGCCAAGGATAGACAGCTTACAGTCGGTTAGAAAGCTTTGATCCTACTGCCAACCAGTAACAATAAGCTCCTAATGCAGTGCAAGGGCCTTTTGATGCAGTTAGGAGAGTTAACAAGTGGAATTATGTGGAACTTTCTCAAGCCTACAGCTGCACCATATATCCTACAGTTACAATACAGTACTTATATATTTAACCTTCTCTTAAATTTCAGATGTAATATTATCTCTGCCTGTCTACCACATTCTATTAAAAGCTACAAGGGGTGAACAGAAGCACCACCGGGACTCTCAAGATACTAAATTCCTTTCATCTGCTCACGGCTCTAATGAACCCTTAAACAGCGGTCATCATTGGTGGAAGTTTCATGTTAATCTGCTTTCCATTTTTGCAAATATGGGGGGAGGTCCTTAGCCACGGATTAAGGATTAAGATAACTCACTTTGGTTGTGAGATGCCTAACATGATCAAAGGAAGTAATAGCAGAAAAGTATAAAACTGCAACATATCACCCACCTTTTTTCCCAGTTGCTAGGAGCTCTTGCATGATGGCCTTGCTTATGTCATCATCCAGACATAACTTCTCTCTACGAAGATCTTCTTTGCCTAGAGAACGTGCTAAGTCTTCTAGATTTCTCTGTACTGGACTCACAATGGCAACAATGTTGTTCTTTGATGGGTCAGCATACACACAAATATTCTCTACATATGGACTGACTTTAAGTTCTGATTCCACTTTGCCAAGAGAAACATACTCGCCAAACTGAAGTTTCACGAGGTCCTTTTTGCGATCTATGGACAGTAAAATTTTTTTAAAAAATTCCCATTTTTTCACATTAACAATAATGAATATCCACATCATTGTCTTATTATTTAAAAGCTAAATTACATGGTTACAACAATAGATAATCAATGCAAAGAAAAACAGTACAAAGCTGGTACAGTGCATTGTTCCTATAACTGCCTCCTGGGTCACTGGTCCACTGTAAATATATCGATTGTACTGTATTCCCCTGAGGAAACACTTACCTATAATCTGAAGAGATCCATCTTCAAGAAATTCACCAATGTCTCCAGTACGGAACCACCGGCAGCCATCTTCATCATAGAAATCTTCCTGTGTTTTCTTAGGGTTCTTATAGTAACCCATAGTGATATTTGCTCCACCTGGTAAAAAAAATAAATAAAAAAAAAAAAAAAAAAAATATATATATATATATATATATATATATATATATGCTGATAACCACAAGGAAAGAAGAAAACACGAAGTTCCCAAGCGCTTTCGTGTAATTCACATCTTCAGGGGTGAGTACAGACTAGAGAGAGTAATACAAATCAAGTTGAATATATACAGAGGAGGGTGAGACCAGGTCCACAATGGTCAGGTAATTAGGTAATGACCCTACTAATCTTTAAATAGCACACAACAGTTGGTGGTCAGGTCAGATGGGCCAGTGACCCGCCCTCTCATTTGATCACAAATCTTCTTAATTACAAAATTGTCCAGCTTGTACATGCCGTTACTCAAATTTTGTAATTAAGAAGATTTGTGATCAAGTGAGAGGGCGGGTCACTGGCCCATCTGACCTGACCACCAACCGTTGTGTGCTATTTAAAGATTAGTAGGGTCATTACCTAATTACCTGACCATTGTGGACCTGGTCTCACCCTCCTCTGTATATATTCAACTTGATTTGTATTACTCTCTCTAGTCTGTACTCACCCCTGAAGATGTGAGTTACACAAAAGCGCTTGGGAACTTCGTGTTTTCTTCTGTCCTTGTGGCTATCAGCATATACCTAGATCACGCGCACATACAGTGATTTACTTGCATATATATATATATATATATATTATATATATACAGTTGTACCCCACTTAACGCGGTCAATAGAACCCAGAGGGTCCCGCGTTAAGTGAACAACAGAACATATGGGATTAATTCCAATAGAAACAGGCCCGACCCCCAAACTCCACTTTTTGAAGACACATAACTATGTTGTAGTAAAAATAACATCTTAATTTTATGATGGTACATGCACACAATTAATACTTAAGAGAAATAGAGAAATACAGTCGCCAAGTTTATGTCCATTCAAATAATGGACTCAACTCCCTACCCCTCTCACACTACACTGCCGGCTCTTCCCTCTCTGAGAAATTTTTGGGGGAAAACTACTAAATTTTAATAAATAATACCTCAAACTAAAGTTAGGATAATACAATTGACATTGCTGGATTCCTTGTAAGACCAGGAATATTTTGAATATAAATGTCATATATTTTGCACAAAAGATAACATAGTTACTCAGAGAAAACATTTTATCTAAAATTTGTATGTCTAATGCAAAATATATGATGTTTATATTCAAAATGATCATCAAATTATAAGAATTCCAGCAATGTAAATTATATTCTGACCGGGTAATTTGTATGAATTTTATGAGCTAAAACAAATATCTTCATTTAATAAAAAAAAAAAATATTCTTCACGACACTATCTGTCAATCAAAGTACCCCACCTTGCCTCCCCCCCCTCTTCCAACCACGCGGTCAGTCCCAACCCTCCCCCCCCCACCCCCCACCAATCCTCCCTTCAAGAGATGTTGGGTGAAAAAAATAAATTTTAACATTTTGTATTAAATAATACCTCAGATTAAAGTTAGGATAATATAATTGACATTGCTGGATTCCTTGTAAGACCAGGAATATTTTGAATATAAATGTCATATATTTTGCACAAAAGATAACATATTTACGCAGAGTAAACATTATATCTAAAATTTGTATGTCTAATGCAAAATCTATGATGTTTATATTCAAAATGATCATCAAATTGTAAGAATTCCAGCAATGTAAATTATATTCTGGCCGGGTAATTTGTATGAATTTTATGAGCTAAAACAGGCAGGCAGGCAGGCGGGTGGCGCAAAATCTAAAAATAGCGTCTCCAGCCGGACACTCTGCGCGAATATGTGGAAAAAACCCGTGTTAAGTGAAAGTTCGGCTCTGGCGAGGCACCGCGTATACGTGAAACCGCGTTAAGCGGAGTATTACTGTACAATTTTATGAGCAACAACATAAATAAATTAATTTAATATTTCACCAGACCTTCCCCCTAACTGTCAAAGTACAACTCAACTCCCCCCCGCTCCCGCCTCTTCACACGCACGCTCGCTCGCTAGCTCGCTCCCTCCCTCCCTCCCTCCCTCCCTACCCCGGCCTTCCCAGACAAAAGTTTGGTGTTTTCATTAGGCTTTAAAGTGTTTATCTTATATAATATCTCAGACTAAAGTTAGGAGAATATAATTTGCATTGGGGAATCGTTGCAAGACAGAGAATAATTTGAATATAAACGTCATATATTTTGCACAAGAGATAAAATTAATCACCTTTATTACATTACAGTAGAGATTTCAGAGTTCTAGTGTACTGTATATGTAAGTATATATATATAGTGATTTAAGGGCGATTTAGGGGAATTTTAGGAATGTTTCTGACTTTATGCATTTTTGGCTTTACTTTGTATATACTTTTCTGTGAACTGGAACCAATTACCCAATATCCCATTGAAACAATGGTTTCGGTTAACGAAATTTTCGGTTAACATAAACGACCCTCTGGAACGAATTGAGTTCGTTAACCAAGGGACCACTGTATACAGTGTAACCCCGCTTTACGTGGTCAAATGAACCCACGGAGGCCCGCGTAAGGCGGGAAACGCGTAAGCTGAACAACAGAACATATGGGATTAATTGAAACAGAGACTGGGCCGACCCCCAAACTCCACTTTTTCCCGACACAATACGTACGTTTTAGTAAAAATAACATCTAAACTTTATGATGGTATGCACACACACATAATATAGAAGAGAAATATCAATAAGAGAATAATATACTGTACCAGGTAAAAGAAAAATTAAGGTTTAACACTTATGTCATGGTAGGTTAGGTTAGAAAAAATCAAGGTTTAACACTTACATAAGGTTAGGTTATGTTTTAAAAAATCAAGGTTTAACACTTATGTAAGGTTAGGTTATGTTAGGAAAAATCAAGGTTAGGTTTAAAAATTACATTAGTAGAAGAGATGGGTCGGCGTATGGGAATGGCGGCTGGTTCCGAGGCAGTGGGCAGGCTACTGGCCCTCAGGTGAGTCACCATCACTGTCATCCACACTTGTCAGGGCCTCCATGACAAATCCCTCAAAGTCACCATCACTGTCTCTGTCTCTGTCACTGGCTTGGGCTGGCTGTGGTGGGTTGCGGGCGAAGAACTCGGTAATGCTTTGTTGACGGCTAGTGTTGATGTTGTCGTGATACACTTGATGTAGGGCTCCATAGTCTGCAACAGCTGGGTAGTGATGACTTCATACCGGTTATCGTCAGGGTCGTCGGAAAGAAGGAGCTTCAGTTTCTCTACACACTCAATGGCACCCCTTACATTACCATGCGATAACTTGTGTTCTTCTCGGGATGACACACCGCCTGTCTCTTCACTGACGTGATCGTCTTCCAACATCTCGTCGGCAGTCACATCAGGATCCCTTATCACCTCCATAATGTCGTCGTTGGTGGTCTCGGAGAAACCTGCAGCTTCTCTGGCAAGGTGCACAGCTACTGCAACAGTCTGAACCTCACCAGTCACAGGTTGACTCTGCCTCCCACCTGGGACACCTTGCAACACATGTCTCCATGCGTGACGAACCGTTGCTACAGACAGCTGATCCCATTCCTCCA